>RSEF01000001.1:120793293-120838226 GCA_003993805.1 Himantopus leucocephalus | reverse complement strand
CTGACCAAAATACGTCCTGTTTTACCTCAAACCAGGACAACCATGAAAACGGAAACTGCCTCTTAGGATTGGAGAAAGGCAATGGACATGTTTTATTGCTATGAGTAATGAAAGTTAAATGATGTGATTCACTGACAGTTTGGTCATCCTGAATTTTTAGTAGATTGGTAGGAATTAGTGGCTTTTAGTATTTCTAAAGATTTAAAAGGGCAAGAGTAACAACTCCGTATTCAGTATAGTTACTCATTTAGGAGATTATGTTAGAGTAATTTTAAATAGCAAAGAAAATAATCATAGTCATATTCTGCTGTCTCATTGGAGACTTGAGATATATGAAACAGGTAAATGAAAAGCACTAACTAAGATGAAAATGCCAATGTTAAATTGTAAATACATACTCTGGAATGCAATTTTTTTGTCATTTTTGAGCTTCCTGTTATGCAGTCGGGTTTTGTGTTTTATGAAAGAAGACCAATCCCTGCTTCAAGGGGACAGGGGAAAAGACAAGAACCCCATCATCTTGTGTATAATCAAAGCTAGGATACAGAAAACTGACTGTGTGGACTTAGTTTCACTCAGTGATTGTCAGTTTGTGGTTTGAGAAGGGAATTGTAAGCTACTTAATGGAAGAGAAAATGTTATTTAAATAATTGCTTAGCAATTGGAGACAAAAAAGATATAAAAATATTTAGAAGAAAGAGCAGGCAATGAAGTAGATGTGAGGGTCTTGAGGTTATGACCCTGGTTTCTGGATGTTTGAGTCGAATGTGTGATTTATCAAAAATGTGTTAGGACTGAAAAAGACAAAAGTTAGCCTATCTTCTAATTTTACGAGGTCTTTAGGTAGCATGATAAGCATTCTGTTTTGTTAGCATGAAGATCACTTAACTTTGTTAGGATATTGCTGTTATTCAGACATAAGTGCTAATGGATAATAGTCAAGCAAAGCAAAAAGTGACTATATTTAGAACATCTTTTCATGGTTTTTAGAATGCTTGCACTTCCCTCACATTGTCCTGTTTCCCCTGTGTCTTTAGCAAATATCTTTCTGGAGTCTTCTATAACTGGAGGGAAAATCTGACAAGCTGCTTATTAGCTAGTACAGAAAGGGTGGCAGTAGAAATCAATGAGCCAAAACTCCCAGCAGATAAATGAGCTGTTTATAGGTCAAATACTAGTGAGATATATTTTTTCCCTTTAATATTTCCAAATACCGTCAGACCCTTCCCCCCCCCCCCCNNNCCCCCCCCCCCCCAAGAAAAATCCATTAGCTTACAAGGAGTATTAGACATAAATATGGACATCGCCATGATTTATTTTGAACTGAGACTACTCCCTGCTCTTAGAGAGGTGCTGCAGATATTCCAGAATAAGAGCTTTCGGGATGGTGCAAGAGGATTGTTTGCAGAAATTTCTGATCTCTCTGGACAACAAGAATGGGAGAATAAAAAGTGAACTGAAAAGGCAACCAGCATGGAATTCTTGTATGTGATTTATGCTTTACTGGCACTGAAGGCTTTTAAACCCCATGTACAAGTACAAAAGATGTGTCACTGTCAAAAGAAGGGAAATTCCAGTAGACACATCAGTTCAGCTGTGTTTCCAATAAGCTAACCTTTAAAATTGTTTTAATCATGTATCGCATAGAATAGCAATACAGGTTTGTAGGCAAGAAAAATTCTTATCTAGAATGAAAGTATTAAGAATCAGGTTTAGCAGAAATAATTGCTTGTAAGAAGAGTTCCATGTGGTTGGGGGTTGCAATAAAAACAAGAGAAATTAGCAAGGATTGTAACAAAATGTTGGAATTTGGTTGTTCTGTGTTGTCAGAGACCTGCTGAAGCTGAGGTGTCCTTGGCAGTAAGTATCTACTCCTAGAAGAAAACCAAATCTGAATTTGAATGCAAGGCAATGATAGGAAAACATTACAATTGAGACTAATGAGAAGCTTTTATTTGTCTGAGGCAGTATTAGTTAGGGCTCTTAAAAGGAGGTAATAAAAACTTTCAGTAGTAAAACAGGCTTGTGGAGCTGAAAAAGATTGAGGAAATAGGGAAAAAAAAACCCCAAAACAACAGTAAGAGAGGTAACATCTTAAAAGAATAAAAAGGATAATAAAGGGACTGATAGAAACATGGCTTACAATGTAATGGGTTTTTCAGCAGCAAAGAGTTAACATGACAGATGCAGCCATGGTCATGCGGTGCAGGACAATGCACTGCCTTCTGCTAGTGGAAGAAGCCTTTAACGCCAACTGTAAACTGGCCTATCAAGCATGCTAATTTCTATAAAATCAGATAATCTTTTAAGAGAAAGTTGGTTTTTTTTAAAATTTTCATTCTTTGGGGGTGTCTAGAACTACAAATACAAAATATAATTAATTAATTAAATTAATTATTATTAATTAATAATTAATTAATAATTAATTAATAATTAATTATTATTATTAATTAATTAAAAATATAATTAAAAAGGTATTATTAAATGTGTAAATAAATGTAAATAAAAGTGAGAATGAAGGTCAGTTTTTCAACTGCCTGAACCAGCTCTGTTTCAGGTTGATGTGTTTATCTAAACAATTCACCCTTTTTGTCTAGAGCTGACTCATTACCGTTGTTTAAATACCTTTTTTTCTGCCCATTATTTTCTTAAAAACCTCAAAGTTCTGTTTAAAACCTGAGTGAACATCAGGATAGTTTGGTATGCTTGTTCTCTGCTTCTACTCACACTTTTTTTGTGTATCTTGGTTCTAGTGCAAAAGAGAGATATATCTTAGTTACAGAAGGTACATAGACCTTTGATTTCTCAGTCAATGTTGTATGTCAATAATTGAGACAATGTTAAGAGAAGATATTTAAACACAGTTCTCAGCTATTCAGATTGTGACGCTTCAGTTCTAAGTTCTATGCATAATATTAAAGTAAATTTCTTGAGATTTGTATATGAACAAACTACTGATATTTATGTAATCTGTAACTGGAGAAATCCAAATTAGTCAGCTAGAAGTCTTGGTCACTTTTGATTTAAGTTATTCAAGCATATTATTTTTATTTGGCTAGAGCTGTGGTAGAGGATTAACTTTAACGTGTATATTAGCTGTAGCTTGAGAAGCACATCAATGCTATGCAGTGCCTTACATCTATGCTCTAGTCCCAGTATTGCTTGATTGATAAACATTAGTAATCTTAAAAGCTTATTGCGCTTAAGAACTCTACTTGTCACAATTAAAATGTATGATGCATAGCTGTGTCTATGGAGCTCTAATTAATGCAGAACAAGGAGAAATGAAAATAATGTATTTTTACTGTCAGTCGGACAATCAAAATCCTATTTCAAGTTCCCTAAGGAAATCACCCAGATGATAACATTTCTCAGGCCTTCTCAATCTTCAGGTTTTTGGATTTGTTTGACCTGGGGAATGCTAAAGGAGAGAAGTTAGAGAAAGGTAAGAAAGGGACACTGTCTTTGTAACGGAATAAAATCCAGTGGGATTTCCCTGAGTGGAATATAATATTCCCTTCTGTGAAAATAACCTGCAGATGTGAAAACTGGATAAGGAGTAGTAAGTTCCTGGTGACATCATCAGTGTCAGGTAAAGCATCTCTAGAGAGAGAGATGCCTTTTGGATTTGACCTTGATGTAAAATATATGAAGGAAATTTATTTTTCTTTTGTTACTTGTATCTTTATGTAACCTTGTAAGTGTGTGGCTCTGGATATGCTCTATTTGCTTTTATGTTATGACATGAGAAACGGATGATTTCAAATTAACTGGTCAATGCTAGAGCATTAATCATATGCATGATATTCCTATGGGGTATGATGGTTTTGAAACACAGCAGCCTGATGTGTTGTTCCAAGGTATCCAAAAAGTAACAAGTCACTTTTAATGTGGGAGTTTCTGGAAGAGGGCAGAAGTTTGCATCCAGCAATATGTTGGGGGAAACCCTGAAGCAGGGGTATCTCACTTTGGGAGATGACTCTACAGAGTCAATGATCTAGTGGTAAGGGATGAATACACACATGTCCTCCAAACTGATCTTTAGGTACTAGGACAAATATTTGAGGAGGAGAATTTCAGAACACAGTGAGTGATAACTTCAGCTGACATGTCAGCTACTGACATTAAAAATAACCATGTACTTCCTGTATTCTAAAGACTGCAGATCATCAGGGCTTCATGCTATGGAATAATCAGACCTGCAATTCTCCATTAAACTGTGCTAGCTAAAAATCTGACAATTCAAAATATTCTTTCCTTATAGATAGGCTTATGTGGCAAAATCACAAAACCAGAACAAAATCCCCAAAACCCAACAACCAAAAAACCACAAACCTCGAACAAGTTAATCAGAGATAACCGAACATTAAAACAATATTCACATGAGGTTTACAGTCTGGCTGAGAGCTCAAAACCATCATGGTGTACTCTTTCATGCAGAACTTAAAGTTTTGGGCTCAGTTTGGTCTGGAATTTTTAAAATGTTTTTAGAGAGTGGAGATCTTGTGTACATGTGTATCTACCTGAAGAAAGTGCGATCCAATTAACAGCTTTATTAGATAGACTTTTTATGTCTGTAGCTTTTAATGGGGCAGACATGAAACAGACAGAAATTTACAATCTAGTCATTTTTGAGGAGCAGTGACAAGGGTGGGATGGGAGCAGAAGGTTGCAGCAACGGAGTTTCTTGCCTAGAAAGGTTTTGTGTATGTCACCTCTGCTTCGAACCAACCTCAGCAGCTTCAGGGTTGGTGATTTAGGGCTACGAGGCATGTGAGTTTCCAAAGAAAATGGGGACATGACAAAGGTTCACCCTGATGTGCAGAGGTGCTCGGTGAATATCACTGTACCTGCAACCGAGGCTAGTCCAGGCCTGTGCCCTGGGCCACCCTTCCCATATGGAGCTAGTCTTCACAAGGTGCCTTCGGGTGCTCCCACTCAGCCTGGGCACAGGAGGGTCCCCGCTGCTGGCACTGCAGCATAAGCCCAGGGCTTCCTCAACGTGGGGGAGCTCATGAGTAGGCCCACAACTGTAAGCCACCCCTCTTCCCCTGGCTACCCATCGGCAGAGCCAGAGGGAAGAATATTCGTTATTTTGAACACTATGTTGGTGTTCATAAAATGGAAGTTGCCCTCTCAATCAGTAGTGTTGGTAAATATGAACAAGCATCTATTGTTGAACTGGAAAACAGATTTCTGCAGTCCATGGGCCAAATTTCTAGTATGCAGGAAAGTAAATGAGCTGTATGTAGGTCTGCTCAGCATTCATAAACATGGTAATGTGCACAGACCAACGTGTATTAACACAATAAGAACAAAGTCGCAATGTAACCAACATCACATGTAATTACTTCTTTCTTTTCCTGTAGATGCTAATGGACCTAGCTAATTTAAAGTGTTTGCTCTGTCCACATAGGTGTACAAAATGCCACATTTCAGGTGAAACAGAAGTAATAAAACAGACATATAGTCTTGCCTGTCTTCCCCATCCCAGCCCCTGCATTGAAACTGCAGCAATCCAGCTCTGAAAGCAATATATAAACGTGCATCTAAGGAATAACATTTAGACTTAACTCAATGACCACTCATTTAAATACCCTCTCTGTCATGTGGACCGATTATTTTTAAAGAAAAAAGAATCCTCTGGAGACAACAGCATGGATTACATGATCATAAAATCAGTGCAAATGGATCAGAAGCAGATCTATTAACTCTAATTAGGGAGCGTAGCGTGATCTTATTTCATTGCACTGTACACAGGCTGTACGGCTGTTATTCTATGTGACAGACGTTTGTTTTCCGGCACTTAATTTGCACATAGAATTAATGGTAATGCATCCAAGAACTGATATTGCTAATACACAGCATTAGCATAGCTTGCTCTGTCCCCAGCTTCTGCTCTGAAAGGATTCCAAAAAGAGAGAAAACAGCTCAGACTCAGTGGAATAATGGCATTTTCTGTCTTCTATAGTGAACCATTTCAGCTCAATGTGGGTCAAAAATAGAGATTATTATTTACTTTTCATGGTGGTGGAAACCATTTTCAAGGGATTGTGCATTTCTATTAGCGTATAACATTTGTTCCTCCTGGACACAGGAAAATTCAGTAGACAGATTTTTGCCTGTCTTTAAACCTTTCACCAGCTAACTAACCCCCAAGGTTTAATAGTTGGTAGACATCTGTAAGCAAAAGTAAGAGAAACGAGTTCATCAAGGAACTGTATCATGCTTCCAACATGTGGCAACATGAGTGCCTCTTCACCATCTGTTATTTGTGTGAGGATTTTATTATGTAAATGACGGTACACACTGCGCTCTAAACAAAGGAAAATGATTCCCCTTACAGTATGTTGCGACTGCCAGGCTTCTGTGTCAGCCCCGAAACAAATAATGAAAACAACAGAGAAGTGACAGACAGAATATCTTGGGTTCTACTTGTCCTCCCCAAAGTGAGCAAATATCTTTAGGAAGAATTTCTTTCTTACATGTATTGCAGCTCATAAAGGCAGGTAGTTAATGAAAGAGCAAAAAGTAGATGGATGAAACTAAATTGAGGTGAGGTTTGAAAGCTTAAAATAGATTGAAGAGACAATTCTGCAAAACTATGGAGAGTCCTAAAACTCTCTGGTCTCACTGAGAACCAAAAACATGGAACTGGGCCCCTAAATCATCTGCAACAGACAAAAAGTATTGTTGTGGGATAGAATTGGAAATACACATCCTTCCCTACATCCTGGTTTAAAATTTTCCATTAAATTACCAATTTAAATTGAAATGTAATTATCTTAACTGGCATATTTTTGGCAGCTGTGATGGAAAAAAAAAATCCCTATGCTACCCTGGATCAAGTTAAAACCCATAGGAGTTCTAACACTGGCCCTTAATCAAAGTCTGCAAAGACACAAAGGCTTTGAGCTAATCTATGCCAAGCCATGTTGGACAGCATGGCACTGCCTAGAGCATCCTTCTGGTGGCATTTAAAGCACCTGGTGCCCTAGGAAAATAAATTATATCCAAGGCTGTAAATGCTGTTTTCCATATACCCTTCTACCGACCAGCAGTGGCTGCTCTGTAGCAGCATAATATTTCATAGGAAAGAAAATGCACCACTATTTTTATTTTCTTAATTTATTTAATGTGTGACACCCAAGTGGTTATCTGTGCACACACACACACTTCCTCATTTTGTGTTTCATGTGGTTTAATATCATTAAACTATCCTTGCATTCATTGATTTAGCTCATATCTTAATTTGATAATTGGAAAAGGTAGGTGTTGGGGATTAATTGTTATTCCAAGTGAACTTAAACAGAAGTAACTGAAGCCAGTCCCAGTCTTAACAAAACTGATGATTTAAGGGTGTTTGGTTACTTCCTGCATTGTCGTTGTGTGACTTCTTACACTTGTATTTGTCAGCTTTTCCTGACTTAATTATGATTAAGCGTTGAACTTTACAGATAGCCAACTGCTGGTACTGCTGTATTGATTAGTTGTTTTTATTAATGTGTTAAATTTTGTGGTTGCAACAGGAACATATTTCGTGATAGAGCAGCTAATAGCTGGAGAACTCTGCCATGAAACTATCGAGCAGCCCAGCTTTAGCAGGTATTTATTTTCTTTCAATTTATCTTTTTTTTTCCTGTTTATTTATTCATTTACATCTAATTTTTGGAAGGATACTTCTGAAGTGTTTTCATGCTAAAAGACAAATGTGTGTTACTTTTTAACAAGTAGCAGCAAGAGAACAGAATATTACTACCACTTACACATGTAAGCACAAGTGCTACAACTGCCCCCCTCTTTTTTTTTTTGGAGGTCCTTAAAATCAAAAAACTGTACTTTCTGATAGTTCCTGTTGTCAGGTTTTGTTTGCAGAATTAGAAATCAATGGCAACCATAATCTGATAATTCAAGTCAAACCATTTGGTTCATATTTGCAAATGTGACATAGGCTTGCTTTCACCATTGTAGGTGTCAGTTCAAAATAAATTAAAATACTGACGACTACTACTGTGTCATAATCTTTCCCTCTCATAGTGCATGTCTAAAATTCAGGCATCGTTTGAGGCTAAATTTTTACATAGATGGTCATCAAAGCAGCTGAGTAGATATTTGTGATGCGAAACGGTATTGAAAGTTAAGAAGAAATATGAAATATATTCTTTTCCACCACACTTTAAATTGCTACTTACTTTATACACAGTTCTGAATCCATCGTCCTCTTACGCTATGAACAGTGATATTTTCATAAATATCAAGGATAAAGCTTTTAATTTTGTGTCGTTTGCTGCCCTTTGAGGTTTGTTATTCTTTCCACAGTGACCTGTGCAGATGTAGACTCCTTACTTACAGTTTAATTCAGTTTTATGCTATAACTGTAGAGTTCCTGTGGTTTCTCCACCATGCAGTGTTTTATACATCACAATGCATATATGATATTCGTAATTATTGTATATTCTGAAACCTAGAAGGGATCCATTCAAACAGGAATGCCAATATTCTTTTTCTTGAGATACAACATGTTATATATAACTATAATTAATCATTCCAATGTAATATAATTTTTTTTTCTACCAGTTTGTATATGTAAACTAATTGGGAACAGTAACATAATAAACAAGTTTTATGACTGAAGTCTTTGTAACATTAAAAGCCTGGAAATGACTTTATTAATATAGAATCACAGAATGGTTTACGTTGGAAGGAACCTTGAAGATCATTGGGTTCCAACCCCCCTGCCATGGGCAGGGACACCTCCCACTAGACCAGGTTGCTCAAAGCCCCATCCAGCCTGGCCTTGAACACCCCTCCAGGGATGGGGCATCTACAACTTCTCTGGGCAACCTCTTCCAGTGCCTCACCACCCTCACAGTAAAGAATGTCTTCCTATCCCATACGATGTTTCTCCCAGTCATCTGTTTTCTGGTTTTTGGAGTGCTTAGGTGTAGGGTAAGGAGCGCCCCTCACACAAGACTCACTGATTTGAACAGGAGCCGAAAAACTTGGGAGAAAAATCACCCACATCTAGCCACAGCCACAGCAGTACGACTTCTGCTGAAGGGGGGTTGTGCATTGCAGCCACCCCTGAAGATCAGCAGAGAGAGGGCATGGCCACAACTCCACAGGAGCCTGGCCAGGGCGGTGGGATGCTGCAGCCCCTTGGCACTGCTGATGTGGCACGAGTGGGATGCCAGTAGATGTCTTGCAAGCTCTGCAGGATGTTAAACTCAACACCACCTGTCAGAAATGCCTTCCAAGGCCTTTGGTCAGACCATGGGTGGTCTTAAGAGGTACGAAAAGTATTGGCCAGCCTTCTAACCTAGGGTTATGGAACAGCCTCTCAGAAGAAAATACTCCGGTGCTGGCTTTTGGACTCCAGGGAAACTAGGAAATGAAGTTTTGGCTTGGATTTAGTAGTTGGTTATGCCATTTGCACAGGCAAAACCCCGAAAAAATAACCATAAGCAAAATGAAAACAGAAAACCGTAAAGGCAAGGCCTTTCAGAGCAAATTTTGACACCAGGATGCCAAATGATGGTATAACAATGTAACAGTTACACAACTTGAATCATTTTTCTATCTTTAGTACCTGAAAATTCAAGCTAGCAGTCACACCTCACCTAAATTCTGATACACGTCTTCTCTCAATTGACATGTGCTTGGTTTTGCAAAACAAAATTCCTGCTTTGTTACTTGGTGGTGCTATCTGTTGGTGTTTCTTCTCTTCCTTTCTGGTATCTTCTCTTCATTTTTATGTCGCTGCTCAGACTCCCCTTTTCCCATGTCACCAGCTGTGTCTTTCAATCCTTCTCTTCTAACACTTTCTCCGACTTACGTTTTCTTTCACAGTGCTTTTTCTTCTTTCTTTCTGTATTATCTGTGTACAATCTTCAATGTGTCTAGCAACCTCCGGGTAGCTTAAACAGCTAGAGGACAGTGAACTGGATGTCTGAGAGTTAGTATTCTTTGCAACTGCCAATAGCTTTGAGCATGTCAGTTTGTTTTTCAGTGTTTCTCTTTTTCCCCCCCATTTCTAGTAATGCAGATAGAGCTAGCCCCCTTTCTGAGTAAAATGCCATAAAGTTCACAAGAGCTATATAGATAGCAAACAGTATTGGTAGCAGAAAAAGAGGAAAGCTTTTATCATCAGTATAAAATGGACCTAAAGGTTTTATAAATTAAAGGCCAATTATTCCCTGAGGTGCATGGGGGGGCTACTTCCCCTGTAATCAGTCTTGTGAATGTGAAGGCAGAACAGGACCTTGACTGTCTGTATCTGGACTTTGTCAGGCCATTTGTTTGTGACAAGAATTGTATCGTTACTCTGGTTTTCAATAAAGGGATGTTCACTGAGGCATCACATTGATATTTTTGAAGCATGTTCCACATTTTCAAAGGAACAAATTTATCAGCAAAGAATTGAAATGTCTAGCTGTTTCAGTATGCTATCAAGATTTCACCTCACACTGCTGTGCAAGTGCATTCATTTTTCACCTGCTGGGTGTAATGGGAACGAGTTCAACAAATGAAAGCACGTTAACAAGGAGATGATTTGGCCAAACCACGTTCTCTACTCGTAAGAAATAAAAACCCCTTGAAAACAAACCCCAAAGGCACCAGCTTGTTTTCATTACTCAGAGATCAGATTTGATCCCCAAACAATATAGTCTGGGACGATGTTGGCAGTAGACCCATGGGATTTCAGCAAAGTTGAGCTCCCACTCTTCACCTTACCTGTACCTGGGTTAGCTGCTGCCTGAAGGAGCTTAGTCCTTAGGCATCTCTTGCCTTACTGTCTTAAAGCTGGCTCTTTGTGGAAAATCTTTTCAGGCTTTCATGTCTGAGTCCTGTACTAGGCAGACCCTTTGTAGGTATTTTAAGTTTTTTTGTGTTTCTGTAAAATATAGCCTTTAGCAACAACCTTTGGACATTCCATTGAGTAAGTTCACCAAATCTGAGGAGGGTTGCTGCTCTGGCTGATACATGTGGCCCACGACCCTGAGAGCTGAAGAGCTTCCTGCAGGACCAGGGAGCCAACCAAGCTGATTCCTTGGACATTGAATCTCCAGTGTTACTTGCTAAAGTGGCACAGGAAGCAGTGGCTGAAGGTGAGTGGTTACTCTGTGACATGGTAATTCTTCTGGAACCTATGGAAAATGGGTGGGTCAGCCCAGTCTGGGTCTTTGCTGACAGGCCAATTGGAATAATTGGTATGTTTTCTGCAGCATTTCTCAGCAGAAAGAGCAAGGCAGGAGCTGAAAGGAGGAAAAATCTTTTAATGGAGCATTTTATGTCTAGGATTGAGGCCTTTTGAAGGATATAAGTCCCAAATACAAATGAAACATCTGACTAGCTATAACAGCTATTGGGGGACAGAGGGAGAAAAGAGGAGGGGAGAGGGAAAGGGAACCACATCCAAGGAAGGTGATGCTGTTTGGAAAAAATGTCTCATACTGTTTGGCATCTAGCTTTTAATATGCTATTGCCAACCTGAAAGTTCATTTGAGGTTTATAGCAAGTTACAGGAAGAATAAAAAGTTAATCATGTGCAGAGTCTTTGTGTTGTATTCTTGCCATCTATTTCAATAGCAGTAATAACATACAGACTGAGAAGTTGTTACAGAATGGCACAAGCGGCTTTCTACTAGAGGTTGCAAATGTATTTCTATTTAAAGCTTAATTTTTATATTTTTCATCCAAATTTAAGAAAACAAGAGGATGTGAGATCCAAGAACACTATATATGGATTGGGTCTGGGACCAGATTTTTCTGTCAGTGTTTACCTGAGTTAAACACAGGGACTTTTCACCCGATATCTGAAAACATAAAAATATTTTATTGTGGCTTAAAAACACAAACAACAATAAAATGAAAAGTGGGGAAACTCAATGATGAAGGTGGTTGCTCAATGGAAGATTTAACTACACGTTGTAGCTTGTATCTTCTTAACAAATCACAAAAGTCCCTATTAAAGATCTTTGGGATTTAAAGCTGACAAGATATGTTGAAATGCTGTCTGAGCCTGGATCTAGCACTCCAGACTAAAGATTAATTTAATTCTCTTTTTAAGAGCTGCAAAGATTGTTTTCTTCTTGCTGTTTTTTTTTAAGTTCATAACTATTAACTTTACTGTCATCTGCTGAGATCAAAGATCTTAATGCATCCAAAATTATCGTCACTACTTACAATAAAGAAGTAAGCTTCTCAATAACAAACCATGCGCTAGAAAGTCTTCTCAGTGGATAAAAATTTTTCCTTTCTCTTTCTGAAATTATTGTTGGGTGGTAATCACCTCCTTGAAAATCTGCTTTCTTCTTTACCCAGCTATAAACTTGACAGAAGATTTTGTTCTTTGCTCTCACACCACACAAATGGAGTGGCAAATTTTACCCATGGCAAATCTGTGCCTTTAACAACATCTTGCGCCTTTATTAGCATCTTAGCATGCATCTGAGTTACCCTGATACATTGTAAACACACTGGACCCATGGTATATAGCAACAGCATATAAAGATTTTTATATATTTTTAAAGGACTTTAAATTCAGCAAAAGCTTGCTGTGGATGAGTGTTTCTACTTATGAGGGATGACTTCTAACAACTTCAGTCCACAGATTAGTGCTGCCCTTTGGGAAAACCAAAGAGGTTTATTTTTGAAAAAATGTTGCCTTTCCATTCCTTTACTTCTTGACATTTTTTTGTTGTTTGATATATCAGTTTCTTGTGCATTGCTTTCTCTCCTTGTTTATCAAAGTTACTAATTTATGGTCTATTGATGCACAATACTGCTTTGATCTTAGAGTTGGTACTTGGCTGACAGTAAGAAAGACGAGAAGCAAAAGTGTGAAGGATTTTCTCAGAGTAAGACAAGAGTTATAGCCATGTCTCTAAGTGAGAAACTTAGGTGAAGAAAGGATGGACCACAGAAAAGTAGGACAAGACTAACACTTTGTTTTGGGAGATGATATAGTTTGAGTTATGTGTTTAAAATACTTATGAAGAATGGTTCATATTCAGCTACTTCAAATTGTCCAGTACTTTCACTATATAAAATAGTGAGGTTTTTTGATTTATTTGATTTTTATCTTGCTGACTTGCCCACGTCTTTCCCATAGTTTCTTGCCTCCCTTGCAGTGTTATGCCAGATACAGGAGAGAAATTTTTCCACATATTCCAATTGGAAACGTTTTCTCAAATGTATAGCTCTTTAGTTTTGAACCTTGGGTTGTTTGTTCAGTATTGGTTCAATCACCTTCTTTAGCAAGAGAGCATAAAATTTGTTTAACAGTGCAAATGTCTGGGCCAGCCTAAGTTTGCTGAGATTTCTGGACACATCTAATACTGTTTGTATAGATCCACCATATTTATCTGCATGGAGATTATACCGGCCTTGCTGCAGTACTGATTTGCACTAGAAATGTGATGCCTGTAGGTACCAGCATGCTCAGTTTCTAAAAAGAGTTGGTTGATACTTTGAATTTCAACAGAAAAGACAGGGGAGAGAGGACATTAAAATTCTGCAGAATAATTTCTTTTCTTCCCATTGTCACTAAAAAATTTAAAACCTGAATCTTGAGGCTTCTTTCCCCTCCCCCCCAGGAAATTTTACATCTGAAAAAGGGCCTGAAGGCTTAGTAACAATTTAGTAAGAATGCAAGAATGTCACCATCTTCCCTGATGAAGTTTCATCTTACAAAGATTTGCCTCTTTTCCTCCTCTTCAAAATGAGGAGGAAGTTTCTGTCTCATGGTTTGCCAGAGTTGAGTCCCGTGATGGGTATCGTATAACGCATATGATTTACACATATGCTTGATTTTACATTCATCTAAACTGCGCTTGTCAGTTGCTGCCTTGATGCTATTGCAGCTATACTCCTGTACTAAAGTGAAGGCATACGGATATCTTTGTAGCTCCAGCACTGCAGGTAGGAATATTAGGTGTACCAATTCACTTATTTGAAGTTATCAAAATGCTGGAAAGAGAAATCAGTGCCAAATCAATAAGCATAAGGAGAAAAGTAGTTAATCAACTACTTTTATTTTCTCTCCTAGAAGTTTGGTTATATCAATAAGAAACACTGAACACATGTCCTTAAAAAAAGTAGTTTTTAGGGAGCCAGACAAAAGTAAAGTACAACTTATCTGGTTCTCTGAAATGTTGACTAATAGATAAATATGAGTTGAGTTGGAGTGGCTATGGTGAGAAAGCCGAGTTCCAAAGGTAAGACAGACTAGAATATTGTTTCAGTGACAGAAGTATATTTTTCTCATAACATTCTAGGGGGAAAAAGAAAATAGGATCTTGTGTATGTTCTCCTCAGTTTGAATTTGTAGAAGCTAGCTGCCAATTTAATAAATGATAAAAATATTGCTATGTTAGGATGTTGCCATGAAAGTATTGTTCCAGATATATATTTGAATATAATAGTAATAATACTGTACAGTACTCTATATGTATTACACATATGCATTTTTTTCTACATCCACTAATAATTCAACTTCGTAACTCACTTTATTAAAAGATACCCTGGTTTTATAGCACTCATGGATGTACATACAATTTATAAATTTAAGACACTAAAACTATTTATTTCTGATTTTTACCTGCTACTGAAACTGTAGTGTCATGATGACACGTACAGAGTAATATCCTTGGACTTCCTGAGGCCTTAGCTCGCAGAGTTGTCAAATTAAACTGGGACATTTTGTAAATGTATCTTTAATAAATACATATGTCTGTCATGCTTCCCTACTCAGTCTTATGAATCAGACTGTATCTAGCTGTCAGATGCTCTCAACCCAGTTGTCCTAATCTGTCAAGTAAAAATTATAGCATCTAGGCTCACATCCTTCCCTGAAAATATTTATTTATACCAGTGACATGTCAAGGACACTTTTTTTTTCTTTTTTTTTCCCCAGCAACAAAACCATTAACAGCTGGCTCAAGTCCCTGCCAGGAGGGCAGTGGTTAATACATAGAGAGAATTTATAATGGAGGAACACACCAGCCAAGCAAAATAAATGCTGGATAGCTTTTAAAAAAAATTTGCTGAATATCAGATATTGAGCATTCAGGCTAGTCTTACTCAATATACAATAGTAATTTTATGCCATCCATCATCCTCACCCCCACTCATTTACGGATGATCCTGCATTCCTGCGTTGCAAAGAGATGTAGAGGTTGCCTCCAGGTTTTGTCTCTCTGCAGTATCTAGTAATTAACCACTACAGTTCTAATAACACATCTACTATTTCTGTATCTCGGAAGAAGGAGTTAACAAGCTATGGAGAATATGAAGCTATTGCTTATCCTAGTTCTATCAGCTCCCCCTGAACAGAGTATACGACATGAGAGGTTGAGAGTCAGATATAGGAAAAAGAGCACGCAGGAATCCTTGATATTTTTAAAAGAATAAAGCTTTTTATTATGTATGCATGAACAGATGTTAAAGAACATCACTTGTCACTATTTTAGCAATTTTAGACTGCACTCTATTTAAAACAACTACTAAAACTCACCTGCATTTAGTTTAAGACAGGAAGAAAATGAATCTTAACTCTTTGAAATCTTGTTCCCAAACAATTAAAGAATCAAAATCCCAGTTTACTTCAAACTAGCAACTCATTCTAGTCATCCTACAATACTTTTTCTTTTTTTTTTGTCTCTGAGATAAGTAAATTGTCAAGTACTTTTTTAGGTGTGAGAGACTCAGCATTATTTTGAGCTTTCCATTTATGTGTTCATGACAGCTAGTTTCTGTGTTGATCTGCCTTCTTTTGCCTAAAGGGTTTATTCTTGCCATGTCTGGTAAGATGAGAAAATGTAATTTCCCCCCTTTTTGCTGTAGTATATATAGACAATTGCCAACTGTCCAAAATAAAGTTATAAAAATCTTGAGACAAAAAAGTTGGATTCTAGTTTGATATATTATGAAAAGATACTTAAGTTTTGGACCTCTTATTCTGGGTATACTGGAGGAAGTATGGACAAGAGGGAAGGACACCTGCCCCAGCAGTCAGGAGGTCTGTTCTTTCACGAGCCAGGGACCAGCGGGTCAGGACACGACATGAGGTACCTGAGTATTGGGACTTTCTCTAGAAATCTGTCATAGCTAGTCTTGATCACTGTTTAAAACAAGGCCATAACTCTGCTTTCTACAGGAATAATCACTGAAGGAATTGCTTTCAGAAGAAGGGTGATACTTTCTCAATAATAAGGACTGATGCCTCCATGCCAGAAGTGAGTGGAACTTGAGTTGCATTGCACATGAGAAAACAGAGTGGGAATAACCCGGCGAGGAAGCACGTTGCCTTGCAGTCTTGAAAAAGAGTTAATCACCTTGGAATCCCCCCAGGTATATTACAAGGAATTGAATTTATCACAAATGAAATCTTTCATCAATGGCATTTAACTAGTTATCTCCTTCTCTGACAGGCTCACTTGTTTAACAGAGAGTAGAGTGCCTTTTTCAAACTCCATTATAATTGTCTTAATAAAATTATTTATAATGAGCTTTCGGAGAATTGAAATATGGTAGCTGAAATTAAAAAAAATCATCCTGAAAGTAAAGTATTTTTAAAAACCATAACCCTGGAACCATGCAATGAAGGTTGGTTTGCGTTTCCTAGTAGGGGTAACTTTTATACTGATATAGCTGTTTGTTTGTTTTTCCTAACAGCTCCAAGCTAATTCAAGCATAACCATTCCATTTAAGGCAGGACCTGATGAAGAGCAGTCCTATGGACTGTGATGGATGTTTGCTGTGATCCTTTCTGCCCTTGAGATCTGTGTATATCTGAACTAGCCATAAACAGCCCACAAGAGTTTTGAAAGCAGATAATTAAATAACTGCAGTGCTGGTAGTTACCACATAACAAAAGTATGGATGCAGAGCTAGAAGGATGTGGAAGAGAAACAGTGTAACAACTTCTATCTCTCAAGCCAAAAGCTTGAGAAAGTTAAACAAAAATTATGAGTGACTGATAAGAGAAAGAAACCTTGGATTTCAATCTCATGGAACCTGGTTTAGAGATATAAAGAGACAGCAACAGGAATTAAGTTTGGACAAATTCTGTATTTAGAGAGCGACAGACAAGATTAAAGTTCCTCTCTATCTTGAAATCTAGATAGTAGAAAGCATTTAAGTACCTTGATTTTAAGTTGGATAGGTTGAATGTTATTTCCTCACAATTTTACAAGGAAATCCATCAAAAGTGGGCTGAAGAAGGGTCCATTGTAGATCCAGCCATATAAGGAAACAAGGAGAGAGCGGTCGACTTGGGGAATTCTGCTGTTTTTCTTGGGATAATAGCATTCCTCCTCTGGTTTTACAAAATCTAATTCCTTTTTGTTCTATTCTCACAAATTCATGGTAATAGTAACCCTTTAAAATGTGCTATATGGATTTACACTCTTGAACTTTTTTCATAATGTTTCACATAAGTATTTTTCCCCAAATAAACTACTGATATTCTTACATGAAATTAACTTGGTGATTAAATTGCAGGTATTAGTTGCAGCAAATTCACCTTTAACCTTCTCTAGAGAAGGGTGCAGTTCTTAAATACACATAGTGAATTAATCATGAGCTTGTTTCTCTGAACAAAAGCTGTATTTGAAAGAATTTATTGTGAAAGAAGTTGTATCGTACATAATGAAGTGTTATAAAAGCCCTGAATGATTTCAAGTGACTAACCCCACATTAGGCATCTGTGCCTGGAACAGCTAGATGTAAGTACAGAGGGCCTGATGTAAAGCATGTTGAAGTCAATGACTTTTTTCCATTGTCTGCAGTCGGTATAAGGTTGTTCAATTTCACGGGACGGAAAAAATTTATTTTATGGAACAAACACGCACAAAGAAACACAACTCATTCCTTCAATACGTGTGCTTGCTTCCTGATGGTTTTTAATGGGAAACATGTGTGCACTGTGAGGTGAGCACATTGAATTACCCAGCTTTTTGAAGGGAATTAGTCACTTTTGCAGGAGAATCAATACCCAATAACAGGAGCTGATCAACAGTGCTTGAGTTCAGTTGAGCATGCCGACAAGGTGCTGTGAGATACTAGCTTTCATTGGTTTTCTGGTTCTTTAAAAATTAAGGGTTGAAGGAGCTAAACTGTCTCAGGATCAAGCATTGAATTTATGTCATATTTTTCTAAATCTGGAAATGGGACAGCAAAAAGCATTGCTGTACAGTTAATTTAAGTTCCTTCAGCTGCTGATGTAGCAGAAAAAATGAAATGAATGGTTGCAAGCTGCATAAGGCTTTAGCAATGAGAAAGAGCTCTAACAAACTCATAATTGTATACAATAAAATAAAATATTAAAAATTCACTAGCTTTTGTGTCCTGAAGAGCCCTTTATTCCTCCAGACTATAAGGCACATCATGAAGATCAATCTCAGTAAGAGAAATAATTTTCATTTGATATTAAAGAAAGAATTCCAACATTTAATATTCACTTCCCAGGTATAATGATTTTTTTTAAAACCTTTTCTTCATGGTGGACAGAACTCATGCCTTACTATAGTATGTTATCCACAAAGGGAGTGTCTTTAACAACCAGCTAATCCTCCAGTTCTGTTTAATGAATTATTAGAAAGCTGCTGTTGCACTTGTAATCTTGCAGAGACTGCAGTTGTCCAAAGGGTTTTTTAAATATATATCTGGAAGCATCACCCATATATATATATTCTTATATGTTAATGATAATTTTACACATTTCTAGCTAATGAAACATGTTACTTAAAATAGAGATATTTCTTTCCCTACAATTAGTGTCTTTAAAGGAATTTTTTCTATGGGAGTATTCAAAGTCCACACTGGATTCTCCCATTTTATTTTAAGTGTCTTTGCAATGGTGATAATGGTTTTTGGAACCCCAATGCTTGGCGTACTGGTTTTGGCTGGGATAGAGTTAATTTATTGTCTTCATAGTAGCTTGTATGTGGCCATGTTTCGGATTTGTGCTGAAAGCAGTGTTGATTACTCAGGGATGTTTTAGCTACTGCTGAGCAGTGCTTACACAGCGTCAAGGCCTTCTCTGCTCCTCACTGCCCCACAGCGAGCAGGCTGGGAGGGAACAAGAAGCTGGGAAGGGACACAGCCGGCACAGCTGACCCCAACTGGCCAAAGGGATATCCCATACTATACGACGTCATGCTCAGCAATAAAACCTGGGAGAAGAAGGAGGAAGGGGGGGCATTGCAAGTTAAGGTGCTTGTCTTCCCAAGTCACTGTTAGGTGTGATGGAGCCCTGCTTCCCTGGGGATGGCTGAACACCTGCCTGACGATGGGAAAGGGTGAGTGAATTCCTTATTCTGCTTTGCTTGTGCACACGGCTTTTGCTTTACCTACTAAACTGCCTCTAACTTAGCTCACAAGTTTTTGTATTTTTACCCTTCCAATTCTCTACGCCTTCCCACTGGGGGGAGTGAGCGAGCAGCTGGGTAGGGCTGAGCTGTCTGCTGGGGTTCAACCATGGCACATGCTCACCACCTGACCCTAGAGTCTTCTCAGATTATCAGCATGACACACTTACTGGCTTTAAGTCCTGACATCTAGTTTTAATAGCATCACCTCAGTGGAAGAAATAAAAAAACTCCAATAAGTTTTGTGGAGAACTAAGCAGTCAAGGGGTATGCCATGTTTTCTTTTACCAGAAAATAATTTTTAAATGAAGAGTGGAAGCAATAATCAGCTGTTATTTCAGGCTCTTTAATGTTCTTACAAAATGAAATGGATAAGTTAAAAATAAGTAAGAGACTACAAGTTTGTTCATCTGTGGAAACAAACAAAGCAAGAAAAAGTAAGAGAAAGGAAAAGGCAACACTGAATTTGAAATAAGGGTGAAGAAAAATCGGGTAGCCATTCTTTTCTCTCTTGTATTGTTTTTCTCACAGTGTTGAAAGAGCCACACAGTGTAGTCTTCTTTTACAATGAACCTTACAAATTGGGAGGATTTGCTTTTAATTCTTCTAGATGGTGTGGGAGAAGACCAGCAACTTTTGTGCTTCATTTCCTGATCCTATAAACACTTACGGATTTTGTTTGGTTTCAAGCGAGAAGGCCCACTGACACACACAGGGACTACTCTGGGGCTTAAATTTAAGCAGGTGTGTAAGCATTTGTGGAACTAGGGCTTTTTTATATTTATTGACTGACAGGTTCATTGCCCTACAGGGAGTACTTCGCAAGAGTACTTGCTTGCCGTGACTTTTTCTTTTTGGAAAGACCACTTTTAGGTCTAGCCCTTGTTACAGCTCCACAGATTTACGCTGTGGGAAGACCTGGGAGTAGTGCCACAAAAGAGGGACTTTGGTCAGGGTCGTGTGGTCAGCCATGGTCTGACTGAGGGCTCGTAGGCTGCAGTGGGTGATCAGTTGTGCTGTCAAAATGTGTATTGCATGTGTCGCATGACAGCCACAGCTCACCCTGTGAAATACACTACTGTCTGTGCTAAGAGAGGAGCTCTGACACAGCTTTGAAGAGACCAACCAGAAGAGAAGTATGAGAATGGGATAGAGGAGATGATGCTGATAATTGCATTCTTTATAGGACTCCTTTTGCAAGAGGAACTTTAGGGCCGCAACAGTTGCCCCAGCTATATCTTTGCAGAGTAGCTACAGGCTGGTGTTTCTGAAGACTGCTGGCTGGCCTGCATGCTGGTTCGGGACAGATCTTCACCACAACCCCTTGTACAAAGCTATTTTTTCTGGCTTTATGCTGATACAAGGGAGGAGGGAAACACATCATCTACATTTTTACACAGGATTTGCTTCCGGGATCTGTAGAAAAATCCGAGATTTCTTCTTAGGATTCCCTTTATCTTTTGAGAGGATTTCCTGTCTCTTCTGTGGAATCAGAATTTGTCCTTTTTTTAATTAACTCCAAAAAGGACATTTTGATACTATGATCTAGGTGACATGCATTAAAAAAATCCTGAAATTTATTGAATTTGCATGTACAGCTCCTCTTATTAGTATTATACTGTTAGTTCACTGACTATCATTGACGAAATTTATTAATCCATTGAATTCTGTGTATAAACTTCTTTCAAGTAAATACGACTTTATGTAAGACATCAGCGGTTAAGATGGATGAAGACTTCAACAATTCTTATTTATGGAAGAAGATGTGTTTCTTATTGGTAAAACTCTATAAAATCAGATTGTCTTTGAGAAACTGTATGCTAAATAAACTGCTCTTGTGATCTGCTGTTTGATTTTTTGGCATGAGTATTTGTGTTAAATTGTACATTCACCTTGTAAAGTTCATTCTTTCCTAACTACATTATATTGCTATTATAAGCAGTCTTGTTAAAATGACACCTTTTTATTATACGATGGTCTGCTAATATGGCTACAGTAAAAACTCGTCAACCTTTCCATTATAAATATAAATCCCTATTTTCAGGGACTTTAAACTCTGCTATAAATACTCATTCCAGGCTAATATTTGGCATATAAAGCCTCATCCAAACAGCAAAGCTATTTATTATAGAATTACTTTAGCTGTTTGAAAATATCTTAAAGCAGAAAAAAAAGAAATAGTTGCATGTTGGTTTTGATCTGATGGATTCCTAGAGTTTGAGAAGCTGGGCAGGGAGGGAGGTGCCAGGGTGAGAGGGCCGGGTCGTTCTTCCAGCTGATGCTGAGCTGCTCCTCTGCGCTGCCTGGTTCTGCTCAGGCCAGTCTGACTTAAAGGGGCACTTTGTCTTTGGACGCTTTTGGGGTTGGGGGCTTTTTGAACCTTTGGGTTTCTGGTGCAGTCTTTCCAAGGCACTTTAATGTCATACTTGAAAAATTACTTCTGACACCCTGTCAAATTTTTCCTATGAGATGGAAAGTTTTTAATTCCCTTCTGTTCCTTTAAGCTTCTCAAAAATTTGAGTCCTAGAAAGTGTGTGAGGTCCTTGATGGCAGAGTTTAAAATGGGATAATCTTGGCAACAGACTAGTAAGACTGCCCAGGCTTTTTCTACCTCACCATGTCTTTTGGCTGCATCCAGTGCTAGAGTTTAACATCTTTCTGAAGATTAATACAGTTGTCTCAAATTCTCTTCTGCGAACACTGCTCCTAAGAAGCATCTGGCATGATAGTTTCAGACACATTTCAGGTTGCTGTTTCATGACCATTTTAAACTGCCCTGAGTAGAAGCTCTTGCTGAAAGGAACTAGTTGTCTCACTTGTCCTTCCTGTCCTGGGAGTTTCTGCAGTTTCTGTGTTTGCATGGTCAGTCAGCCAGACCCAGAAGCTGCTTTCACTGGGAAAAAAACAAAATACACATGGGTGTGGGCTGATTTTGGGCCAGACAAGCTCCCTGCCCACCTTATCAAGTGTCTCATGGGGACAGTGGTCATGCTCAGCAGGGCACCATGGAGGTCAGAGTGTCCATATCCCACCAGCTGCCCTATCTTGGCTTGTCTCAAATGCAATGATGAAACTGCAGTCAGTGATACTTAAATGACCGAAGACCTTCCAGAGAGAGACTGCCATCCCTTGCACAATGTGTGAAAGGATTTTCCAAAGTTTTTGTTTCTTGGGCATAAAGTTTATGCCTTGTTTCACAGGCATAAAGTGCCCAGAGGCCAAGTTGTCTGTAGGAAAAAGAGCTTCCAGGTGGCCCCATCATCAGGCTGACATTGAGCAGATTGCAGCTTCTTTAGTCTAGGAACAATAAAGACTTAATGACAGTGAGGCTGCCTGCATTTGACAGCACCGCACACAGCCTTGGTTGGCCAAAAGTCTGTATATGTGCATCTGGAGGACAGCGGAAGGAGCAGGTGTTCTTGGCCAGTCATAGCTTGGAAATGCATGAATTGAGAGCAGACCAACAGCAGACAAAAGCCTTGGATTGTAAACCAAGTTGAAAGTGGGTGGGCTCATACACTTTGTTGCTTTTTAAGGACAATTTTCTGGAGCTGACAGTTGCAAACAGTTTGTGCAAGTACTTTGTAGCACTAGAAAGAGTGTGCGGGGGATTTCTGTGGTTGGTAAGAACAATCTGCTTTAGCAGGAAATATCTTATTACGCTCAAAGCTTTATTCTGAAAGCCTTGGGGATTATAAAGTGAAAAGCAAAACAAAACAAGAAAAGCCCCTCTGCCTTCTTACAATTAGCTGTGAAATTTCTTTCGCCTGTGCCTGCTGAGATGGTCTCAGGCGTCACCTCAAGGTCTCCCTGTGCCTCCACTCTACCAGCATGCTTCACTTGTCTAGGAGTAGAAGAAAGCGCTAATACTAGGGAGAAACTCTGACTGACTGGTATGAGTCTTTATACCCTTTTAAATATATCACCTTGTTCTCTTCAGCTGCTTCTGGACATCCCAATGTTTCTTTTTCTCCCTGAAAACTGCATGCGTTCCCACTCCTCTGCCTCCTTCCTGCTCAGTCTCCTTGCCCGTGTACCTCTGCTATTCTTCTTTTCTTGTGTTTTCCTAACTTCTTTTTCTGGCGTCCAACCTTACCAGGACTTTGTCAGTAGAAACTGCAAAGTCTTTCTTGAGGATGCTGCCAAGAGGAAAAAAAAGTGATGGTGGTTAATTCAGAAAGGAGTGATGTAAAAGTTGCGGGGCCTTGAGTACATGGCTGTGGTGACAACTGGTGAAGAAGTGAAGGTACGATAAAAAGATCTGCGACATTTGAAAGATTTAAGGGTTGGTTTATTTTGCACTCCCCCCTTTTTTTTTTTTTCTTTTCAGTTATTAGTAAAAGCTGGATATGGAAAAATAAAATACATAAAGAAGATTTGCTTTATTTTGGAAAAAAGCAATTGTAAAGCAACCGTAAAGCAATTGTTAACAAAAAACTTTTTTACGCCACCCTCGTCATTTTGTTCAAAATTACATTTTGTTTGATACTTTAAAAAAAAAAAAAAGGCCAAAAGATCTTCATGGAGGGTAAGCCAGTTCTGCATTTCAATCTTGCTGGTTTATACACCTTTAAGATCAGTCAAGCCCACATGGAGTTGTGTTACATATGGGTAAGGCTTATTATGTTATTATTTGAGTTTATCGTCAAGTAAGTGAGACAGGGATTTATTCATGGACCACCCTGTTTAAGCCATTTCTTGTTTTAAAGAAACCAAACCGAAGTATTCCCACAAGTATTGAATGCACTCTGTTGCTTTGACTTCAGAAAAAGACCACCTCTGTTAAGCAGTGATTTATTTTTTTTGTTGGTCTCTTGGGTGACCACTGATGGCAGATTTTCCTGTGTTTCCTATAGTAGAAGCAATATGTTCTGAAATATTTTGATTATGTTTAAAGTATATGTATGAAAATGTGATATATGGTAAAGTGATGTATGGCAAAAAATAATATTGATATGCATATTGGATATATCAAGAGGAAATGTGGAAGATATTTTCATAAGCATATGTTCTACTTTATTAGGGAGAGGAATATTGGAGGGGATGGGAACACTTATGTATAGAAGCCTTTTATAGCGTGTTGAAGCAATTTTTCTGATAAATGTTTGGAAAATATCCAAAAATGCTATGGTACATAAAGGAAGAAATATGTAACTTTTTTCATATTTTTCTTAATATTGTTAATTTATGTTCATTTACTTTAGAATATATTAAAACCATATTTCAGGTAAATTAAACTTATTTCGTGCTGTCTATCCATGCTATTGAAATTCAGTTGGTTTTGTAATGATTTTTATAAAGTGCATAAATATATTTCGCCAAATTTATAAATATATGTGAAATGTTCAATACATATATTTAGGGAGGAAAAGACACATTTCATAGAGATTTTTACTAGTCTGTCTTGTGTTCAGGACAACACTTATATACAGTGTAAATCCTGCTTTAAATATGCCCATGGAAGGTATACAGCTTTATGCATATACCTGCATTCCTCTATACAGGTCATAGTTTTGAGTATTTTCACAAATGGTATCTATACTTTTTTGGTTTTGTAAGATCCTCAGAGAAAATATGCTGATGAGAGAAAAGTCTTCCTTCTAAGTTAGATGTTTGACACAAGAAAATACATTTTGATATCTCATCAAAATTATTACTTAAAATTTCTGTTTCATTTTTACAAACATCTAAAAAATGGACCTTCTCTGTTGACAGATCAATGAAAAATTTTATCTGCAGTGCTAAGGATAGAAAGCTCTTCTGAGCATGATTTTTTGACATCTCATGTTCAGAGCGTGTAATGATGGCAGTAAATAAGAACTTGCTCTGCTTCCTAATGTTTCTAGGAAAGTTCTCCGTGCTGCCATTTTGCTTTACGCTGCATTATGAAATTAAATATTAAAATGACATGGGGTTTCCCTCTGTTAAGCTTGAGATTTTCTTTTATTTTATGAGGCGCTGTTCTAGGACCTATAGAAATTTACAGTGGTAACTTTCCAGAGCCTCAGGGTTACATCTTCTTTGATACTCATTTACATAAATATATTCATGCCTTTTTGTTAGACTCCCTTAGATTATGACATCTAGAAGACTAAAATACAGTACTAAATGAAACAGTTAAGTTTAGGTCTATTTTCTTCTTTTTTTTTTCTTTTTCTTTTCCCCCTCTCTCATTTTTCTCTTTCTTTGTATCTTCCATGTTTCTCCTTTCAAACTATGGCGCTCTTTCTTCCTTTCCATATCTAGAATGTGCAGCTTTAAAGTGTTTACAGGAAAGAAACTCTCTAGAAGTTTAGTGATTTGCCCTTTGCACAATAACCTGATATTAGCATATGAACTCATTATTTGGAGGACTTTGAATTAAAAAAAAAATCCCTACTTTGCTTTTCAGTACTTCAAAAAGATACATTTTATAGTTTCCTGGGTCGTTTCCCAGGAAGCTCCCTGTGAGTTACTAAAACTGCAACTTTAGGATGCTTGATTTCCTAATCTGATGGAAGTTCTTACTGAAATTTGTTTCATCCCAGAATTGTCAGCTTTTCCTGCAGCTCTACAGTGCTGCTGAGAATGCAGAAATGCCAGGGATGCACAGGAGGGTTACCTGCCTTTTGCCTAGAAAGGCCAGTCTTCCCACTTGTCTTCTACTGCCAGTGGAGTGAGAGTAGGAGTCTCCCTCTGGCGATGATGCAGAGCTCCTAAGATTAGTGTCTTCACTTAGCCTTTGGAGCATCCAGCTGCCTATATTGACTACAGAAGGAAGCTTGGCAGATTAGAACCTTTCAAGTCTTTGTAAATCCCTCTTTATCACGCTTGGAGACAAGGACTTCAAATATTCTGAAAAACAGGTTAAAAATTATATCATTTTTAAATGTTAAGTGTCTTATTTAACTAGTCTCATGGGCCTTATTTTTTTTGCCTTCATTTCTCGAGTGAAACATAATTACTGTTATCAAAAATGTTTTCTTTTTCCTATTTCATCAGATGTTATTGGAAATTATATTTCAGGTTAGTGTTTGAACCTAAGAAACAGATGAAGAAAACTTAATCATGATGAGTCTTAACCAATTACAAAAAGAGAAGTTTTCTCTAAATTACCAAAATATAGATCAATATTCTTGAGTGCAGGTATATCAAGTGATGATGTTTCTAAAAAGGTGCGTTTTGATTATTATCATAATCAGATTCTCACAATGGTAGCAGATACACAGTACCCTTAAAAATCTGGATGGATTTGAAGATAAATTTCTTCTAACTTTTTAATCTTCTTATTTGAAGATGTCTTCCACTGATTTTTCTTTTGTAGCTATATTTTTGATATGAAATAATTATTAAGGTCTCCATTTGGCCATCTACATGGTGTTATATCAACACAAATAACAATATTTCAGCCTTCTTACCTAGCTGGCAGGTAGGTATAGTCTTGAACCTTATTTCAGATGTCCTAAAAAAAGAGGGTTAAATCATAGAATCATAGCATCATCTAGTTTGGAAGGAACCTTTAAGATCACCAAGTCCAATCATCAACCTTACACTGCCAAAACCACCACTAAACCATGTCCCTAAGCACTACGTCTACCCCAACTTTTAAATACCTCCAGGGATGGCAATTCCACCACTTCCCTAGGCAGCCTGTTCCAATGCTTGATAACCCTTTTGGTGAAGAATTTTTTCCTAATATCCATACTAAACCTTCTTTGTCCTAACTTGAGGCCATTTCATCTTGTCCTATTGCTTTTTACCTGGGAGAAGAGACCAATTCCTACCTCTCTGCAAGCTCCTTTCAGGTAGTTGTAGAGAGCGATAAGGTCTCCCCTCAGCCTCCTTTTCTCCAGGCTAAACAACCCCAGTTCCCTCAGCCGCTCCTCATAAGACTTGTTCTCAAGACCCCTCACCAGCTTCATTGCCCTTCCCTGAACACTCTCTGTCCAGAGCTAGATCTTTGAGCCACTTTCCAATGCTTCAGTTCCTGAAGACTGTAAGAACGGGCTGCCTAAAAGTTTCATGTCACTACTTTTTTATGCGAAAGAGGAAGGTGCTCTTTAACTAGAAAGGCCGCTGCAATTTCCAGTTGCATCGTAGACTCAGCCTGGCATAAGCATCTGACCGACTGTATTTATTAACAATGGCCTGTCTCACTGCTAGAGGCTTATCTGAGATCTCAGGCCGCAGAGTAACTTCTGAGTCTTCCTTCAGCATGGAGGAAATTACTGTCCAGCTGCAGTCCTCCAGGTCCTAGGAATGCCTCTGCTCTTCATCTACATTTCCATACAGTCCCCCAGACTATGAATTATGCTGCCCTTTGCCATAAGCCTGAGGCATTTTCTGGCCTTGCATTCTAGCTTTTCCATGGTGCCTGAGGCTTTATAAAGATCTTGATAACCCTTTTGTTTGCCAGAAGGGAATGCATATATACTTTTATTTGAATTATAATTCCCTAATGAAGAAGTGAACCCAGAGGCAGACAGGTAGGAGAGACGGAGGAAAAAATCTACAGGTAAAACTAGAAGACAGCAAAGGGGTTGTCACACAGCTGGATAATGAAGTGACAGAGATGGTGCACTTGGCATGTTATGTTTCCTGTTAAAAAAATATTGCCTTTTCAATGTGTTTTAGAATATTTGTAACCTTACAGAATAGTCACGCTATCAGAAATGCTATAATTTCTTGTTTACCACCTCTCAAACTATCTATTATTCTAGTGGCATTATTTGGCAGACAGCTCTTGACTGCTCTGCTTTGTAGTGGATCAGTGAGACAAAACCCTCTTTTTAAGCTGCCTTACCAGTGTCCAATGTCTTGATTCTTTGTGTTCTTATTAAAAATTACAGCAATACTTCTATACGTTCATTACTTTAAATAAAATAATGGAACATTATTACTGAATTTTAATCTCTTGAGGAATTTGTATGTTTTATTAAGTCTTTTGGCACTTATGGCTCTGGAAACCTATGAACAGGAATCAGTTATGCTTTTGAAGACCCAAACTGAAAGTTGTATATATTTTTATAACAGGAGTAAGGACACTTAAACTATGGATGTTGGAACAAAGTAAGTGTTTGAAAGGTCCTGCTTTATAGGATGATCAGCACTGTTTAGTAGACTTATAAAAGCACTGCATTTAGTATTCTTGTACCAGTTTTTAATTTTTGTAATGACAGAATAGGGGTATTTTAGGATGACTTAGTTTTACCAGAAATTAGTGAAGTCAGCCTATGTTTCTTAAGATATTTCCATCACATTAGTAGCTCCATGCTTTAGTATCACTGTAAAAAAAAGAGTAATATAGATGTAATGTTGATTAATAGAATAAGGTGCACAAAGTATGATGTGAAACACCATGAAAGTGGTTTATAAATGCTTATGTAAAGGAGACACCTCAGCAACAAAAAGTCAGGATTAAAAGTTAATTAAGACGAGTTGTTTTTCTGACACAAGAATAATCTTTTTTTCCAAACCAAAGGAATTATAAACACATTAAATTACTAGACTTGTTAGCATGCTTGTGTTAGCAACAGAGGACTGACCTCACATTTTGTAGCTTTTTTATTCAAATGTGAAACATTTCCTGTAATACAGTAAGCAGTTTTCACATGGAAGTTTAAAAGAGAATGCCAAGTTAAAAAACTGATATTTAATTGGTTTATTTTTGTTGCTGTTCCTCTCTAACTGTAGCCAGAGGATAAATGAAAGTTAAAACTGCTTGACTCTAAAAAGATGGTGAAACACTTGTTTTGAGTGTCTGAAGTCTCCCTTTCACCCCTGTTAGGTTTTTAATCCATCTTTCCTGAGCAGTAGAATGGAGTTAATCATCAGTTAGTGTGATGGCATGATGCTACTTTTTATGGACCTTTTTATAGATGCAGGATTCGTACCCGAGAAACCTGTTTGTTACTTTTATGGAATACGACTTTGACTCCCTGTAACAGATTCTGATGTAACTGGCTCTAGCTTTATTCCTGTTATAGGGGATACTAACTTCTACTGACTGCTTTTGCAAATTCTCATCTAATTAAAATTGTCAGGCATGTCCTTCATGGTGAATTGAATTTGTAACTTCATCAGATGTGATGGTGCCAGGGTAACTATGACATACTATTGCAGTTACTTGGAGGCATGTGAGCTGGGACCATTGATACAAGTGGTGTTTGTTTATGGGGACAGGAAAGAGTATGTTGAAGATTTAGACCTTCAAAAACCTATTTTAAAAGCTATAGGTGTAGACCAATCCTGCAGTTTTGCAGAATGCTTCTTTAGGCTGAGGAGCAATGAGAGAGAGAAGAAGAGTTAAGACATGGGAAATGAAGTTGCTTGAAGGTTTAATTTAGATGATCTCTAAAGTGACAAGAAGATGATGAACAAAGAGAGGAAATAGCCATATATCACCTGCAATCTATGAGGTTTCTTTCTCTGACTCTGTTCCTTAGCTGCTGCAAATCAGAGGTGCTCATTTGCAGTTGATAAAATCATAACAGGATTTGTTTCTGGACCTTTCTGCAAAACGGGTTTCATGGGTTTCATTCATCAAGAAACTTTTCAAATTCAGAACCAAGAAGAAGAGACAACTGCAGATCATCTAACTGATCAAACCACCCCTGGCATAGGTCACAGGCCCATCCAAGGCCCTGCTCTGGATTTATCACTGTGGAGATGCTTTCCAGCCTCAGGGGAGTGCCCTGGTCAGCCAAGCTGCTGAGCTGAGTTCTTTCTGTGTTTTGGGGCATTCTTTCCATGAAAGTGATTTGATTTTATTTCAATACATAATGTGAAAAAGAGAAAGAATGGTTGAAATGTTTCATAAAACACAGTTACCACCTGACCAGCGTTAACATCAATGCAACCACTTCCTCTTGTTTCCTAGCTGGATGATGTATGTTGTGTCTGTGTCATCTTCTATGTTTCTTTTCACTTTGTACCCCATATTTGATTGTTCTGGTGATCTTTTTAACTTTATTTCTGTAACTCATCGTGTATCCTTAGTAAGAGAATGTAAGAACAGATTGATTCGCCATGATCCTCTTTGACATTGCACTATATTTTTTTTCAAGTCTGTAAAAAGGACCAGGGAATTCCTTTATGCCTAAATTATTTATATGAACACAAACAGAATACAGTGGCAGTATAATCTTTTATTAATAAACCTCTTAGATATTGGCCCTGTTGCAGATGAATTTTTCTAGAGAGGAAATGTCTGTGACAGACTAGGAACGGCAAGTACCAGAGGTACTGTTCTGGGAGATGAAGTATTCAGCAGGACTGATGTTTCCCAATGCCACATATGAGTGAGGACAGGACCTTCGGAAACATTGCCCACTAGAATTTTTTGTTTAAAATGTTTTCAGCTAAAGCTACTTGAAAAGCAACGGGGCATTTTATAAATGGTAAAGAACTGAAAAATACAACTCAATCCTCTCTCTTATATTCCCTAACATTTACCACTTTGAAATGCTGTGTGGTTTTTCATTCGTCCCCTTGAAAAGGAATAGACAATGGTGTTTGCCTCACTCTCCAACATCCACATGGCAGCAGTGTAGATGATCATAGAATCATAGAAGTGCCCAGGTTGGAAGGGACCTCGAAAGGTCCAATCTTTCGTGGGAAAGAAAGCCTAGTTGAGATTACCTAGCAGCCTGTACAGTTGGATCTTGAAAACCTCCAGGGATGGGGACTCTGCCACGTGCCTGGGGAGGTTGTTCCAGCGAGTGCTTGTTCTTACTGTAAAACAATTTCTTTCTTATGCTAAGATAAAACTTCTCCCAGTTCACTTGTACTTGTTGCTCCTTGTCTTCTCCACGTGGTGCCTCGTGAAGAGAGAGCCTCCATCTTCTCTCTAGTCACTTAAATATGATCTTTAAACATTATTTTTCTTTAGAATAAAATCAGATTGCTGTAGGTACTAATTATGTCAGTTAATCTCATGTTATATTGTCTCCTATTAAGATATTAACTAAAGGTAAGGATATGATTCAGATTTGATAAGATTAATTTCCACAATGATTTTTTTTCTAGTTACAAATAAATCATGAGTAATTAAATTATATTTTTAAGTCAGTCTGAGCAAGAAATCTAGCAACCTCTAATTTAAGGGAAAATTACTTCCTACTATTTTGTATCTTTTTAGTTATTTGGCCCAAATCTGGTGATCATATACTCCCCAATGTCTTTTTTTTTTTATTTTTGAGGTCTTTTAGAGAGTAGAGCAAATCTGTTTGTATTTCAACCTCTCTTTTCCTCTGGATAGTAAGTTCAGTTCAAAATATCTGATATTTCTTCAAATCTGGACACTTCAAACCCCAATGCTAAAATGTTGCCTATAAAGTAATTTGTGGTTTTAAACTTTGGTTTCCACTCTCCCATATAAATGCAAATATAATGTTTTCCATTAGAATAACTCTGCGTCGTGTTTTTTTAACAGAGGCATGGGAGACTAAAAAGTAGAGTAGACTCCATTTTGATAATATTGCATCTTCTCTCTGGGCTCCAATCTAAATATTTCCATCTGTCAGATTTCTTATTTAATATTCTGAATAATGGCAGTTGCAGGAAAAAAAGGAACAGTCATCTTTATTTCACTTTCTTTTGCCAGGCTTTGGTGGTCTTACAGTTTCTTCTTGGATTGCAGAAATGTGTGTGTGAAGATTTATAGTCTTTTCCTCTGCCAAGATCTCTCCTAGAAATCCAAGGTGTCATTTGCAAACGCTCATAACCAAATATATTTCCTAATATATTTAAAAAAAAAAAAAAAAAAAAAAATCCANTTTCCCCAAACCCTAACTCAGATCTTTGCTAAAGTGAAAGGAAATGTATAAAGACAAGCTTGGGAATATGGAAGCAAAAACTAGATCTCTTTCTTTTTGTGTAAATGCACGAAACGAGACACTTTCATGACAGAATCTGTTGTCTTGATGTCATCCCCAAAAGCTGCTACCGCCTCTGACATTGTCTAAGTGAATATGGAGCACACAGCATCTCCCATATTAGTCAGTAAACTGATAAATTCCTGTGGCATTTGCTGGGAAAGGGAGGAAAATTGTGATCAAGCAGTTCTGGGAAATAGAAAGGTCAAAATATTACATGAAAAAGCAAGTTTCCATTTTTAAAACTCCACTTTCTAGTGAACCTTGCTAAAGCAGCTGTTGGTGAGGATCCACCTTTATGAACTGTTTTATAGTTTTATTTGATTCAGCCATAAACAATTGCTATGAGTTAAAGACTTGGTGTGTAAGGTTATAGTTGAGTAGTTTGGGTCAGCTTTTTTTCACAAAGCCCTTACATCCAGAAAAGAACAAAATATTTCTGTTCCTTTATTGTTTAATTCTGATTTTAATATCCTAAACTGTTTTCTATATTTTTTAATGATTTTGTCTCTCTGCTTTGTTAGATGTTCAAAGTGCCAAGGAAATACAATATCTAATACACAATGGAATATCAAATGTTCACAAATCAAAGTCTGCCCCCACATCCAAGGTCTGCTTAGGAGTAAATGTTAGGAAAATACAGAGACATCTCCCAGCATGTCCTATATAGGAGTCCAAAACCCATGAACTCTGTAATGAAAAGTAAATAAATTACTCTGTCCTTCACCGCCAAGCAGTTAATCCATAATGTGGAGTTGGCCCCTGTTGTTGTCAACGGTGATATATAAATCATATCAGACAAAACAAGAACCAAGCTGACCCTTTACTCATTCCTTAATTCCAGTTCAAACATTTATAATGCCTAAAAGCCTTTTCCCCCTGTTTTCTTTCCCCTTTTCACAAGTCTATCGTTTGCTGGTTTCTACTGGGATAGGAAGAGTAGAAAACCATGTGGGAGCCTGTTTGAAGTGTTCTATGAGGAATTTCAGCCCAATTTCCTAAACCAAAGATGTTTCAGTAACACCACCCCACCCACCGTTTGGTCCTTCCTAAAACCATGGCTCCTGCTGCTCAGGACTTCTGGGAAGAGGAATGTATGGAGAAAGCAGCTTTGCAAATGAGGGGTCACATACCCAGGGATGACACAGAACAAAAGCTATACTGGAGGGGGAAAGCTAGGGGGAGAGGTGGCCTTTCAGTAAGACCCAGCAAGACCGAAATGAAAAGACTAAGAAAGGAAACACTGGCTGAAAGAGTTAAGGGGAAAAAAGACTGAGGGAAATACACTAAGGCTGAGTCTCTAGTAAAAGAGGGTAAAGCACTTAAAAGTCAAAGGAAAGAGTGCTGCTGGTTTAGGTATCATTGAAAGCAGTTCCTTAATATGTTACCTAAGTTTCATTTAAGTCAATGAGTAAAATATCCAGTGACTTTCATATTAGTTGGACAGGGCCCTAAGTGAAAAAGGGCATGAAATTAACTGAATTTTGTCACTTGTAAAGCTCCTGCTGAGCTCATTTCAGGATCAAAGCCTAGAACTATAATTGTGTTGCTCATTAAAATAATGGAACAAATATTGAGAGAAAAATAACTAAATCTGGGGCAGTCGTGCCAAGAACGATAAACAGCATGGGTTTATAAAGAACAGATCTTGCCTTAAAAACCAGACCATCTTTTTCTAATAGAATTACAAAGGGTCAAATTCTGTTGTTTGTGAGGACTGACTGGTGCTAAAGGAACCACCGAAGTCTGCTCCCGGTAACAGTTACCTATGTGAATAATGGTCCAAAATGCTGAGCTATAATTAGCAAATGAAGGGAGAGCCATAGATTAATACTGTGCCCCATGACATACTACTGATCAAGGGTAAATTTCCAGATAATAAGTTTTGTGATGCTGGAGCCAGGGTGTCAGCTGGAGATTTTTCAGTTTGGTTTGTACGTAGTATTGTCAAGTGAATGAATATCCTGGGTGAAGCACTATAACAAAAAAAAACAGTTACAGATGGCAAAGCACAGCTCTCTCTGCAAGGTACTTAGAGCGCCATGTCTGCGTGACTTTATACAATCCGTGTTGCAAAAGAAAGAAAAACGCTTAAGGGCAATCCTCATACTGAATTATAAGACATTGGGAATGTGATAATTATGTTGTGACAGTGAGAAACCTGAAAAGGTGTTAACAGGTATGGGGGGAAGTGGTATGTGAATGGGATTTAAGAATGCACAAACCAAACCAGTTGCCCTGCACTTACAAGGTGAGAAGGTGAGGGAAATACTGATGCAAATACTCAAGAGCCACATGAAAACCCCTCATGTCACAAACCAGACTGGTCAATAGACCACCTGACAATGTAAAGCTCTAGTACCCACTCACGTGGAGAAACATATAAAGCTATAAAGATATGCATCAAATTGGAGAGAATCCGGAGAATGATAATGTAGTCAGATCCAGGCAGAAAAGTATCGGGTTTTGTGCAGTAGATAAAGGGGAGATTATCTACAGTAATACAGTTGTATCCATACCTATCTACAAATGTTTGATGAAAGAACAATGCAATAATCCGTCAGACATCTGGCATGAAACTGAGAGGAGAAAATGTAAGGCAGTGTCTGGAAGATCTTTGACTGTGAAATGCAGTAGTTCATTGGGTGGAACAGGTCATCTTATGCATCACAGATGACTTGGCCTGCCGCAAAGGTAGAGCATGTGACACCCCCTCTGAGGGTAGCAGAGATCCCACAGCAGTGTCAAAAATACAGTAATCCCCGACTCAGCCAGTGGGTCCTTGAATTGCTCAGTCCTCCTTTATCACTGTCTGGTGCAGCAAACGGTTTAAGGACAGAGGTAGGCATGAAATATTCTGGTGTTAACTGTTAGCTATTGCTAGAAATTACTGGGTTTTTTTTTTCCCTGAGATCTTTTTCAGGGTTTTTAAGGATTAATAAATCCTTATTTACTCAGGCAGTCCCAGTAGGGAATCAACAAAAATATTTGCATAATTTTTCCCATGTCATTGCATTATGGCTCCAGAGTTTGTAATTTCTCCTTACTTTTCAGCTGGTCTAAATTATCGTCGTACTGTTAAAATCAATTGTACTCAAGCACCTGCCACTTCCAGGTGTCCATTATTTACCAGTTTTTCTCATTGCCAGTGCCAAGAAAGAAAAAGGGATCATTTGCTAGTCCCTTTGATGGCATGGAGTGAGAAAATGAAAAAACCCTATGTACTGTCTTATGTGATCTCTAAAACTCAAGTATGGAGTAAAGGTCAATTATTTCTAGTGTGAAAAATAAGCTTCCACATGGAGTTCTTTGATAAGGCAGAACACACACTGGACAGAAAGAGAAAGAGAGTGAGCCTCCATCCCCTTCATACAGCTATTGTGTTTGGCCGGCAATACTTGGAATCAAGTGGAAAGCCAGGCTGGAGTGGAAAAAAAATATCACCTACCCACGTCCTTTTTAAAGTGATGCTTTGTAGTAAATTGCTTTCTGTTTAATTTGGCTTATGCTAGCAATGCTGCTCTTGGTGAGGCAGCGTGACTCCAATCATCTTCAGCATAAGCAGGATCAGCCTCTGTGTTTCTTTGTTGTCGTGGAGTAGCTGGAGTGCTAGTCCTTTACGGCTGGTCCTTATGCATGCGTCTAATTACCTTCACAGCCAATGGAAACTTTACCTTGGAAAAGACTGTAGCATTGCTTCTGCATAACTTGCTTGGAACACTAAAATAAAAATAAAATTAAAAATAATTTTGTCTGAATTTTGTTGCTCCACCTACAAAATAAGAAAGTAGATATTATTGTTGCACTTCCATAAACTGTGGTATTTTTACCATCTTAACTACACTGAATTTCAGAAATATTCTGAATCTGTAGGGTGTAAGATTGTATTTAACAAAAAAATTATTTGTCTATATAGTGTATTGTCTTCTGTTAAGATTTGGCGACTGGGATATAACCAAAATGATTGTTCAATTATATCTTAAATTAGATCATTCAGTAGTGAGATAAACAAGCTGCCTGGCAGTATGGGTTTTGGCTGATGAGGAAATAAGTGAATACAAAAAAAAGCCTTTGATCTTCAAGCACATCTTTTTTCAGAGCCACGACGAAGGATTGATGGTATATTCTAGACTAATCAGTCACACTGATTTTGTGGACAAATGTTAATGAACATTCAAAAGAACCCAAACTATTTTCCTCACCGAGAAACAAAAACTCATTCTGAATTGAACTATCTGGAAAAAAAGAACGTTCATTTGTTTCTATACAATTTGCAACCATAGCCTTGCAACAAGAACGGTGTTAAATTGCTGGAAAGCTTTCTGGAATATTAAAAACTGCAATTCTATACCCAGCAGATATCAGAGCATTGTCATCCCAGCTCTTCCTCAGCGAATAAAAATCTTCCCTCAGCAGCACTTTTTAATCTGTCTTGTATTAGCCTTTCACACCTAACCGAATTTCGTGTAGCGACTTTACAGAGCGCAAAGTACTCGCCTCTGAAGACAGTGGAAAAGCTCCCAAAAACTTCATTCAAGTCTGAAGTAGCCTTGCAAAGAGTCAATGTAAGAAAGTCCTCTTTCCAGGAGTTATGACAGCTCTGTATGGATCCCACGTCCATCCTCCAACAAACATAGTGCTGAAAGACTTTCAGGGAGTTGGAAAAGGAACTGAGGAATTACAATTACCTATCCCTAGGTGTTTCAGATCTCCTTCGACCATGTTCTGCCTTTGCTGAGTGCATTGAGCCAGGGTCTGAGTGTTCCAGGAAGGGCATACAAGGTAACTGGAATATCAAGAATACACTCATCTGTAAAAATAAACCAGGTATCTCTCTTCACTGGCATTTATGGGTGACCAGCATACTTATGCAGGGTTACCGGGAGTACTCATCCTACCCCTTACTCTGTTATTGACCTGTTGGGCTAAGCCAGCAGGAATGTTCCTCTGGGAAAGATGAAGGTGCGTATATCTGGATATATATACATATCCAAGGATCAAAATCAAGGTAGTATAGGAAAACACCCCCAACTACTACCTTACGTCAGCCATGTGAGGAAAGCAGAAAGGTGTAGCAGGAACAGGAGTGCCCTCTGGTCATCAGAGTTACAACATTGTTCACATTACCCCTCTGCATTGATAGGTGGCTGTAACCTTAATGAAGAAGTCAAAAATCGTGACCACCACATTTTGGGTCTCAGGCATAGACCAATCCTTGACTCCTGTTTTGAAATATTATTAGCTAACACTTTTCAATCTCTGCAACAAAGAGGTCACCTGTTCCATAGACAAAGGGCTATTTGTATTGATTTTCACTGAAAAAGAGATCCTGATGAATTCATCTAAGTGCAAAGAACTAGCATGAGTATCAGCCTAAGTACAAATGAAGTCTTGTATTAAGGAATTTATAATTGTTGCCTGAGCCATTAATTTTTAAGTCTCGTTTCAGCCCAAACCAGTTTGAAATAGCTGCAGCAAAATGCCTCAAAATCTCTTTTTATACTGGAAGTATCACCTTTACCCTAATCAAGTCATTCCTTATGGTACCAATGTAACACCTTCAATGCCTTTATCTGTGGTACTAGAGATTTAATGCATCTTTTCTGTAAAATTTTGGTTTTTTGAGGCTGTGTTTCTGAAGAAGGTGGTAATTGCCGTTAAGAGCATCTTCTGTGAGAATTGGAGATTTTTATAAGAAGGGAGACGATCACCAAGATCCTTAAGCTGAGAATCTGCTCTAGCTGAGCACTGCTAAACACTAAGAAGATACTGGAAGGCAGTAGAAAGTCTTCCACTCACTCAGAAACTGGATGATGAATCATTTCACCTGGAGAAATAGGCAAAGTCCATAGAGACTAGAGGAGCACCACACCTCCCAGCAATGGATGTGTCCTACTGGTTGAGTTTTCAGACCTTCAGTTCTAAGAAGAAGGTAAAAGGTGGAGGAAAATATTCCTGATTATATCGACAGCCTGATCAGTGATTTAGTTTTGTGTACCCAGTGTAGAGGCTTGAGAGCTACTGCTGATGGTGTCTTTAGCATGATAGTTAGTGGTCGAGGGCAGCAATGGGTTTCTGAGGTGACTGTCCATCACATGAGAACTGTGCCAGATGGTGTCCTGTAGCTGCTGAGGCTGTTTGAGGATAAGCTGGTAAAGACTAAAAATACCCAGAAACATTTACCATTTTTAAATTTCTGAATTCTAGTTTCTTGAAATTTTCAAGCAGTATATAAACTCCATGATCAATTTAATACTAAAAGTTGTTGATTAACATTTTATTTTGAACTCTCTTTTGCTTTAATGTTTGTTTTATGTTTTTAAATTGTTATATGCCTCCATGATAACACATGATAGCACTCATATGATTGTATTAGGTTGTTCTTTGGCTTTTATTCTATTGTAAAAATTATGTTTTCCTCTGTTGTTGATATCTTCATGTTAACTTTGAATTATCTTTCTATGAAAAAATATTTGGAGAAATACCTAAGAATTTTTTTTATAGTAGTAGGCAATGCTTATTTCAAAGTATGGATGTCAAGGATTTTGATGTGACAAGACACAAGAGGAACTTTGGACACAAAAGTAAAATAAATGCTACTAACAGTAGCAGCTTTGATGCCACAGAGCACCAGTCAGACAATAGAAGAATATTCAAACTTTTGCTACTCCATTGTACAATAAAATAAAATATTGCAGTGATATTATATAAATAAAAAGTATTGCAAACGATGACTCATGACATTATTTTAGGCATTTTTCCTGATCTCATGTCATAAAGAAAAATGAAAAGATAGAAAACACATCTCGATAAAAATTACATCCTAAACAAAATTTTAATTTTTTTTAAAGGAAAATTTTGCTAAATGCTTCGGTTTTGACAAAACTGTGGAAAACTCTTCCACTAGCAACTCTTGGACCAGTTGTTGTAATGACTGTGCTCAGGAAAGGGGTCTGAATTCCTCCTTAACACCTATTTGCTCTTTCAATAAAGCTCCTTAAAACACCTTGGAAAGTAACCTCCAGATTCAAGGTCACTGTTTTGGTTGGTTCCAAAGACTGGGGGAGGCAGCGTAACTCCCCTTTTCATCTGAAGGGAGATGTAACAGCAAGTTGTGGATTTTCAGTCCCAAGCAGGGGCAATCTCCCACTCAGAGCAGAGGCAGAAGTGACTGGGAGAGGTTTCTTTCACAAGGGTTTGGAGGTGCTTGTGGGAATGCAGAAAAACTATAAGAAAGCAAAACTGCAGCAGGGACAAAGCTTCTGGAATTCAGTTCTGGCTGAAAAAGGCTTGAAACTGAGAGTAAACATTGCCTTTCCTTGTGTTTCCCTGGGCTTAATATGTGCTTTTTGAGGAAAGTACACTGAACCAGAGAAACTCCTGACTCCACTACCACTTTTCCTCCTAACATGAGGCAGCCTCTAATTTTTTACGGACTTTTCAGATTAAAAAGTATCAATGGTTTTTATAGTTCAAATAGAATATTGTGTCCCTATAGGATCTCTCCTAATTGAGTGCCTGTATACAAAAAAAAAAAAAAAAAAAAAANTGGATTTTGTTTTAGCCTTGTAAATAGGAAGCCTTGGATGTGATCCAGCCATTCAGTGAGGGAGCCAAATAATTGACAGTCTGGTCACAGCTGGCAGCCATACCAGTAGGGTTCCAAAATATGAGGGGAGGAGGGAGAGCAAGTATAAAATATATGTTTTTTACAGGACAGGTTCTCACTAAAATAATGCATCTAGTTCTTCAGCTGTAAATCTCAGAACTCTGTGGCTAAAAGAAATAACTGTCTGTATTGTGGTAACTAATTCCTGCCTAATGCTGCCCTTCCAGAAGAGCCATCTGAAAGTAAACGTTTTCTTTGTTACAAAGGTTGCTGATTTTTACCTTCATCCAGAGGTTTGAAGATGTAATGGCTATTTCGATCGAATACTTTATCAATACACTCTTAAGTCTGCAAAGAAGTTTAAAATTTAGAAAATTTAGAGAATGTAGAAAACTACTGACAAAGTGAACGTTAAAATGATAATGCCCAAGAAGCGCACAGGACCTTAGAAAAGTGTGAGTTGTGTTTCTCCAACAGGTGTTCGGATGAGCCTCATCTTTCTCTCCTTCCTTTTTCTTGAATTTGTGTACATCTTTGAGATACCCACTGTGCTGTCTGGCTAGTCAGAACGCTTCCTAAGTTGCATTAATGATATTTGTTTTGGCACTGAATAACCTTGAAAGGGTTATGAGAGGAGTACAAAAGCATTCAGAAGCTTTTATCAGGTGTAGTTGCAGGTTTTATTTTAAGGTAAATGCTTAATATAGTTTCAGTTTCAAAGAATCTTATTGGGTGCTGGTTTTATTCAGTATGTAATAGTAAAGTCTAAACCTCTTTCAGATGTTCATAAATAGTCTTACAGACCCTCATTGTGCTTTTTAAATGTATCCATTCAAAAGATAAGCGTATGAGATCTGCTGGTATTCAGTGGAATCATAGAATCATAGAATGGGTTGGGTTGGAAGAGACCTTAAAGATTATCTAGTTCCAGCCCCCTTGCCATGGGAATGTTTCAGTCTGGCTTTGTTTTGTACATTTAAAAGTTTGTGTGTCTGGTCTTTCTCCCAAGTTATTTTTGCTCCATCTGTTTGAGCCTAGATAATAACGTCCCCCACATGAATACACCCCGAAAGCCTTTACAGAGGTACACATCTGCAAGTTTCACTATTACAAGAGGAATTAGTCTGTTGAAAATTGGGTCCAGGAATAGTAAGCAAGCACCAAGCATCTATTCAGGTACAGTATCTTCCTTTGGATTTCCCCCACCTATTTTTATAGTGACATGAACACATTTTGCTTTTTTACAAATTCTCCCCTGTTTCTGGTTGAGTCTCACCCCACTTTGGATGCATGCGAAATGATAAGGCAAATCCACAAGATGGGATTTGGGGAGTCAAATGAGGAGAGGAAAAGAGTTATTTAAGTTTCTGTCGTGGTTTTGGTGTGAAGAGTGATTAACAGTACCCAGAGCTCTTTTTTTTTCTAATGCAAAAAAAAAAAAAAAGAGAAATGTGCTTTCTTTCTAATCTTTCTTTCTAGTGTAATAATTGAATACATTAGCTGTACAGTAATTGCCACAGGTTTTGATATTTAAATATCTCATCCTTTTTCACATCGAGTTTTAGGAAGAAGTCTGAAAGTGGACAGAAGTTGTTGTATTTCAGCTTAAATGAAAGACTTACCCTAAAATAAAGATCCATCCACAATGAAAAAAAATGTTTTAGTCCTTGAAAATGTTGCAGAGACTAGTTATAGTACTGAAAACATAAAATAGAAAAATAGTGGGTGATGGAAAGGCCAGAATAGGGCTGTCAAATTTTAAATTTTAACATATGGACTGCTCACTCCCTGCTCTGGTTGCTAGTCATTCCCAGATGGTGTCTTTAGTGAGTGATGGTGAGGGGAAAGGAGCAGGTGGCAATGGCAATTTTTTTTTATTTTTTTACATATATCAAATTAAAATTCTGTGTTCTATTTAAAAAAAAAAAGGAAGAGAGAAAAGAATACAGGAAGTACAGGAGAAGGTAATGCATAACTTGGAATTTGAAGCTGAAATTAAGGAAATCCTATTGTTATGGGCTGATGAGTCAGGATGAGAATTTGGATCCAGATCTGAGATCCCTTATAAGTGGTGGATAATAGCTTTCATGTAGGGCCTTGTTCAGCCCGTAGTAGTGCATGTCCCAGCAACTGCAGGAAGAAGCTGCTCACCAGAATTGAGTTAGTTCCTCGTTTGGTGCACAGTGCATCAGAGCTCTCATACACATGTTTAAGGATAGGTTTGCATACATGTTTAAATGTGTTTGTTTAGATGGAAAGCTTATGCCAAAGAGATGGGGCTTGCGGTTTTAGTGCTGAACGTTTGAGTTTATGATGTCAGGGATGATACTGATCTCTTTAAGCCTGAGGATATTTTTTGCAAGAGGTTTCTTTTTATGAGAAACATTCTTTCACCTCTCTTTGTTAACTCTTTGTTGGTCTCTAATGCTGGAGTGTGCCATGTCCTAGTTTAGAGAGTGATTACACCTCCAGGTGCTGACTCCAGCCTTCTACTTACAGTGAGCCCAATTGCTCCTTCACATATGACAGTAAGAGATCCTACTCCACACTATGTGCCTCCACTGTTCCTCATGTTTGTGTCCAGGTGTGTTGCTAGTTTGCAAGATTTTTCCAGACTGTGAGTAACATTTCTTTATGTGCTATAATAAACCTAAAACTTGCTTTTATTTCCTTATCATTTTCAGTAATAATCTAGCTGTTTTTCTCAGTCTTTCTAACCTAGCTGGTTGAGAATCTGATATTATAATTAAAAAAGAAAAAAGGGAGCAAATTACCTCTGCGTCTCTGTTACAAACATAGTTTCTTGGTATACAAACCCTAGTAAATGTATGAACGTTACCCTATTGTACTTACCCTAGTAAAAGTATGTACTTTTGATATGGTCAGAAATCCTGGGTGCTGTGTCTGCCTTTAATCTCTCACCTAAATCGGAGGTGAGGAGAACAGTAAGGTGTTAAGGAGAAGCTCAAAAAGGAAAGAGTTAAATTTCTACTAAACAATCATAGCACTTAAAATGTTCTTTTGTTGCTAGTCTGGACAAGACTCAATGGCACAATTAAAAAACGTTGAAATGAACCTCAGAGCTTTGTCAAATCCAGCATTGCATAATACATCTCATGATCATTCTAAATCACTGCCATGCAGTGGGTAAAAGCTCTATCTTTTTTGAATCCAAGGCAACTTAAAGGGAGTATTGATTTTCCCTTTACTGAGAAATGAGAATCACATATTAAGAAAGAAAGCTGCAGACACAATATAATGACCTTTCTCCTTGGCTTCTCTTTTCTAACACAAACAGAATCATTTTCATTGCTAGAGTGGATATTAAACAGTAAATCTTGTAGCAATGTATTTGCAAGTGTCTGCGCTTGTTTTATCCAATTAACATACTTATCACAAGAGCAAAAAAATGAGTAGATACGGCTTTTAATTTCTGGAGATATCAGTTCCATCCACAAAAACATTGAAAAGTCTCCAGCTGGAGGTCTATTCCATCTGTCTCAGTACTGGAGGGAGGAGGGGTGCTTTCTCCCTGCAATTTTAATGCTGATGCATGATTTAGAGTAAATGGGTAATTTCACTGAGGGCAGAGGACCTTGGATGACCTCTATTTTATTCTATGCATGTTTTTGTAGCACAGCCCCACATATACTTATCTATTAAATGGCTTTTCAGGTCACAGACATGTCAGTATTCTATTTACTGCTTTAATTATATACAATTTAAAACAAACTTATCAATACCTGACACATTACCTTAGGGGGAAATATCCTAACCGTGAAGCAGCATGAGAGCTACACTAAACCTACCTCAAACAAAAGCTTAAGTTTCCAACAAAGCCATTAAGGCCAGATTTTGTTTTTACACCTGCTGTGTTTCCATCTAATCACCTTGCATGAAAGTGTTTGAAACAATGGGTTGAAGCTGCACGTGCTTCCAACGTTTTGATGTTTAGTTCCTTTCCCCCTGATTTAAACTAACTGTAATTTCCCCCTGGTTATCACTTCTTTTCAGTTAAAGCTGCTCCTGAGTCAGCAATGTGTGTGTGCGTGTGTGTGTGCGCGTGCGTGTGTGTGTGAAATGACATCCTTGACCTGCTTTGTCTGCTGCTGGGGAAAAATATGGTAGAATTCCCATGGTGGAATATTTGAAATGCAACTCAATGCAGCCATCCACTTAGTCCAGATGCAAGGCACAGTTGTGGCACAGCACCAAGAGAAGAAGAAAATAGATGCATGAAACCTGGAAGCATCACAACTCATTGTGCTCCTTGCTTCTCTGTTGTTTATATATTTGTAAGCAAGCTCATGTTTTTGACAGTCCAGGAGTTGCCTGGCAATGCACACTGCTGGTAAAAAACAGTGACTGGTAATCTGAATTAATTTGAATAAGATGAATTTAAATTCCTTGTTGGCATCTTCAATGCTTCAGACAGCATCCCTCTCTTGTAAGAGGGATAAATACATGGAAGAGACAATATCTGGTAACTTTGAACAAAGAACTTGGTTAGAATAGAAAAAATTAATTCATTGTAAACAATTTTGTTTCTCTTTGTTACTCTTCACTGTGCTGAAGAGCTTTTGATTATGATCTTGGCTTCCTACTACAAATCCGTTTTTTGGTCAGAACATAGGAGCAGTCAGTTCTGAGCAACTTGATCTTTTTGCTTATCAAATCTTGACCATGCAGGTTCCTGTTCAGGCCAAGAACAGTTTTCTCCCTTCTGAAAACTCTGGTCCTTTACCAGGTACTCCTAGGGTGGTTTAGCCATCCAAGTGAGCTGAGGACCACCTAGGAAGTGTCTTAGCACCAACCAAGTCTTGACACAGTGTTACATGCATTGATGTTTTCTGTTGTAAGAAATTCTTTATGTTGGTCAGTTTTCTTAGTTCTGTGCATCATGCTTTCAGATGAGGTAACTTATAAGAAGTCAGAAATGAGAAAATTGCAGAGTTCCTGGACAGTCAGGGGTTTATTTAAGGCACAAGTACATCTCAGTTGCAGGTCATATTGCTTTGGTATACCTCTCAATAGAGGAGATGGATTCACTGATGACTTGAGGTGACAGCTAGGTGGATTGAGAGCTGGCTGTGTGAC
>RSEF01000001.1:120691832-120793193 GCA_003993805.1 Himantopus leucocephalus | reverse complement strand
CCCTTCCAACTCTGAAAATTCCGTGATTCCTTGATTCCGTGATATGTAACACTGACACATCACATGAGTTCCAGTTCACCATCTTTTGGGGTATGCAGATTGGTTTGTTATTTTTCTAGCTTATTTCATGTCATAGCCTGGAGAAGAGAAGGCTCTGGGGAGACATTATCCAGCCTTCCAGTACCTAAAGGGGGCCTACAGGAGAGCTGGGGAAGGATTTTTTACAAGGGCATGAAGTGATAGGACGAGGGGGAATGGCTTCAAACTGGAAGAGGGGAGATTTAGATTAAATATTAGGAAGAAATTTTTTCACTCTGAGGGTGGTGTGGCACTGGAACAGGTTGCCCAGAGAAGTTGTGGATGCCCCATCCCTGGAGGTGTTTAAGGCCAGGCTGGATGGGGCTTTGAGCTACCTGCTCTAGTGGGAGGTGTCCCTGCCCATGGCAGGGGGCTTGGAACCTGATGATCTTCAAGGTCCCTTGCAACTTAAACCGTTCTATTATTCTGTGATAGGATTGATGTGACATTACTGAAGTTAATGTTTCTAAAGTTTGTAATTTGCACAAACCTTCACCCCTAATCTGTCTAAAGTATTGTACCAGGAAAGATGCTTTCATTTCTTCATGATTGGATGTCTGGATCTAGTATAAAAAATCATATAAAAATCTAAAGAATTCACCCAATAACGAGTAAAATGTTACTAAATAATTATGTTTTACTTCTCTCCACATTTTCTTCTAGGGACTGGAAGGTTCATGATCCTTGATTGACTTCTCAGTGATGTTACTTGCTTTCACATATTGAAACAGCTGTGTGTTTGGAAACAACATAGCAGATTAGATATGGGAATGTGGTCACTAAATGTTTTAGATTATTTCATCTGTCTTGTGTAACTGGGCTTGCTAAGTCTTACTCCAAAATTGCCTTACTCTGTTTCTCTTTCCCAAATGGATGTGTTTTGGTGGTTTTATTACCGAGCCCATAGATACCTGAGTTTCTTTGAGAAGGAATGCTGAGAAAAGATGTCCAGTAGCCTAAGACAGCCACTGAGGAGGGGGATTCTAAGTTAGTGGTAAAAGCAGATGTCAGAGTCTAAGGCTGAGAAAGCCATGGAAAAGAACACCCTGATTATGCCTAATTGGATCCAGAGAAAATTATGATTATTCTATCAGCAGGGAGAAGAATTAGGAAGGTTACCTTCATCAACAAAAGTATTTGGGAAAATCTTAGGAAAAGCTCCCCATGAATGGAGCCTAAAAGAAAAAGGAAAAGAAGTGTGGGGAGAGGAAACATAAGTTCAGATCACAAAGATTTTAGAAAAAACCTCCCATGGGACAGAAATCACATGTTGAACGTGGTAGGTTATGGGAGAACTTGCGAAAGCATCTCTAGCTAGGGGGTTTGAGTGTCAGCCAAGCTGCAAGGTGTTGGCCGGTTGGAGCCAGTAAAGCGAATGAAAGAGCCTTGGGGACAGATCAACAGGGGAAGGAATGGAGCTGCTGCTGCTTGATTACCCGGGCCTACGGCACAGACTCTCAAGAGGGAATTCCCCTTTGGTGTCAAGGGGATATAGCATTACCGTGTGATCCTGGACGGATTGGCACACCGTTTGTGCTGGAAAGGCCAATCCACCTACTTGCAGCGGAAGCTGAGGCAATGAATACACTGCTGAAGTTGGATAAATTCAGATTCATTTTAATTGCAAGTTCAGCCATGGGTTTTTGGAGGTTTTGTTGGGGTTTTTTTCTCTGCTGCCATTTGATGATTATCAGTTCTGAGCCTTAAGAATCGCATTAGTTACAAATGTAATTTGTCTCTAATGATCTATTTGTGTGTTTCAGTGCCTTTTAATCCTGTTACCAGTAGATTGTATCGGTTAATACAAAATGGTAAATATAAATGAGGATGGAAACTACAGTTACAGTAATCAAGATTAAAATTACATACAAAGACAGCCATCATATTTCAGAGCACGAGCAGAGTGGCTGAGGTCAGGAGAAACTTGCTCTCTGTCCCTATATAATCCACAGTTAGAGAGTATGTTGTTTGGCGTTTGTATCTTCATCCTAAATGTCTCAGGTATACCGTCGGTAGAAGAGCAAAACTTGGAAGTATTCTTTGGTTTGCCTCAGCATGGTAGTCCCTGTACTCCTTTGGTGCCTGATTATTTGAACAGCTAACATTAGAAATAGTTGCTTTCTATAGCTACTTCGCAGTACAAAAACCTGGGCTTTTATTTAATCTCTGTTCTTCTTGTTCCATTAGGGCATCCATCACTTCTTAGACCTCCCAGGAGCTAGCTCAACACCGCATCCATCAGTTACATTTCCTGTGTTAGTATTTTCTGTCAATACAACACAATAATATTGAGGTATATTATAGGCAGTTTTACATTGCAGAGCTAACTAATATAATTCAAGATAATGAGCTCCCATTAACTGTTTGGAAAACCAAGTCTGCCTGAAGCTCAGGGTATATCAGAACATCTAAGACATACGGCTTTTGTCTGACAAGGGGCGGATAGGAGTGAGACATACATTTTTTAGAAAGTGCAGAGCCCTTGGAATGATATAAAAGGTAGTTTTCTGCTATTTTTGGATAAGCAATGAAACAGCCCTTAGTCTGCCATTACTGGATGCTTTTGAAGATTGTACTTACATTGCCATTAACAGCATAAGATGTGGGAGTGATGGATAATTTGTTGTGGTTAAAGCTAAGTGTGGTTATGCTTACAGTAATCAAGTGAATGTCATCCATTTTGAGAAAAAGCATAACACTTAGGGTTTTTTAATTAAGGTACGAGGATGAGTGTTTGTACTTGTCTTACTTTTAATAGCAGAACATGAGATACCAGCGGATAATTTGTTACTGTTGTTAAAATTGACAACATTTACCTTAAAGGAATATTGTACACAAGCCACCTTAACTCATTTAATTGTGAATACTTCCTAAGCTGCACCACATAGCGTGTTTGTTTTTCCCTCCATCTGAGCACTTGTGAGGCCACACAGATGGGTGACACAGGGGATCCAGCAGAAGTCATGACAAGACAAAAATTCTCTGTGAACTTTAATGAAAGATCACATCTGCTTCCAGGGGTTGAATTGAGGTTGCACAGACAATCTTTTTTTTTCTATTTTTTTCTAACTTTTAAGTCTCTGGCATAGCAATTGCAATACTAATACCTCTATGTACTTTTAAATGTCATTTCTTATAGTTTTCAAACCTGTAAAAAGTGAACACAAAAGTGTTCATTTTTGGACCGTACTGATCTCCACACCTGTTATCAACAAGGCAGAGATTTTAGACTCACAATGCTACTACTTGAACCATCAAACTGTGTTTTACACAGAAGGTATTTTGAGACCCAGCAATTCAGTTCCAGAAGAACCTGCTCTGCAGATCCTTACTGCTCTGCTTGTCTTCTCTTTTGCTGCAGTTTTCCCTCTTTTACAGTTCTTGTTTCTGTCCAGTCCCTTGTTCCCTTGTCTTACCATTACCTCTGCTCTTCTTCCAGTCCTGTCCCTTTTCTCTTGCTTGCACTTGTTCCCCCATCCCTGGTGCCCATTGGCTGTCCTCAATCCCCTAAGACACTGAAACTTCCCTACGGGACGTGGAAACTTTGCAGAATCTGCAAAACTCACCAAAGGTAATGTGTTATCCTCCCTTAAATCTCTCATTCAGATCTGCCTGCTTTGACATGCCCACGAAACACCCGGTGGCAGTTGGGTGCTGTGTCTGCAGTGAGTGTCATTTAGCCCTTGTTCAGAAACATTTTGCTGCTCCCTGTCGCTCCTTCACTTCATTATTTCTTATTGCCTCTCATCATTAAGTTAATTATGAACTCTCTTGGGCACAAAAAGTCTCTTTGTTGTGTAGTGCCTGGCAGGAGCAGCACTGCAGCAACACAGATGATGATAGTATTTTAAAATGCATGCCACCATCACAGACATGTAATCTTAAAAGCCCAGGGATAAAAACCTCAGGAATGGACCTCTGGAGCACGTTATTACCTGTCATACTACACCTCATCACTTTCTGAAACCTACCTTCCCTAAAATATTAACCAAAGTCATCTTTCAGTCCAGTCCTTTAATACCTTCAAAGGGACTGAGGGCAGGAAGTTATCCTGAATCCTTCTCATAGTTGTTTAAGCCTGTAAAAATGCACCTACTCCCTGTTGTCTTACATGTAGTCCTCAAGCATCCATAGAAACACTGAGCATAAAAAGCTGGTTTTACTTTCTTTGTGATTGCAAAATATAATTGATGAAAAATAGCTTTTCAGACGCAGTGGGAGTATCTGTAGATAAGTCTCAGCTTTATTTAAATTTGTCTTTGTTTTTCACTTATAACCACATTAATAATAAATAAATTTGAAATTTCATTTTCTATTTTCATCAAAACAAATTAAGATGGACTGGCTTACAAAATCATTATTTTAAATACTATAAAATATTTTCCTTTTTTTAACTTTCTATGCTTACACAGAATGCATTGTTCTATGTATTTTACTTGTTACTCCATGTTGTACTCCCAGAGGGCCAATTGTATTCTGGTAAAGTTGGATAACCAATATTGTGAATAGTACCTTTTTTACTGTTGGGATTTAATGCTATTCCTGTATCGAGCACACACATATGCACACACAGAGAATCAATCACAGTATTTCACGTTTTATTTTCATTGCATTAAGTCATACGGCATTAAAACCTAAAGAAAAGTTATATATGTATCTGAACTTCTAGGTATCTGTTGTAGTTAGGTATTACGTCACTTATAGTTTATGTAAAAGAGCACATCTTTCCCAGATTCTTCACTCCTGTATATGCTGTAATTTTGATAATGGGCAAAGGGGATGGAGCAGGAGGGGAAAGGTGAGATCCATTTACAAATTAGGATTTTATCAGTGTAATTAAAATATCTTTTGGATTTAAAGAAGTAACTGAATTTTTCTGGAATTATGTTCCATCCCAAAACTTGCATCCACCTTGGACATGGCAGGTTTGCAGCACAGTTCAAGCTTAAGGCAATACACCACTCATTTCCCATTTTCTGGAAAGCAGGGGATGGATCGGGGCATGGTGGTGAGGGGGTTGCTTCTTTTCTGAAAACAGATTGCTAAAGTCAGTAACATTTAGATAGGCCCTCACCTGTCGAGGCATAAGTGTGTTGTGAAAATAATGAAGAAATTGCATCCAGCAGTTCTGCACAAATGTGTAACCATCAAGTTTTTTGAATTACAGTTTTCCAGCTTTTTAAGTGTACTTTATTTGTGAAACAGACTACTCTGGGAACACAAATGTTACTTTTTTAAAAAGTGTGACTTCATGTATCTTTTCTTTCCCATCATTCAGAACGCTGAATTCAACAGAAAAGGAGAAAAGAACATTATCTAAAAAAAGCCCATCGGTCCAAATCTCTAAAACTACCCCATTCCCCAACACTTTTGCCGCTGTGTTCCAGCTTTGCGCAGGGTTGTGCTGTACGGAGGCACCTCCGCCAGCAGCGATGCTGTGATCCCCCAGCTCGCCCTCCGAGAACAAATCCAGGCCAGCGCAGGCAGTGAACCAGTGACATCTGCCAGTTCAGTGCAGTTTCTCTCCCTTTTTTTAATCGCTGTGACATGTTCAGAAGCACTGTGTGCCAAAGCATGTATTGCATAGAGCAATTTTTCCTAGTTCCATATGCCTTGGCGCATCTCCATCAAGAAATGAACACCTCTTGCACCACAGCTGGATGGTTCGAACGTGGACAGGTTTGAACAGCGTTTGAAGCTGGAACTACTCATGGAAAGTTCAATGCTTTCAACCCATGCAGAAAGCGCTTTCTCCTTTCTCTGATGACCTAGATGTCAGTACTTGGTGTAGAGCATCTTACACCATAGTATTAAGAATACAAATTTGCATCTTTTTCTAAGTATTGTTCAGGTCTAAAGGGTCACTGGTGCATATGTCAGTACGAGGTTAGATTAAAACAAAAACCTGAAGATTACTAATTTTACTTCATCGCTCTGTTTTCATTCTCAGTTTTTTAAGAAATGAAAAAAAAGGATTTTGATATGTGGCCAAGCATGTGGGTTCCAAGGCTTTAAAAATTTTGATTCTGTTCTGTTTGGTGATGACCACAATTCTAATTCCTGGTACCTAGGTAGCTATTTCTACACTCTTTGCCACCAGGTGTGCCCATGAACCTTTAAATCTGCTTGTGAGCGTACTGAATTTAATAGAAATATAAAAATTTGCACACAGTCATCACTTGCTAAAAATGAAAACTAAAAAAAAAAAAAAAAAANAAAAAAAAAAAAAAAAAAGACTACCTGAACAACTCCCATAAAAACCGAGCAAAACACAATTATGAACCTGTGAGGACAGAAGAGTGGACCTGCTGCGGCCAGCAGGTTTGCAAATAAACTTCTCTTTTATTTGCTCTGCTATAATGTCCACTCTGTGTTTATTTTTTGCAACTAGTCTATTGAAGAAGTGAGTCTATTGGCAAGAATATTTGCAGAAACGGCTATTTTTAAGAAAATACTGCAAAATATTTGCAGATAGCAAATTTTAGACTTGGAGTTTTGACAACTTACAAGCAGAGCTGAATTCCAGCAGTTGTTTTTATCCAGCCAGGAAGCAGATACTCACTGTTGCTTCAGAGACGTTTTTCATTATTTTGAGTATGTCATAGTCAAAGAACACTCACAGATTTGATGGTCTGAGAATTGTCCTTGCCTAGAAACACCCTGCTAGTGGTAAAGGAACTTCAGTGACTTTTCTCTCCCTCTTCTGTCTTCAAGAAATAGCTCCCAACAAGAAAAATACAGCTGGGTGTGTAGATCAGTGTCTACCTATTTAATCAAAAATAGCCCCTGCTGCATTTCGAATTCATGTGAAGAGTCTGAATACCTGGGATTATCTGCAGAAATGATGCAAAAAATTTCTAAATAGTATATCAAAAAATCTGACATAGACTCAAGGAATGTGCTGAGTTGTTCGGGCATTTTTTTTACATAGCTCTTAAAATTAGTTAACATCTATAATCTTATATTTATTAATGAAATAGTTACATATCTTTTTAAAGCTTCTTTCCTGAGACCTTGTAAAGCATGTTGCAGAAACTTTCCACATCCGAGTTATATAATGCTTGTAAATAGGGGATTTAAAAAGGAAAAGCTGACAGACCTTTATCTCTATGTAGCAACAACAGTTTCCATGGTAAGAGAATGTTTTTCTCTTTCACTTTTTTCCCTGTTTTTGTCCCTAATTTCAGTCTGTTTGTTTGTTTGTTTGTTTGCAGCCACTATTTTTGTTAATTCTTTCTGTTTGCTCCAGTCTCAGTCTTAACATTTTACATTGCCATGGCTCTGCAGGCATCAGATGGTCCCTCAAAGCTCCAAAGGCTCTGGAGACACCACATGCAACATTACACTCAGACAGCAATGCAGCTTTTTCACCATATGTAGCAATAGAATATGGTTATATGGATTTACACAGGGGAGAGAGATGGAAAATGCTTGGTGAGTGTTTGTAAGAGCACCAGCCCATGGAGAACGGTATGGTTGGGTGACAATGGGAGAAGCAGCTGCAGGAAACCTGCAGAAACAGACTGGGCTGAACACCTACCCCGAGGCAAAAAAAAAAAAAAAAAAAAAAAAAGCATAAGAAAGATAAGGCAGTTGGGAGGGAGAAGTATTCCTTCCGTTGCTTTTCAGCCTTTGGGAATTGTGAACTTGCTGTTGTTGAAGTCTCCCATAGCTTTTCTATCAGCTCTGAGGAGCAGTGTTAAGATATACAGAAGTGGCTTAGGATGGAACTGGCTATTTGTATGAATTTCCAGTCCCTGAGCAGCTTCATGCACCCCAGCTGCAAGGTGGCTGTGGCTTTTTGTCTCACAGTCCTTTCGTCTTCCCTAGCACAAGCAGCAGCACAAGGTCAGATGTGCCAGCAGGCAGCCAGCTTAAGGCTGCGTGGCTGCAAATATCTTTCAATTACTAAGGGTAAGCTGCTTGTTGCATGCCAAAAATTGTGACAATATATGACAAGAAAAGAACAAAGGATTATTATAAAAACAATCGCAGAAATATAAAAAAACCTGTTTTCTAGTGGAGCATTTCAGGCTGAATAGTACAATGCGATATTGCTTTGGGTTTTAATTTATTTTTTCCAGTCCTGAAGTTAGCAAACAACATCTACAGATATGAAGCGAAAACCCTGAGACTTAAGCTAACACAATGTTAGTTCGGATTTGCTTTTCAAGCCTGTCCTGAGGTGGTCTGTGCCTAAGTTTTCTATTAACCAAATGGCCAAAGTTCACCAGGGTCTCGGTATTCTGAGAATCCATTTTAGTCCATCTTTGGCCTTACTTGATTTTATTTCTATTTTCAGACAAGCACAATAAGTCTGTACAGCTGATAGAGTCAGACTACATTTATTATCAGTCTCAGTTATCAGTTCACAGCAGGGACAGCTCAGTTGTTGCTGGCTGAAACATAAGCCTCGCGTATGGGTTTTATTTTCCCTTTTTTTCTCTCTAGCTCAAAGGAAAATCAAAATGTGCCTCTTTCTAGCTCATTCCTCCCCAGGCCAGTTGCAGATTTTACTGTGCTTCTGCTTGTGAGGATGGAAGTTAAAGGTGGCTTCTCTCACAGTAGATGTTGGTCCCACGCCCGTTCAAAAACTTTGTAGAATTTCTGCCAGGGTATGGGTAATTAGCTTCTATCTTGATTAAGTACTTATTTAGGTTTAAAAGTGCTGCCTATCGAAATCCTCTTTTCTCAAGTCATAGTGTACCAATGAGGTATGGTATCATTTTTATTCCCAGACCTACGCTGCTCTCAGATACTGAACAGCTGGAGTATTTTCTCCCTGAAATGGGTGAAGTGTTTTCTTCATTTACAAAATTGTAAAAGCCTTTGACTGCTAGGATGAAATGGGATGTACAAGTAAAGCACACTGTAAAAAATAACAAAGAAGAGAGAGCACCTTTTATGTTGTCTTTAAACCCAAGGCTTCCTTGTGTGCTCTGGACCTGCAAGTGTTATTGATTGGGAGATCAAGGTGCTGAGTCCGCCTGTGATTAAGCACTTTGTATTTACTGGTATCCCACCAGCTAATCAATTCTCCCTACCCTCCACGTTCATTCCTATTGCCCGTTAGGGCTATTACACTTCAGAGGTTCATGTCAATGTTTAAATAATAGCCAGTCCAGTCTGTGGACTGTCCTAAGCGTGTGGTGACTTTGGTAACCAGAAAGTACCACCTCAGCACAGAAGAAAAATCCAATAGCATTCCCTAATAATTTAATTTCTTAAAATTAGAAAGGCTAAAAGTTTAGATCACAATTCCATTCTTGAAGCGTTCTCATAAATTTTTGCCAAATACACATGTGTACCTGCTGGAGTCAGATTTGAGTTTTTTCCCAAAGCCTGATTTCTCTTGTTTATCAATATCTGTCCCCGCTTCAAAAGAAAATAGATGTGGCTACACTACAACGCAATTTCAAAATAGGTGATACTGAGGGAGTTGCAACTTGCAAGGTACCCGTAGGGTTTAATCCAGTATAAGACCTGGTGTCCGTGCTTTTCAATATCTTACAGTATCTGGCAGCCGGCCAATTCAGGTACTCAGAAGTATCTGAGAAAAACTAATCTCTGAGCTTACTTGTTCTTGCTCATTTTGGGCTTGAACAGGTTGCCAGGCATGGATTGCTCATTTATGAGTGACCTTCTGGTGGGGCTAAAGTGTACTGCTAACGATGTCTACAGAGTTCAAATGTGTTGCTGAATAGAACTCAACACTTTTACTGAGCCCGTTATCCACCAGTATTGAAATTGGTGAGATGTGGGCAAGGAGACAACTTCAAGAAAAGGCCATGCAGAAGAAAGGTCTGTGTAAATGTTGGTAGCTGCCATAAGAGCAACCACAAACCTGCTTCCTCCTCTACCTCTGTTGGAGCCTGGGAAAAGTGAGTATCCTTCCGCTGCTGTAGGTCAGGGCACGGAGGGCTACTTCGCTTAGAGAGGCAGGGAGAAGCAGCAATTCCCAGCAAGGCAGCAAGCCTATCTGCTCTAGGTTAATTGATTTCATTCTTGGCCTCAGGACAACAATTTTTGCTGCTCTGGTGAAAAGCCTTGAACCGAGTACAAAAGTTTGGTTCATTCTATATAGCAGTCTCTCACTGTTGAAGCCAGTCAGAGATAAGTTATGCAGCTGAGCTCTAATCGTCATTGAAGCTGAAGGCAGAAAAGGGGGCAACTTGGCAGAAAAGCAGCCACTAATTCAGCAATTCTAGATCTGAAATTAAGAGCAACTTAGCTAGATGATACCTTGTGCTTAGCTGAATGGGCAGATCAGTGGGATGAGAGGTGGTGAAGGTCTGTGATAACTTTGTTGTAGTGCTCTTTACACAGGTTCTTTTGAGGATAGTAAAAAAATTACATAGTGCAGCGATTTGGTGGACTTAATAACACAGGGTAGAAGACTGGATATTTATTTTTCCTGGGTTTGGTGTATAGGACAGACATAAACTATTCTGAAATTTTACAATGGAGTTCTAGGCTTTGACCTCAATCTTTGTTTCTGACACCACCTAGTAGAAGAATTATAGCATAAGTTCAGAAGAAAATGAGGGAGTGGGACATTTCATGACATCTGTTTCACCTAAGTATTTCACATACCTTTTTTGACCACCAGTCTAGCATATGACTGATCATATGCGTGGTGCCTGTTACAGTAGAAGCTACTGGATATATTTTTAAGTTTATGCATGCTTTGTGCATAAAATACTGCTAGTGCCCTTCGCAATGATGTTCAAAACAAGTACTTACCATTTGTTCTGCTCTGTCACACATGGTTTCTATAATCTGTTCAAAATGAATCTCTTCCTTTTTAGTGCGTCCCTAATGTCTGACTGTTTCCAAGTCAAAGTCCAAATATTCTTCAAACATAAGTCAAGTGTCATTCATATAAAGAGTTCCTTGTTGCTTTTTGGAATATTAGCCTAAAACAGATGCATTTGTCTTTTAGCATATAGAAATAAAATACAGGTAGCATAGCTTTTCTTTTTCTCCTTATGGAACTAAATTTATTAAGCACTTGACCATGAACCACATGTATGTGTAGGTTGCAGGTGTTTACCCATGGACATTTAATTTTGATGCAATGCCTAAGAAAACATGTGGTCAGACAGCTCCCCCTAGAAAAGGGTGTGGTGAATGAATTATTTCCTCCATGGATTAAAAAAATGTGTGCTCCTGAAACAGACCTCAGAACAACCAGTAAAAACTAGATGAGCACTTCTCTGTGCGAAAATTCTTTCTGATAGCCAAGTCATGCTCTCTGTTGAACTACAGGTAGCAGATGGCTCTGGAAATAAACATATTGGGCAGAATGCCACAGGGCATTATTAAGATCTTCAGCCCACAAAAGGACTCACATGAATTACTTTTCCCTACTCAGGCCACATAAACTGCAGTGTATGGGACAAGACTTGAGGAAACTGAGCCAAAAATTCTGGGGCTGGGGGGTAAATAAAAAGCATTGTCTTTAGGAAAACAGGTGGTGGAAAACAGGCTTTTTAAGTCACCCAGTTGATTCAGAGGGTCATATTTCAAAAAAATGTTAAAACAACTCCTTAAAGTGATTTATTGTATTGAAGTACATTGTCAAAAAGCAGAATGATTGATTAAAGCCTGATTTTTAAAACTTTTTTTTTTTTTAGCAAATGTCTTATTGTATAATGAGGAAGCACTTATAATGTGACAGTAATTTGGGTATGTTAATTTTTTGCTGAGGTTCAACTTACTACCAGAATCAAGCCGGAAAATCTTAGAATCATCTCTGAGTTCAGGTGCACCAGGTCTGACTTGATCTGACTCAGCAGCTTGATTGCTCGGTTTGCTGTGTAGATCAACCTAGATAGCCTAACTGACTTAGACCATGTGGCCGTCCATTTTCCATCTCCTTTTTTAATGACATTTCATTATTTCACTGGGATTTAATTTTGTCTTTAAAAAATTCTGTGATTTTGTCTTTGTAAAAAAATTTGCTGAAGATCTGACAGAGAAGAGCTTTTGTGTCACCCTCTTATTAGCAGATATTTGAAGAAAATTGTTCTGGCTTCTTCTAAATTGTGCAGGGAACAGATCCCACCTTCATGCATTTCAGCGTCAAGGTCATGTAATAGTTCCTTTTCATATCTACATGTAGTTAAGGTTGTCTGGCAGCATTTTAACTTCTTTTATTTTTCCAATAACTTCTGAGAAATTGCTGCAGGTCTTACACCCTGTACCACCGCCTAGGCAAAGATCTGTTTTATGACTTCTCAGTTCTATTCTTTTTCAATCAGAACTAATAATGCCATCCAGTGACTTGGACAGCAAGGATAAGGAGAAAAAAATAACCAAACAAAAAAGGTAAATACTGTAAGAAGCAAGACATCAAATTTGGAAAGAGACCATGTGCTTATATGGTAGTGACTGTTTCTCTCAACTCTGGTTGTGGCTCACTGTACTGTGGAAAATTCTGCACTTCTACTGAGTAGTATTTTCTTAGACCAAGTTCTTTCACTCAGTCCTATGCCAATAGAAAGTAGTGCCTAAAATAAAATCTTCAAGAAGACGTAATCTGATTATTTTTTTGATGATATACCAAACCTGCAAGCTTTTAGCTAAAAACTTGAAGTTCTGCCTAACTTCAAAAAAATCTGTTCAGATTTCTTCAAACTATTTAGGGATTGTTTAAAGCCTACATCTTAATTAAGGTATTTATGCTCTGGAACATATGGTCTTACAACTAATGTCTGAAACATTGGAACGACGAGACAGAGGAAAATTACGTGAAAATACAATTGAAATTCTCGTGTGTTTGTTGCCTGAAGCCAAGGAGCAGAACAGGAATAGACAGTCACGTTGCAGAGTAGAGAACTCCAGTGTCTGCAGCTTAGTATAGAAATACCAAAGGTTTTGCAATTAAAACCAGGCATTTTTGTGAAGTTAGCACCATACATGAGGAATTGGTGAGGGGAAAAAAAAACCCTCATGCTAAAGAAGAGCCTTCAAATAGCAAGGGAAGTATACAAAGAAAGCTCTGAAACTGTAATCGTTAATGCAAAATAATCACTTAAGTTGAAGGAAAAAGACAGAAAGCTGAGAGAAAATGTAGGGGGTCATAGCACTGCAAAAGTATTGCAAAAAGAAATAAAGGGGGAGACACACACAAAAGTGAAAAATGCGTATGTATGGGTTTCCCTGTGAGAAACAGCTCCATTTTCTGTCTCAATACTGTAGTTAACTCAGGAGGATACTTGTAGAAAGAGTTCATAAAAGTAGACACAGAAATGTCATTTCTTGCTGGGCAGCAGAGTAACTCAGACTATGGATTTATTTGGTCACAAAACAATACATTTTGGGGGAGGGCCCTGTCTAGCATTCCATGTGAATAAAAAGGTATCTCAAAGAAATAAACACCTAAAAATGAAGCTGACCCCCTGATGGAGTCCCTCAAGCACAGAATTACACTGATTCTAGTGGACATTCTGCAAAAAGGACTGGCAAGTGTGCAGAGAGGAGGGAGAAGATAGGAAGGATCACCAATTGCATAGGGAGGGCACAATGTAATCAAGCTTTATCTGACATACTAGATACAGCTACAAACATCTCAGCAAAATAACTCTTCTTGTATAAATATTTACCTGTACGTGTGCTGCGTTCTTTCCTTCAAAACACAAAGTCTCTAACATGGAGGGTGAGCAATGTATATGCACTACCCTTCACGCATCACCCTGCCTAAAGGCATAGTGGGGGTGCTGGGGTATTATGGTAATGCTGATGTTAAATAAGGATAAAATTTCCTTCAAATACTTTATCTGTAATATCTTTTGGCTGGGAATAAACAGAAAGCCCTATGCAAGAACAAATCTGACCAAGTCACATTCAACAGTTGCAGCATTAAGAACTCAAATAAATATGGTGCTTGAGCAGCACAGATCACTTGGTCAACATCCTCCTGACTAGGTCCTCTCCCACAGCCTTGCCACCAGTCCTTGCAATCTGTACTGCCCTTCCCATGGTGTAAAACTCAGGATTTCTCCAAGTGCTGGTTTTAAGACCTCTAATATTTTTAATTCTGATGTTTCCAAATTTTGTTTTACACTGGAAATGCTACAGAACTTGTCTGTATTTTAAGGCTGGCTTTTCTTAGGATTGAGAGAGCTTACTAGGACCGAGGGTGCAATTACAGCAGACAAAAGATGCTTGGATTGGTTATAAACTGCCTCATGCACCAAAATCTGTTGGGAATCTACAGTCTGACACTTCTGTAATACAGGCTGGTAACTGGGAATATGGGTGCTTCTGTTATGGATTTTGTTCTGTTTGGTATGTGTCAGGCAGTAGGACAATATGTGTGAAACTCCATTTCATAAGGATAACTTCGTACTGGGAAAAAGCCTAGATCAGAAGTTTCTAATGTGGTTATCCACTTTGGATGTATTAAATTGAAAAGCCTAAAGCCTGAAGCCTCCAAAGGCAACTAGATGTGGTGACTGTTAGATTTAGAACTGAAGTCAAGCTGAGAGACTTGTGCATGGAAATGTAATTTGTATCCCTCTCAAAGGAGCATAAACCTTCTGCCACAGCCACTTCAGGGAGCTGCGCTGATAGATGTAGCTCTAGCCCTACCAGGAGGAAGTACCAAAGAAGATCTGGGCCAAGTGATCCTGTCCATCCCTCCTTTCTGATCACCACTGACTACTGTCTACACTGGTCCTCTGTCATTTCGTCCTTCCAAAGAGACTGAGGTGTTTTAATTCTTCCACATCTTCATTTCTGGTAAATAATCTGAGCAGGAGCCTAATTCAGGTTCATAGTATTACCACCTAGAGAGGTCTGCTTTCTCCCAACTGACTCCGTGGGGAATCAAGGAAGCCTAGCCATTGTAACTGAAGGTTAGCCTAAGTCCAATTTTACTGCAGAATTACCAGACACAAGTATCCCATACTCTGAATGAAAGCTCCAAAACTGTGAAACTGGCTAAAAGTTCCTCAGCTTTTTGTAAAAGATATTTATTGTCTGCTGCCTGTTTCTGGTAAATCGACTCAGTGAACAGGTTTGGTTCAAAATTCAATCATAAATATTCATGCAAAACCAGCATCTTTTTCTTTTGCACTTGGAAAGAGCACTTCCTATTTTCTCTCTGAAGGTGTGGAGAGGTCTTCTTCGAGACTTTTCTGTAGAAGATTAGTGGCTTCTTTACCCATGGTCCCTTCCAAGCTCTTTGGCACTCTCCTCTATTTTTATTAGTTGCTCACAATCTTGTGTTCCAGCTCTTTCCCATATTTCCATCCATCTCCTGCATGTTATGACTGTAGAGGAATAAACAACAGGAAAAGCTTTACTGATATAGGTGTAGATCACTCGTATCTGCACCCATGCTGTCTATTTTCTACTGTAAGAAGGCAGTTGTAAAATTTTGTAGGAGGCTGCTCTATTACACCTGAAATTTTTTAACTCATGTAAGCAGGAAATTTAAAATTAAAACCTGACAAACTGAAATAACTAGAATTGACCTAATTGTAACCTGGGGAAGTAGTCCACCTGAACCCTCCAAATATGGCAGAAATCCTTGAATATACCATTAGATGGATTTCTCCTTTTCTATTGCTTTCTCGGTTTCCTGTTGCCGCTATTTTCTTTGTCTCAGATATATTTAATATCCTTTGTGGTTTAAAAGTTGCTTTTACAAATATTTGCAACATTTGATGTTTTGTACTTGACAGATTAATAACTTCAATCTGTTTAGTGGCCTCCTGTCTCTTTAAAAGATCTCATCAGATGAAATTTAATACACATTATATGTTATAGGTTTGAGAATGTAGAAAAGTAAGTACCATGGGAGGAACTAGTTTGCCTTAATTGTCTCCAAATCCAGCAACCATGTAGTTAAAATATTTTTTCTGTTTTCTTTTTTTTTCTCTCCTTTTTTTCCCTTCCTACCCAAAGAAACAAGGTTGAGTGCAGAGAACTCTGTGCTTTCACCGGATTTTGCAGGACAGACTCTTTGCACACGTCTGTTCCTCCATGTGGACACCACCATAGGACTTGGTTTGGGCTGTAATTGGCCAGCTGGGAATTCTGGAGGAGATATTTCCATTAGTGTGATGCTCTGAGCTTTGCTGTACCCATCTTCATGTGGGACCCTGTTCAGTGCTGAAGTTGGAAAAAGTCCATGGATGCTCTGACATAGAGATCCTGCCAAGTGATTGCCATCAAAAGGCATGCTGACCTCAGTGTACTAGTTTAGGCATGAAATACAAACTCTTAGATAAGTTCTGGAGGTATCACAGTAAGGAGAGTATTATACCAGTTGGAGTACGTGATACAGTGCAGCCCTTTGGTGTGACATACCTGGCATAGTGCTGACTGAGCTGGCTCTGAAGTCACAGCGTGATGCCTGGGCTATTCCCTTCCTGCCGTATAAATCTGCACTTTGAAAAGGCAAGGAAGAAGTGAGAGGGAAGAAGGCCCCTAGCTAAGGACAGACAAGAGAAGACATTTTGACTCAGGCAGATCTTCCGACTCCAGGGGCTTTTGGAAGTGCAAAGGCTGCAGCACATGCATCTGGAAACTTGTACACTGTTCATTTCCATGCTCTAATACACACAGACGAGCCCTTTTGCTCACTGGCGACAGCCCAGAGAGCAGTTAGTGTATCGTAGAGGCACCCCGCTGCAGTATAATATAGGAATATAGCATACATTAACCTGGGCAGAATGGCTGTAGCTCTGCTCACTCTTCAACAATACGACAGCAGCAGAAGATTTTTGTTGTATAACAGACCGGCAGAATGCAACTTCTGCAAAGTCAGGTAAATTCTCCTCATTTCAATCCGCGCAGGGAATATACCTCTACTTATGGTTTTGTTTTCAAACATGCAAAACCAAAACACAAACAAGGTATTACTGCAAGGCCCAGCCCAGGCAAAATATGGCAGCAGTCATAGCACTTCAGAGAACTTCATTTTCTGTCATCTACTACCAGTATATAGACTTTTCTTTTGAAAAGGAAACAACACACTATGTTTTGTGAAAATAGGAGCAATACCAGTAAGTGAAATAATCTCTGACTTCAGCAGGTACTCAGTTCTGGGACTAGTTCAGTCTGGAAGACAAAAGGTTTAAGAGAGATGTGAAGATAGTCCTCAAAAAGGTCACTGCAAACAAGGAAAGAATAACTTGTTCTCCAGAGCCGCTGGGGAAAAGACAAAAAATAATGGGTTTAAGTTGCAATAGAGAGGCTAATAAAGTGACTGCTGGGGGCAGCTGTGGAATCATCACTGCTGTGGGTGCCCAGGAGCAGCATCAGCAGACATCCCCCAGCAGCCGTGGGGCAGAGCAGCTCCTCCTCAGAGTGGGAATAGGGACCTCCCAAAGACCCCCTTCTACTTTTTGCTTCGCTTTCACTTGGTAGGCATGAAGCACAGACTCTGAATTCAGTTGCAAACTGTTTTTGGAGTATGTATGCACGTAAGAATCTTATTATTCATAGATGGTGGGGAAGAGTGAGGAAAGATAATGGAGTTTTCCTTAAGATGTCAGTTCTAAAACAAGTGTCAAATCGTATAATGAAGCTTTATTTAGGACAGCACTTAAGGAATATTTTCTTTTATAATGTTAATGGTATTAAAATGTTTTATTTTGGTTTAAGCTCAAAACAGCATTCTGAAAACTCAGAGTCCCTAGACGGTTCCCCTACTATGAGAGAATTTTGAAAATACACCCCAGAATCTCTACCTCTACCCAACCTCTTGCATACTCCAGTGTTTGACATGGAATTAGGTGTTTACTATGGTAGTAAACATTATATGGATTTAACCTGTTTCTCTGAGCATGAACTGTGATTCTGTATATTTTTTGCTGTAACACAGCTAAAATTGTTAAATCAGACTCATGGTATCAGAGCTGATGATGGCACTAGAGACAAAGGAAGCAAGGGCAAGGATGCATCTGGATGGTAGGGTAGTTAGGGGCATCTCTAAGCTTAGGATGGTTGCATCCCTGTTGGAGCAGGGGTAGCCTGAGCAGGAGCCTTGCTCAGCTGCTGAGTTCCTCAGAGCAATGGAACCATATGGTTTGCCCTGAAAAAAGCCAGACTGCAAGCCACCGAGAGGGCCGTGTAGCTGGCTGAGGACATTAGCCATATTGTAAGCATGAGTTCTGAACTAGCATAACAGTACAGATATAGTCCATGCTTTTCACTATTTAGGAAGATTTTTGTGCCTGCTAAACATCTGTCACTATCCGTTTTCTGAGCTAGCATTAAATATTGCTGTAAAATAATTCAGTTTAGACAGTATTCTAAAAGATCAACTTATAACAAAACACAGGGGGTGTTATACTAAAAGACATAGCAAAGGTATAGGTAGAGGTTTGGGATAGCAAAAGCATATTATTTTGTGCCAGAAGGTCAGCTGTGTGGATGGAAATTTGGAACAAAAGATGAGTACAGAATTGGATTTAGGAAACACTGATTTATGACATTATAGATTGGCTTTGTGTCCTGAAAGTCTTTTGAAACTTGTAAAAGAAAGACTATGTTTAGGAAAACATCTGATTTGGGAAGATATAGAAAAAAATTCCATTGTTATCATGAGTTTATACACATGAATCAAGTTACACATATGCTTGTCTCTTTCTCAGTCAGGACTTGTGGCCTTTTGATTTCTGTAAAGTAACGTAAAAGAAAAAAAAAAAACAATAGGTACTCCAAAAAAGCATCTGTTATCATTTATACCAATTGATGATGTACTCCAATTAGGTTCATCAAGCCCTGATATAACTGGTCAACGTAGCAGCACACTGTGGCGAATTTGGCCTAATTGACCTAGACAAAAAGCTTCTGAGCATGTGATTCATAATTAGCATCTGACTGCATAAACATCTTTCCTTTTCCTAAAGACTAATAAGTATTTTGATCCCATTTATGGCCTCTAACTTTGTAGACTTTCTCTGTTACAGTTGTTCAATAAGGCAGAATACTTACTCATTTCATTTTATGCATTTGTGTTTATTTATGGGAGATTTATTTATGGGTTTATTCCACATCGCATGGAATCTCCCATAATTGTGCTTTGTCATGTTGTGCATGAAATGCATCTTCATTATCCATTATAAGAGTGCAGCAAGAGAGCACTGAGACACCAGGACAAGAGAAGAAAAGCAAGCGAGAGCAGAAATGGTGACATTTCAGGAGAGTTTGTGCAGAGTTATGAGACTCCAATGTGCCATGCGTAAGAATAAGAAAACTTAAATTGCAAGAACGTTGGGTTTTTTTCTTAGGTCACAAATTAAAAGACTTAGTTCAGGAAATGTCTAAACAGTATTAAGTAACGCCCCTTGTGTTGATGGACTGTAACTTTATTTACAAATTGCATACAAATTATGCAATTCAAGACTTCTGTTGAGGTCTTGGGGGTATTTTTTTTCTTATTATTTGGTGGGCTGCTAATTTCTCATTTATTATTCAATTAGTTGCTTCGATTGCCTTGTCTAGACATGAATTCTGCAAAATTGCATTCAGATTGCCCCAAACTGGGGATCGATAGCCCACAACTCACCCTATGTATGCCCAGGTTTCCCTGTACGTGGCCTCTTTGAGGGCTTTGAATCTTTGCCTGGGATTTGTGGATCTCCAATTGCCTGACTGCTCTGAGCAGGTTGCAAAGATGTCACAACTCTGGATGTGTCCACAGCACTTGTGCAGACCACCAAAGAAGCACGTACACGCAAAGTTCAGGATGTATTGGCCTTACAGCACACGTGCTGAAATGGTGGTCTGTGCATGTACTCAAAATCTCCTGGGCTCTAGAAGCTTTTGACTTAATTGAACATGTGCTATAGGCCTGACTTTTCTCAGAAAACAGGTTATCTATATTTCATGTGTGCAATTGCTCTGAGGTATCCCAGATGCATCAATTTCCCTGCCTTTGCATTATCTGGACAGCAATCCTGGACAGAAATATGGGAATCCTGCCTTTAACACGAGCAGCACTAGGGAAAGAGGAAATGAGTATGACACTGTATTAGCATGCAGTATATTTACACTAAATTGGCTGTTGTAATCTTGGTTGAAGTCATTATTCTTGTACCGGCTGGGCATTACTTTATGCATGACAATGTTATTTTAATTCTGCAGGTTATATCAGCTTGCTTTGTGCTCCCCCCAGCCTTCTTTCATGTCTTTTCCCCACTTTCCAGCTGTGAAATGTGTTGCAGTTTGATTGCCAGGCCAGTCCCAGCTTTCCACCCATCTAAAGTACGAGATTATTGAACATGTGTCCCCTTTTCGCCTTCTAGGTGCCAGGCTGCTGGCGCCATGCAAGGTGAAAGAGAGCACAAATAGGAAATATAATTTGTACTTTCTTATTAATACTGTATCTCTGCTATCATTTCTCACCTCCTTTGTTACTGTAAGTGCTGTGCAGAATCTCATTAGTGGTCATGCTTTCTGGTTTCTGTTCTCTGTTTTAAATCTGTTTCTCATTTCCTGGCTGTTAGTTTTTGCTTGAGGGTTGTTTTAATTTATGGTATTGTCATTCTGACTCCTATTTGTGGTGTGAGATGATGGTCTGTGTGCATTTCTAAGAGTTCTTGTAGCTTTCCACATTCATGTAATTCTTTCTTTCAAGGACTCCCAAGTTCATGTTATTTTGCATAATGTCATTGTAGTCTGGATAAAATTTATTGCACTTTTAAGCATCAGTAACTATGATTATCATCTGATTTAAAGTATTTTGAGGTTTGCATTTCAGATGGAATTTTTTGACACCAGGCTTTTTCCATGCCAGCAAATGAGCAATTAAACAGCTGCACAGATGTTTTTGAGCATCTTTCAAGAACATTTCATTGCAATCTACAGGACAGTGCTTTTGCAGTGAGAGATCAGAATGCATAGGTCCAGCTGGGACAAAGGAAATCAATGGCTGGTGGGTGCTTTTCTGCATGGCATCAAGAAATAGAATGTTTGTCATAAAGTAAGAGAGATTGTTTTGAGAAATTGGCCCGTACCTTCTTTTTGTCTCTCGGAATTATGCATGAGTAGCAGCCGTCTTCTGTTTAAAAAGGAGAACTGTATTTGAGGGCTGCCAATCTCTAACATTAAAGAATCATAAATTGCTCTTCCCAAGCACAGAAGTGTCTTGAAGTCACGAGGTCTTATGAAACATTGGGAGGGGGAAGAAGTATTCCCTGTTTGGCTTCCCTGCCTTTGGGACTGATATTCACATGATCACATTTTATTCCATACCTACGTGGGATGAATGTATACTCCAGTTTAAAGGTGTGAATACACAGTTTCAGAAGCTCTGGATGTACAAAAGGGTCAACTATTTGTAAGACTTCAGTAATTTGGTGATGCTGACATCTCTGGTTTGTGGGTTGTTTTTTTTTCTTCTCTTCATGGGTTTAAGAAAATTGTGTTTCTGTCCTGGTTTTAGAGAGTGCAGTTGATGAACTTAATATTTTCTAGCACACGTGCATTTAACAAAAAAGCTTTTAGGATTTACATTCCCAGATGTATTTCCAAAGAAGAGCGTCTCAAATCAGCCACTTCAAATGATAATTTTGATGGCGATATAAGTAAAATCCAAAACTTGTCTCGTGAGTAGCCTGAAGAGATGTACACTTTTAAGGTTTACATCTGAAATCATACAACAATGTACATATGTAGGTAAGGTTAATATGACCTTAGCTTTGGGGATATTCATAAGTGTTCAGACAAGGCAGTGCTAAGTTTGATGAGTGCTTTAAGCTATTTTCACTTGGACCTTAACTTTAAACACTCTTGCCAAGAAATATGACTCCATTTGATCCATCTAGGAAGTAGATAGTTTTTCAGGTATCGATTTGGCCTGGTGAGCATGAATAAGAGAATTTTACATTGCTTTTGAAAGTGATAAAATCATCATTTTAGTTTTTATACACTTATTAAATATTTTCTCCGTGTTGATGTTCTTGCCAACTTTTCCTAATTTTTTCTCAGGTCCAATATCTTCCATAATAAAGAACTAATTTGCTGCTTATCCACTTTGCTCTGGTCTTTTGTTCCTTTTACTCGAATTTAAAATCTGAACAAAATATTTTTTCCTTTATCCTGCCTGAGGCCAGCAGAGGGCAAGCGGGAACACAGGAGGTATATGCTAGTCCCTCCTCGTTTCAGGGCAGAAACTTGAACCTGGCAGTCAGAAGTCACCAACGGGGAAGAAGCAGGGCTAGAGCTCAATTCTCTGCATAGTATTAGAAATGTAAATGATGGAAAAATACATGTGTGATTGAGATGTGTTCCTATTCAGTGTGGTCTTTTCCACCCAAGGGCACCTATTTTGGAGAAAGCCCAGTGCAGGCTCAGGCTGCTGCGTGACAAGTGCAGATGAATTCTCCTGGGCGGTGAATTGTGGAGGTTTAGCAGGCAGTTTTTCAGAGGCTAATGGCTGGTCCAGAATTTGGTGGAATTTTATGGAGAGGGCAAAGGCATACCATTCCCCCAGTACCTTCTAAGCCCTTGCTCCAAAACATGGGGCTGTCAGAGCCACCACAGAAAAGGCTGCCAGAAATTTTAATATGAGGGAAATTAAACTGTGTAACCACTAATCTTCTCAGAAAGGGCGGGGTTTGTGCGTGGTCTTGTGTTTGGGTTTTTTTCCCTGGAGTTTGCTCCCCTATCTTTTCCAAAAAACAAAAAGATAAATAAAAATCTTAAGACAGAATGCCAACAAGGGAAGTATCATCCTGATTGCTTAAAGATTGATAGTTGTAAGCAACAGGAAAACAACTTATGTAATGAGCAATATCTGATTTCCTTGGCAATAGTGAAAGAAACTGGTCAGCATGTAACTGTTTTTATCTATTTAACTCCATCTGATGAAGACACTGAATGAAATCATGGTCTCCCTGATATCAGTGGAAATTTGCTATTGAAGCAGGGTTCCATTCTTTATTAAGATAGGTTACTACTTCATATCTAAATGTTGGTTTTAGAAACTGATGTGACTAATTAAAAACTCTACTCACCGTCGGAGGTATCTAAGGAGACAGGCACAGCTGAACAGTGAACACTAACAAGTATCAACTTGTTAAAATCAAAAATCTAAATATTTTACATCAAAAAAAGCCTAGGGTGTGTTGACAGATCATTGTAGCTAAGCAGCTCCTCAACCAAAACCAGGCAAGATGAATTTTGTTAACAAAGAGTTTTACACCAAATAAATTTGCAAAGCATTGAGAACTCAGCCTTCTTTTGATTTCAGTGGTTGGTGACTTTGGGTATCTCACATACTCAGGCCAATGCCACCCAATTAAGTAATCCTTTATTGCATTAATCAATAGTTTCATAAATAGGGATGAGACAGAGCAATACTTGAAATTATGAAACCCATGAGAGTACAGGTGCAAAGACATGAAAGTCTTTAATTAAAAAGGGGAAAAAAAGTGGGACTCCATTGCTGACATTCTCTCTTCTGACTTACACAGCTAAGAAAATCTGTTGCATGAGACGGCAAGTCATAGTGAAAGCTGCTAATCAGGAATCCTGGAAACCCTCAATGCTGGAGTCATCTGTGAAGTCACTTGGATAGTCTGACAGCAGGAGCTCAGGCACAGAAAGGGCAGATTTGTTCCAGAAGTCATGAAAGGGTTCTCAGGGAATGACAGTTACTGACCAAAGGAAATATTCAGTTCATATGTGCTCTTCAGAGGGTTGTTTCTCCTGGCTGGAAATGTTTTATTGCAGGTATCTGGCAATTCTGCTCTAATGACAGTGATAGAGTGCTGAAGCAAAAAAACATTAAAGGGCTAACAAACTAAAAAAACTTGAGCAGGACTGTGAGTTAAAAAGCAGTTAGAAGGGAAGAAATAATTCCAAGAAAGGTGATTTTCGAAGTCCATTAAAAATTCTGATATTAAACTGTCAGCAAGAGAATTCAGATTCATTTCTGTTGTGGGTACTCTCAAAGAACAGAGTCTGACCTCTTCTTTTTTTTTTTTTTGAACTACTGAGCATTTGCTTCTCCTGCTGACTTTAAATAGAAGCCTTGGGGACTCCATGCTGCTAAGAATGAGGCCTATGATCATTAGCTGAAGGACCTGATCATAAAAGGGATTCTTATCTGAGTCTTAGGGCCTCTTTGCATGGGGCTTTCCTTGGAAGAGAAAGAAAATAGATGAGAAAAGAAACAGTCCAGATGCTAAATTTTTACTACTCAATCAGTCTCTGACCAGATCTGATGGTTTCCATGACCATCTTTCTGATCATTTCTTTCCAGCTTTTCTCTTCTTGTCTTCTCCACCTGAGAAACATTCCATATCTCACCCTTTTTGTTTTCTTCCTCACTTCCCTGTCTTTTTTTACCACTGTCTTTTCCCATGTATGTCCCACTTACCATCTCTCTGATAAGTATTCTACTGCTTCCCTATCACTTTCTGCCCCTCTGCCAAGAATATAAGGGAGTGAAATTCCTAATGAAACCCCACATGCCCTGGGAACTACAGTTATATTTGCTGCCATTGCATCGCTAACTGTTCTGGACATGGGGATGGGGGGAATGCAACCTTGCATCTGTCATGTTAACGTGGACAGGAGGCCTGCTAGAGAGGAGCATCTACTGCCAGAAATTTACATGTTGCCTAGCACAAAGGAAGTCACACACTTGGTTGGCTGTTCATTAGGTGCTATCAAAGCAATCATAATTAATACCATGATAAATCAGTTGACCATATTTTTTTGGCTTGTGTAGCTTGCAAAGATGAGCGCATTCAAAATTCACAAAATGAATTATTAAATTGGTCCGTGATTACTTTGAATTTGTAATTTCTTTCTAAGACATGAAGATTTAAATAATCCATTTAGTCATCGTTGTTACATATTAATTCACTGTTTGGTTAGACTCTAGGCAGGCTACCATGTTAGGGTCATTTTAACTACTGTTTTCATTAACGATTATTATATCTGCTCCTGGAGTGTATGCAAATGAAGGTTAGTATGAATTTGTCAGAATTATCTTAACTTCATTCCATTTGTCAGGCATAGAGGGTTTGAATCTAGTTCATTGTTTTGGGAAAGCTGTTCTGCACTTGTCTCTTTAATTTCATTTTGCATGCAGGGCTGGTGGATTCTGCACTATAGCCCATGCTTCCCGTGGGGGTTTTGTTTGCTCGCGAAATTGCCTCTGATGGTAACACCGCACTTCAAGGCCTGCATGTGTATTCTTTTGTGTCATTGTGTACTAACCATGCATGTACCCTACATTGCTATGTCCCTTTAAGAAAATAGTGTTTTTTGTTATGACAATAAATAGTCTAAAATTCACCGTGTAAGTTGAGGGGCAGAAAATGTTCTCTCTCCAGAGGATGCCAGTCTGCACAGAAAACAGACTTGATATAGAAGTAAGCAAATCTCAATGGATTTTTTTATTCCTTTTTACACAAATACATGATAAAGAGAAACGTTAATTAGGACAACACAGTTGTTCCTTGTAGCTACATAAAAATACTAGAAATCATTAAACATGATCTTGTGTTTTATTGTACACGTGGAAATTTGTAGCTGGCTTACTCATTAATAGGTTATAGGAAGGACGGTGGTAGCATAGCGACACTTGGCCTGTGATGTTAGTTTGTGTACGTCCTCCTCCTCTTCCTCATTGCTGGGTTCATGGAATAGAAGAAAAACATTGGATTTTACCCTGGTTATAGTGTCCCAGGTACTTTTCCCCCTCCTTCTCTGCCTCCATCTCCTGACGAAAAAAGGTAAGTTAACACTAAGGCAAAGAGGTCACTATGGTGGCAGAAATATCAATACATCTAACTCCTTGATGACAGACCTCAAATGCTATATCTTTCTTTCAGGCTTTTACAACCATTAACTTCACTGATGTTACTCTTAATTTATTTATACAGGTGTAAGTTAAAGCAGAAGGATAAATTCCTCCATACGCTTGTCACACAATGTTGAGGAAGAGAAGTAAAAAACAATCCAGAAGCTTTTGATAGAATAAGAGAACAGGGGATGAGAGTTTGAAGAAAGTCAGTGAAGCAGCAGGGAAAGCAAGCAAACACATCTCCATTGTTCGGGGATTTCATTCCTTTCCTGGTCTGCCTTGCAATGGAGGATTTCTGCTGCCTGGGCAGGTGCCACACAGCAAGGAAAGAGGGGGCCATCCACAATCTCTTCAGGGATCCAGACCAGCTCTTCTGGTACACTCCAGAAACAAACCTGGAATTTTTTTTCCCACAAGATTATTTAAAAATTCTACTGTATTGATTGATAAATTTTGATGTAAATTATATAGCGACTGACTTACAGCTGGTATTTCCACTATTAAGAGACCCAAACCAGCTTTTTCATTTTGCTTTAAGATATCCAAGTTTTAAAACTCCTTTTTAGGAGTTCATAATGAACCAGGTCAAAAAAACATTATCCACTCAACAAAATCAAAGTGATTCTACTGTAGTCTTCCATTAAGGTTGTATTTCCCTCCTGCTATCACTTTCACAGAGTCATACATTAAGAAAGCATTTTCCAGAAGTAGGAACTCCATTTCTTTCTGAAGTACAATATATTTGAAAGGTACACGATCCAATCTGAAAATGTTCATATAAGCAACTCTATTTTGAAACAAATTAGAGGTCAAAATTTGTGGCTGTTCAGTTTGAAGTCTTGAAAAGTCTTATTAACAATACCATAAGTAGTCTCATAGGGACTCAGTTTCAATCTCATAGAGTGTCAGACTGAAGCCTGATAGTTTTTTGGTTTCTTTTTTTTTTTTTTTTTATCAGCAGAGGGTGTGGATTGCTTCATCTAAACAAAATGAAGCAAAGAGCAGGTATACACTGTTGCCTCTTTATTGACTGGAAAATGTCAATGGTTCACACACACATTTTGGCTTGACTCATAATGTGTTTAAATGAACAATTTAAAAAATCTGAAGAACAGGTATTCAGCTTATAGTGAAATTCAATGATATTTAGTTATCTGCCTTTGAAAAGTCTTCTCATAGTTCTACTGTGGTTAGCACAGGTTTGGGGTTTTTTTTCCTAGAAGGAAAGGCAATAACACAAATACAAACACTGTGTAAAAACTTGCCTAACAAAATTGCTGCCAGTTAATCTCATTCCGACCATCCCATTTCCAAGCTTCCTACAGGCTAAAAGGAGAAAAAAAAAGGGTCTTGAAACACGGACAAATGTTAACAAATGGAGGCTGTTCCAGTGCAAAAATAGGATTAATTTCACCTAACTCTAGGCAAGTAGAAGTGTTTCTAACACATTAATTTGGGTACGCTCTCTCTATAGTGATTGAAAAAAAGCAAATCCTGCACAACTCACCACGACGTTGAGCTACGTCTGCATGGGCAAGCAGTGCAAAAGCAGCTGGTCCTGAGGACCCAGCACAAACATGATGTCGTTTAGTATGGAGAAGAGGTTTTGGACTAGCCCGAGTCTGGGCAAGAACCTGTTTGCAGTTAAGCGCATTAGGTGCCCACCTGGAAGGCAGTTTCCAGCTGTGTTTCATCAGGTTGTGTTGTCCATGACTGCTCCACAAGGTCAACCAAAGGGTGCTCAACAGGAGCAGCTTCTCGAGTGCCTTCCTGACATTGTGCTAACGGGGGTAAATTCCCCCCCACGGGTACTTGTCTGTTTCCGTTTTAAAACATTCCTAGGATGGTATCTTAAACTTGACGTCTAAATTTTAGATAGTTAAAATTAGGTGTAAAAGGAATCCCTGGAGTATGGAAGCCATTCCTTAACATCATTGATTCTGAAGAATTCATCTTCTTTGCAAGCATTTCTCAAATCTAAAGAGCAGACAAAGCTTCAGAAATAACCATTTCTCCCTGTCTCAATTTCAGAACAAAGAGAGGAAAAGAAATTAGTCTGCCACTTCCAGTAAAATAAACGCTCATAGAATAAATTATTTTTTGCTTTATGCATCATCAGATTCTGTTGGTATATGTAGTTTTTGACTTGGATTTTTAAAAATTCTCCTGTAGATTACTGTATTTCATGAAGGACTCTTGACCACAGGGATTACTGAACATTATTTTCCCCATAGCTGATACCTTCTTACTAAGGAAGTCCCAGTGGGAATGCCTTCCCGCTCGTGCAAAATACTTCCCATCTGTAATAATGCTGTTTCTCTGAACCTGTTAGTGATTGTGTGACAGCTTTGTGGTATTTACAGTTGTTCATGTAAGGAAGCTACACATTGAACATATGCTTCAGCTGTTTTGTTAACATACTGTAGAAGCAGAAGATCTGCAAGGGAGAGCCATCTCCCTTGCAATCACTTGCATTTCTGCAGAACTGCAGCAAGGGTTTTCTGGGCATGCAGTAGTCCATAAGCCAGCTCCAAAAGGATGAGTCAGTGATATATTATTATAAATATGCTCGTGTACTGTAAGGCATAGAACTGTTTGGGCTTTTGCACTATGGATGATGATGTACTCTCTTACACTTTCTGTCTCCTTTTCTTTAATTCTCATCATGGCTATCAAGGGAGTTAGGGGATTTTTACAACACTAAAAGTCTATGACTTTACATTTGGAAATGATCGTGTGAAGGACTGCTAAATGAATAGCAAAGGGACAAATCCAGCAGCAAAATCCTCTGCCGAAAATGTTGACTGAGCCCTACAACAAGCTGCAAAGTTTAGTTCTGTCCTAGGGCGCGGGGACCAGCAGCAGAGAAGGGGAACAGATCATCTAATTCTCACTGAGGACACAATTCCTGGAAGAAACCTTGGAGAAGTTTTCATGTTCTCTGAGTTTAAAAATGAATAAATGTAATACAATAACTGGTGAACAAGACTCAGTGTTCAAAGTTCAGCTCTCACTGGGTATATCTGCAGTTTTCAGAACAGTAGAGGTTTTTATTTTTCTTCTTCTATGCAATAAGTAGCAAGGTTAATTTGATTTTATAATTCTCATTGTGGCTTTTTTATTTTACTGTATTTCCTCATTGAATCTGAGACATAAAAATGATTTTTTCTAAAAATTATCAAGATGAATATTCAGTCTTACCAACTAGAGAGCTGAGATATTTATACAAAAGGTTTCTCTTTGTCAACTTTCTTCTCTAGGAAATCCTAGTCTGAGAGGTGGAAAAGCTCTGTAATATGTTTTCTGCAGAACAGAGGTTTTACTTCAACTTCTTCATTCTATTTAGTTTTTTCCTTTCTCCTTTTCTCTTTTCCCCAGTGCCGCAAAATTTTTAAATGCCTCCAAAACAGAGAAGCTTCTCAAGCGAAGAAGTACACTTAATGCAAAAAACAAAACAAAAGAGTGAAGGAAAATGCTTTATAAATGACCCTGCCCAGTGCTGCTCAGTAGACAGGAAGTGTAGAGAGTGAAGGCACATTTTAAGCGTTTAGAGTAAATTTAAGATCCGAATCCCTGAACTATAAAACCTTTGTACTTGCTAAGATACAGTAGATACAGAGAAATGGGGAAGAAAACAAAACAAAACAAAACAAAACAAAACCCAAACCTGCCTGTGGGACTAGCAAATCATGAATGCATTCTGCAGAATTGGGATATAAACCTTTTCTTTCATTTCATATCAACCCACACAGCCTGAGGGTTCATTGTCCCCTCTTGCTTTCATATTCAGATACATTTCATTTCATGATAAAAGTGATACAGTTGATATTTACAGAGCAAATCAAGATTTTTTCTAAATCAGCCTTTTTTCAGTTGTATTTGACTTTCTTAAGCCCCACTGTACACACTGAAATCATGCATGCAAAGTGTTAGGAAAGCTATTTTGACAGTTTTCTCTAATAAGCTCTAATCTGAAAACGTGGACTTGTCATGGGAAAGAAGCTCTAGAGGAGTAAAGCTGGGCTCAATTTATACCTATAACTGAAACCTAGCTGATTCAGTATTTCAGTTGTGAGGATTACAGTTAAGCCTACACCTTCTGACTTTCCATGTCAAGTTGCGTTAAAGTAAATTCTGTGCATGTTGTGCTTGCTGACTATAAATTCTTATAACTTTAAACATCGTGATCATATTTGCTTCACATGTAAACTACTCTTTTTTTTTAATCTCACACTGACATTATTCCAAAATATTTTAAAACCAGTTTTGAGGAGCATTGAGGTTTTTCAGACCACATATTAAACACAGCAAGGAACTGGTTGCTCTCCTTCAAGACAAGCATGCAGAGAGGTCTTATCTCAGGATAAACTGTTCAGAGGTAGTCTGTGAGGAAAAAAAAAACCCTGCCTGAATGCGTTCAGCTTGATAAATGAAGAGGAAGGGGCTGTATCTAGGGTAGGAGTTTGTGGGAGAAGGGGGTGGCCTTTTTCTCTTTAGGAAAAGGGCAGAAGTAAGAGATTCCCGAGATAGTTTCCTGCAAGAAAGGAAGAAAATCCTTCAAATCTGCTTCCTTTCTTGGCTTTCTCTTTATAAGAGTATGTTTCACTTTTGCAGGTATGTCCCTAATGAAAGGTAAAATCTTTGAGACAAATCAGTTAGTCCTTTTTTACATAAGCTGGGAGTTTGAATTAAGTCCCAGACTTTGACAAAAAGACATATTCAGTGTTAAAGGTTCAACCCTTTCTCACAGATTTTTTGTCTATCTTTTTAATAAAGCCCTTTTGTTGTACAAACACCCACTGGAAATTTGGGTGTGCTTGTTTTTAGACAATGGATGTCCACAAACCAGCAATAACTTATATTTATTGAGATATGAAAGCTTATTTGCAGTGTAGTCAATGTTCTTTATATTTGGAATTTTCCACTGTTGCACAAATGTAGATTTGCTTTCTGTCATTAAAATTTCTGCCAGTGGTCCTGCAGATTTATCACAACTGTAGCTTTCCCAAAATCTTTGCTTTCTTGCTGCTTGGAATGTCTCTGATGTCAAAATCATTTCAGCAGCTGCAAACTGTGTGTGCTACCGAAGTCACCTTCCCCTTCAGTGCATTGGCTCTGACAGATTTGGACCTCTTAAGTATGTGAAATAGTTCGTGCTACTGGAAGATGGGCAGTAAGATAACAACTTGCAAGTTTTACATGGGCACAAGAAAGTTTTTTTAGAACTGATATATATACAGGTTTTTTTATGAGGAACACAACTTTATGGTCCCAGTGGTGACGGGAGAGACAATTTTAAAATAAAGATGCTCCCAGCTCAACCTCTTTGACCCATCCGACTGGGTAATGTATCTGAACGCTAATGCTGAACAATAGCATAAATTGCCTGGTAACATCCATGCCTGGGATTATTTTTAGATTGATGAGAAATGGTTTGAATTACAGAAACTGGATCTAGAGTGGCCTTTAATAAGTAAAAATGTTGGTGGGTTTGCTAGCCAGGATTTTGGTTTGGACTGTTATAAAGAGAGGCCATTTGTGAGTCCTGTTATTAAGTTCCTGCTTTACTTTCCTGAACACTGAAGAAGCTGTATTTGGAGCCAATACTCGCTCCCTGTCCAGGAGCAGATGCTGCCGTGGGCCTGGGTCTGTCTTCAGTCTTTATTCCAGGGGGTCTCAGGAGAGGTCGGCAGCACTCGAGAACCTCTAAGGAAGCGGCAGTAGGTGATGTGTTGTTTTGCTCCAGCTGCTTCCCTGAGCTGAGAGCCTTTGCGTTCGTTTACACAGGGCACAGGGAATGGGATGCTCCTCAGAGGAAGGAAGGGCTATGAAAGTCTGCAGATCTTCTCTCCTTGGGTTTCTGTGGTGCACCAAACCCTTCGCAGGGCACCCAGTGTCAGCAGGCCTGGCCGGGGTCGGTGTAATATCACCGTTCAGGTGCAACAAGCCTTGAGGGGTGAGGCAAAGAAAATGTGACCCAGAGATTTCTGAGCAAAAATCAGCTTTGAAGGCTTACCCTCAGTTTTCAAAACCAGAAGATACTTCAGAAGCAATGTCAAAATACACTGCTGGAAAAAATTATATAAAACCTGAAACACAAAAGCCCATTTTAAAAAGCTTTTTGTATTTTCCAGAACAATTTGCATTAAAATAGCTCCTCTTTAGAAAAAAAAAAAAGTTATTTTTGACCTGTTTTTCAATCTGTTATTTTCGGTCTCTTTTATTCTGGTGATCTCAGCAAATAAGCATTCACTGTGCTCTGTCCAGATCTTTTCTATTCAACTTTTTCTTATCACCCCGTTGGATTAACCGGTAGAACAGAAAGTATAAACATCCCCTGAATACTTTGGTACCAGCTTAATTCTAACTCCCTCATTGCAGGTTGCACTCACCTGGCTGACAGTGCACTCAAACGGAGAAGGAGAACTCATTCCCTTCTGCAGACTCTGCTGTGAAAACAGTCATTGGTAACAGAAGACAGAAACATCTCCAACCATTGCTACTATTTGCTCATAGCTGTGTGTCTGCAGCCTCAGAGTCACGGGGAAAGAATTAACGAGCATTTGGGACAGAGCTTATGGTGAGGAAAGGACCACACGTCTGTTACTGTGGGACTCTGGGAAGCTTAATTTCCCAACTGCTAGAGGAGTTATTGCAGAACTGTTCATTTTTTAGCTAGTCCCCAAAGAAACTGAATTCCCCCTTCATCTGCCATACGGTGTTACAAGCCCAACCTGTACAATTCGGGGGTTTTCTCTGGATGAATTGTTAAGAGATTTCTCCCTTATGAATCAGATTTTATTGGGGCTTTTATAATTGCCAGTGATTTGAATTCACTCCCCTGCAGCTCCTTCCATGAAGAATAATCAATACAGTGAAATGTTTCGTTTCTAGCACATTACTTATTCTCGAGGTTTATTCTTGCTTACACTTCTGCATGATGTGGATGATTACAAGACAGACACAGTAAAATCTTTAAATGTAACGAAGCACCAGCATTTCATTTAAGGTGGTTACATAGTAAAAATACAGGTTTTAAAGGCATTAATGTCTCAGTTTGGCTTATAACATTAAAAATAGCTATGTCACATTCTCTTCCTTTGGTTCATGATCCTGTCTGTTGCTAAGAAACCCTTTCTCAGGTGGCTTTGAACCTTCTCAGCATTTTCATCTGTAGTTATACTACCTTGTCGAGCCATAGGATACTGCTGCTGTGTTGTTGGAATTTATGTTCCTTGCTGAAAGTAATGCAACCATTGCGCGGATAAGTACCTAATTCATTGGTCTTTCAAAGCATTATGCTTTCCTCTTTAATACTCCTCGTCTCTTTTTTTTAAGCGTAGCATTTAAGGTGCTAGGTAGTGAAAAAGCGTGCACAAGTCAGATGCAGCCGTGACATACCTCTATTAGATCTGTCCTCTCCCTTTTTGTGGCTTGGGTTTGTGCCATAAACAAAGACACCTCTTCACATCCCCACCTGCGAGCCTTCCATCAGGCTCTCTGTAGACTTCAACCCGACAGTCCTTGCTGTGAACCAAAATGTTTGGTGGGGTTTTTTTCTTTCTCTTTTTCATGCTTCAAATACATCATGTTTCAGGAGAGTTGCAGTGACGAAAGGAACAACCAGACTGTCAGAGGGAATGGTTTCTTTTAAATATCTTTTCACAGAATTTAAGCGCAACACATTCAAACTGATAGCTGCTGATGCACAGTCTCACAAAGCAGTTATGCTGAACGCTGCATTCTTAACTGCATATGGAATACTATATAAATGTAACCTACGTACACATAAATACATATGTATTTATGTGAATGTATAGCGTTTATTTATTCAGAAAGCACATCCAGAGAGTGTATACCACCATCATCGTATTAATCATTGCTTTTTATCAATTTTAACATCTGATAAACATTGTAAAGTTCAGCACATATTGAACTAGAAATACCTCTGAGAGAATATTTATGAATTGTCAAGCTAGAGTTTGTTTTTCAAATTAGTGAACTTCAAATCGGTTCCAAAAGAAAGCAGTCATGGTGGAAAAGATCTCCACTAGGAAAAATTAAATCAGCCAGGAACTGGATGATAATTTGAGAGGAAAAATAAATCTGACCATTATAGTATGAAGTAGCCTTATGAACTCTGTGCTCTGAGTTTTTCCTTTTTCTTTCTCCATTGTGCCAATAAATTTATTTTTCTCTAGCGCTTTATACTTTAATAGGGATGTACATTTATATTGCCATATTTGCGACAGAAGCATATGCTCATCTAGCCCTATTTGTATGTGAACTTAACACTTGTATAGTTTGTATTTGTTAATATTCGGTCATACCCTCAGCAAGTGGAAAATGACGTGGCTCCATTGACTTCAATAGAGTTGTGCCAGGTGATGATTTATTCTGTTGTTTCATTTCACCTGGGTTTTGAGTACTTCCAAAAAACATACCAATCTGTGAACATGTTTTTGAAAAGTACAAAAAAAAGGTATCAATAAAATAAAGATTTCTGAATATGCCAAAGAAATCTCAGGACTGTAATCCCTAATACTCTCTGCTCCTGCAAACTTCAAGTTATACAACTTTGCTGTGCAGCACGATATTTCTTTGTTTGAAAGGTTAAGGCAGTCTTTGAAATGTGCTTAGCTTGCCATACTGCATTTTTATTTTCAGAGAGCTCATGTTGATAAAGAAAAGAAAGAAATGTGTAGAACAAAGTTAGCTGGGACTTCCTGTGACCCCAGGGTGTTTAGTGAAAGTGTCTATGATTTTAAAATTGAATAACAGACAAATATTTTGGGGTTGCACTTACCGTTATATACAATAGTAGGAGAAGGTCAAAACTTTATGAAATTTAGCCATGAAAGTCTCATTTCCTTCACTTACAAAAGATTGTTGCCATAGGTAATTCAGTATCTACAAACATTTAAATTAAAAGACAGCTGAAGTTTTAAAATTGAGACTTCCTCTTGGGTGAATAGCTAAAGAATATTGTTTCAAGGATGAAAAAATTGCTTAACCTGAGCAGTGGACTGAGGCACTGACTTCAGCCACAAAACCATACCTGAAACCAAATTTTGCAAGAGGTCTCTAGATATTCTGGCTCAGCTAATTATTTAGAGACTTCCGTTATGAAAGTTAAATCCAGATGAATGACATCTCAAAGCTTTTCAGAGCAAGGGAGTGAAAAATGGAAGGGGAGCAGAATCTGACTCAGCGTTTTGTATTTTCTCTACCAAACAAACATTTTGATAGAGTCAACAGTTCTTCTGTCACATTCTATAAAGGAATTTATCTATTTATCTATTAAAAGAAAAACATTTAGCAAATATCTTTCATCTTTAGCAGGGAGGAAATGTTTTACCATACTTCCTAGCTATTGCTTCTTTTTGCTGAAGTATGTGTTAATATTATACTCTACTTGATTATCTATTCACTATTGCTCAATAGGATTTTCTAAGACAGAAACATGGTTGAGGCAGGAACACACATGAGCAGATGACCTGTTCCAATGCCTTGCTCAGAGCAGGGTCAGCCATGGAAGGTTGCTCAGGGTTGTGTCTAGTTAGATTTTTAATATCTCAAGGGATGGAGACTGAACAGCTTCTCTGGGCAACCGCTACCAGTGTTTGACCACCCTCATTGTAAAGGTGTTTTCTTATTTTTACTTTCCTGTATTTCAGTTTGTGCCGATTGCTTCTTCTCAGTGGAGCACAGTGACAGAATGTCCTGGTTTCAGTCTTGCTCCGTCTTCTTTACTCCCCCCATCAGGTATTTATACACATTGATAAGATTACCCTGAGCCTTCTCTGCTCCAGGCTGAAGTCCCAACTCCATCACCCCCACTTCATATGACAGTAACTTATATACCTTAATCATTTTCGTGGTCTTTTGCTGGTCTTGCTCTAGTATGTTCCTGTCTCTTGTACTGGGGAGCCCAACACTGGACCCAGCACCCCAGATGCGTCTTCCTAGAGCTGAGTAGAGGGGAAGGATCACCACCCTCAACCTGCTGGTAACACTTTCCCTAATGCAGGACAGGAGGCTGGTGACTGCCTTAGTTCCAAGGGTACATTGCTGGCTTATGGTCACCAAGTGTCCACCAAGACCACCAGATCCTTTTTCAAAAAGCTGCTTTTCAGCTAGGTAGCCCCTGGTGTGTGCTGGTGCCTGGTGTTACTTCTCCCCGGGTGCAGGACTTTACACTTCTTTTGTTGAACTGCATGAAGTTCCTATCAGCCTCTTTCTCCAGTCTGTCAAGGTCCCTCTGAAGGACTGCACAACCCAGTGGTCTATCAACAATTCCTCCCAGTTTAGTATCACACGCAGACCAGCTGCAGATGCACTCTGTCCCATCATCCAGGCCTTTATTGAAGATGTTCAAAAGTATTAATCCCAGTATTTACCCTTGGGGTACACCTCTAAAGACTGGCCTTCAGCTAAACTTTTTGCCACTGATCACAACCCCTTAAGTCTGGCAGTTCAGCCAGTTTTCAATCCACCTTACTGTCCACTTATCTAGTCCATACTACATTTGCCTATGAGGATGTCGTGAAAGATAGGGACAAAAGGCTTGCTAAAGTCACAATAAACAACATCCGCCACTCTCCCCTCATCCATCAAGTCAGTAATTTCATAATAGAAGGTCAGGCATGATTTCCACTTCTGACTGCTCACGGTCACCTTCTTGACTTTCATACGTTTAGAAAATATTTCCAGGCTTATTTGCCCCATCACCTTCCCAGAGACTGAAGTGAGGTTCTCTGGATGTTCCATCCAGCTCTTCTTGAAGATAGGGGTGACATTTGTTTCTTTCCAGTCCTCAGAAACTTCCCCCAGTTGCCAGAACCTTTCACAGATGATTAACAGTGGCCTCACAGTGACGTGGACCAGCTTCCTCAGCAGTCGTGCGTGCATCTCACCTGGTCCCAGGGACTTGTGCACATGCAGGTTGTTTAAATGTTCCCTAAACTAAACCTCTCCCAAGGGTAAGTCTTCCTTGCTCCAGACTTTCCTAGAGGTCTCAGGGCCCTGGGATTCCTGAGAGCAAATTTTAACAGTAGAGACTGAGGTGAAGAAGGCATTGAGTACCTTGGCCTTGTCAGTATGTAACTCAACCTTCCTGTCACCATGTCCCCTACCCCATTCAGCAGTGGGCCCACATTTTTCCTGGTCTTCCTTTTTCTGCTGAAGTATATGTGGGAGCCCTTCCTGTTGCTCTTCACATCCTGTTCCAGATTCCAGTCCAGGTGGGTTTTGGCTTTCCTAAACCCATCCCAGCATGGTCAGGCCGTGTCTCCATATTCCTCACAGGTCACCTGACCTTATTTCCACCTCTCCATGCTTCCTTTTTATGTCTGAGTTTTGTCAGGAGCTCCTTGTTCATCTATACAGGCCTCCTGCTACCTTTGTTTGGCTTCCTGAGTGTGGGGATGGACCATTCTTGAGCTTGCAGAAGGCGATCCTTGAAAATCAACCATTTTTGCTTCTTCACCCCTCTTCTCTCCAGGACCATATACCATGGCATGCTTTGAAGCTGGTCCCTGAACAGACCAATGCCTGCTCTCCCAAAGTCTAAGGCTGTAATCCTGATTTTTGCCCTGCTCCCTCCTCTGAAGGTCCTGAACTCTGGCATATCATGGTCACTGCAGCCAAGGTTGCCTCCAACCTTCACATCCCTGACCTAGTTTGCAAGTATGAGGCCCAGTAGAGTGCCTCTGCTCATGAGCTCCTCAATCACCTATGTCAGGAAGTGATCACCAATGCATTGCAGAGGGCTCCTGGATTGCTTGTGCTCTGCTGTGCTGTCCTTCTGCTGTTTAAAAATTATTTCAGATTATGTGCTTCAGTTAACTAGACTTATTAAAATAACTGAAAAGTTTAAAATATTAAAAAATAATTGAAGATGAAATTAATAATGACAAACCACTACCCTTTGATCTTTGAAGTGAGAAAGTAGGACATAAATCTGAACCATCTGTGTGCCAGAATATGTTTAAGATTTTTGAAAATAATTACAATGGGATATTTTGCCTTTTAAAAACATAAGAATGAATCCTTTTGGGCCAACATTATAATGTTTCTGGAATTTGCTTTTTATAAATTATTTCAGGGCAGGAGGTGAGCTTTAATGGGGAGGAAATGGCTTCAGAGAAGTAGTAGGGGAGCAATAAGAAATCTTGGTGTCCGAAGGCCAAACCACAGAGACAGGTCATGGGTGGGACAGCTTTCTGCTCTCCACAGTCCTCACAGGGAAGAAATTATCTCCATTTCAGGTAGTTCTTACCCATTCTCTCACTAAGTCCACAAAAGCCAGATTCCCAAGGAGGCTAACAGGAGAGCTCGGGATTTGAACAAGACAAGTAGGGAAATAGTGGCCTCTGCAGTCTTGCATTTTCCCAGACTGAGAGTGGTCAAGTAAGAAGCAGCCACTGACGGGCCTTTAATAAACTTTCTGTTATTTTATTTCACTTTTTAGTGTTTTTGAGACAGAACCATCTGAGGTAGCTCTGAACTAATTTTGATGGAGATTCTGCTCATAGCAGGACTGCTTTTCTGAAAAGAGGAACAGGGACCTGCAGGAGAGGTACAGTTTACTTTCTATTTACGTGCAATTGAAAAACTGTATGGAGTGCTACTATAATTCATTTGTAGACTTAAGATCCAATGTTAAAAAACCCTTGCTTTTGGTTTATGTAGCAGGTTTCTTTATAACACATTGACAAGTAATTTTCCATTTAGAATGAGTTGTATTTCAAATCAGGAAGAGACTGTTGAGAATAGAAAGCAAGATTTTAAGTGGGGCATATAAAAATGATGGTAAAACTAACAGTTTCAATGCAGAATGAAAAAAATGGTAGGGATTTTTCAGGGAGATAGGTCCATGAATACCTTTTTTTTTTTGATAGAGCTGTTGCCAAAAACAACAACAAAAAGTGCTGGAAAAGCCTTGTTAAATCATTTAGCCCATTCTTCGAACCCCTGCCAGTGCAGGATTATTCCTCAGAGTACATTCTCCACTGTCTTGTCCAAGCTCAACTGCATATGACTCAAGCAATGGGTTTCCACCACTTCTCTTGGAAGGTATTTCTACAGTCTAATAGATCTCATTATTAGGAAATTTGGCTAAATGTTCCTTCAGTCAGTTTTAACCCATTAATTTTACCAACATGCTATGGGGTTACCATAATCATCACATCTTTCTTGCTAGTTTTCCAGTCTTCAGCTATTTGTAGATGACCAGAGCACCTTCTCTTTCCTCCTAGTCTTCACTGAGCTTAGGTACCTTACCAGTGTTAAGAACAGTTCTTTTTTTCACTGCTCTTTTCAGGATTGTTTCTGGAGTCATTTTCATTGCTTCATTATGAATTATGGCCAGTGTGTTGACTTTCTTTTATATCCTTGTTCTTTTCATTCCCATTTCTATGCCTGGCTCATTTCACCTGAAAGGGACTAGTATCAGATTTCAATTACAGCAACAAGTATTTCTGATTAGCTCAGTCAACTTTTCTCTATCCTGCTGAAGAGGGCTGTTAAGACATCTATAGTATGTTCTGAAAGACTAAGACAGGTTGGCATTTTGCTTACAAAATGTTCTATGCCGTTGGCAGAAATAAGGGTTATTATTAAAAATAAAATGTCATTTAATATTTTACATTTCATGATTTCACATTTCAAGTGCTTTTAATTATTTTCTGTTGCAGGAGACATTAAAACTATGAATAAAACCTTCTTCCTGCCTGGATCTAAAATGTTGCCCCCTCACTTCCTTATCTGCTCACGGTCTGCATCCATTCCCACCAGTGGACTCTTCCATGGCCTTTGTCAGGCTTGGAGGGGTAAGAAGAGCCCATATTAATTTGGCAATAATTTGTTTCTTCTCTGTTTTATAATATGCTGCAATAGACATACTCTCAGTTGATGCATCCAGATACACGTTCCTTGAAGGATGGCTCAGGTTTTCTTAGACAGCTGTCTTTTCAAAGGCCTTTTAGGTGTACCAAAGATGAACACCAGCGGGTTCAGGACTCAGCAGACAGTTTAGCCACTGTAGAGAAGCTGTATGACTTAAACTTTCAAACAGTTCTCTCATTCATACCTTAGAAATTATATTTATGTGGCATCTCTTTGTCCTGCCACTCTTCTTTCAGCCACCATCTTGACATTCGCTGACTGGTTCCTCAGCACCTCTCATGTGAAAGACATTTGGTTTCCATGTAAGAAGCTGTGAAAACAGAGTTAACTAGAAGATATTTTAAGTTTAAAAAAAAATGTTTGGTTTTTGAGTTCTTATGTGTAAAGAGTAATGACAATTTGGATTGCTGCAACTTTCAAATACAATGTAAAATGGAACATACAATTCCATGTGTAGTTAATATATTACTGAATTTAAAAAATATGGGGAGCATTTGATGGAGAGGAAGGTAGAGTGACAGAGCCCTATTTTCTACATATGCTATGCTGTGTTAATCAGGTAGACACATTTGAATTCTTACAGAACTTTTTTTTTTTTAGTGTAAAGGACTGCACTGAAAACAGAGGAGCAAACAAAGGAGAAACAGTGTCATGCCACGTCTCAACAAAATGCAAAGAAATGACACTTGAATGAACAGCATTTGGGCAGAGAATGCAGTCAATACCGTTTCACCTCATACTTATAAACATTGCCATGCGGCAATTACCAGCAAAGTCAAGAGTCATTGAGAAGGAAAACCTGCTCAGTTATCTAATTTATGAACTATGCTTTATAATCCATAGAGACAACGCTTTCCATATACTGCACCTTCCTTTTGTTTCTGGCTGCTACCTGTCCTTTCATAAGTGTTAAAGCCCCATTAACTTCATGTATATTTCTTCCTTATGAGCTCCTGCAAAGGGGAACAGCGTGATCATGAATAGATGATCTGCTAATAGGGTGCGTGAAGCTATCTTGCTATTGAAATATGAGACTTAGTCTGAAAAACATTAAGAGGCTACTTTCTAGTCCTTTCTCTCATACTGAATATTTGCCATGTTCAATAAGGTTCTGTGTATCTGCTTATTCTTAACGTTTCAACTAAGGGGGCTTCTAACAGTTTCCTTGAAGGATTTTGCTATAATGCATTGACCTTCAGGTGCTCATTCTTAATTTTATTCCATTCTACTTTACAAGTTCCTTTTGAAGTCCTCATTACTTTCTTTTCTTCTTTGTGCTTCTGTTATTATTTAAATGTGCGTTGTTGCTCTTTTTTAGTCCTTGTCCTACCCTATTCTCATTTCCTAACTCTGTCTTGGTTCGTGATGTACAGGAGCACATGATTGACTCTTTCAGTCTTGCTTCATTACAAAGCTTGAACGAAAGGCAGAACAGCATTAGTCCAGCCAAATACTTGTCCCACCTACACCTAGACTGTGCTTTTTCTAGACCAAAGCACAGACCTTACTTTCCGTGCTTACAAGTTGACGGTATCCTGTTACCCCTCAGCATTAATTCTGATCCTGCATCTGGACTTTTTTGCCTGCAGACGATCCTGTGGACCTCAGAAGGGGTTTCTGGAGGAATGAGGAGTGGTTCCTAAGGATACAGCTGCAGACTCTGAACCCCAGCTCTAAGGGTTTTTGGGCAATGTCCTTGTCTTTTGTTTAACTGTAGTATTAAGCACACATACAGTGCTTTATAAGCACAAATAAAATGTTGTGAAACCTTAATCAGAACTGCTAATCACAGCTTTTAAATGTGTTCATACAGAAATACCAGGAGCCTTTCCACAGTAATGTAAATCTCTTACAGCCACACTAGTTTTAACAGAAAAAGGCGAGAGTAGGGTAAGAATGAAACAGGTTGGGATTTGTCTCCAGAGAAAAAAATCCAGCTCTGGCATTTGAGGTTACACTACAAAACACTTGTTCAGTTAAGACTGACAGACTTACTGAACATTGTAAAAATTACAAACAGGAAGAGATGCTAGAAATATAAGTTGTTTTTCACAGATGTCAGTCTCAAAAGCAGTATCAGTGACACAGCCACTGAAAGATGTGTCAAACGGAAGAATAGGTGAAAAAAAGAGCATCCGTGGTTTGACAAAGTACTTGGCTAATTGTCAAAGGTGGAAGCACTTTCAATTGGTGCTTATTATTATGATACGAACAATTTCCACAGATGCCAAAAGCCCAGAGCAAATCTTAGTTTTATTAGGCACTCTACAGACTTTTAGAAAGACGCTGAAAGGATAAGCCTCACCAATTGTGTATAATTGCCAGAAAGGAAAAAATATCTCCCTGGACTATTTGCAATCGTGTCATGTGCCTACCCAGGCTTGTAGTACATTCACTTTGATAATTTGGACTCAGTGAATCTTCCTAAGTCAACTGTTTACACTACTGGAGTAATAATAATTCCATACCTTTCCTTAGTGTTTACCACTTCCATTAACCTCAGTGACAGCCGGCACGTTGACGTTTTTCTTATGGATTTACATGGATTCGTATCACTCTTTTCACCTCCTCTAGGTAAGTAGAATTGGAGAATCTCCAATGTCATAACAGTATGTTATGCGAATATGATCTTTATTTTATTCTCCTGATCAGTTATTCTGAATTATCCTGCCCTCTCCTCTCCCCAGACTCTGAAAAGGGCTCCCTTAAAAGCAGCAAGCTACTGGAATATGTAGCTCCCAGAAACAAGTGACTGGAGTGTTATGAACTTGTGAAGATATGTGGGTGATGTGGAGGAAATTATCCCGGGATCTATATCCTCATGAACATGCTATTTTAAGGGAGTTATGAATGACAAGGAGTCACAGTATTTGCTCTATTCAAGAAAAAACAGTAGTGGTTTGAATTCAGTCTCATTGTCTCTAGTTTCTTGTGCAAGGAAGTATAGTTTTACCTAGTGTTTTCATTTTTTTAAATTATTTTTCTCATGTAATTCAGCACGTCTCTTTTTTGTCCCACTGCTACGTTTGCATTACTGTATCTGGCACAATTCCTTATGGCCCAGCTCAGCCTTCAGATATACAGGCACAGATCCCAGTGAATTCAATGGGAGTTGCACTTGAATATTTGAGAGTGGGCTTGGGGCCCTTAGCCTTAACACAAACAAATATGCTATAAATTATTTTAAAATTCTATTAACAAAGAACTAACATTTCCCCAGTGCAGTTTATTCAATTTGCTCTGCATCAATCATTAATTTTTTCTTGAAACATTTACAAGTGAAGTCACATCTTGTATCTGATTAGCTGAATTATAAATATGAAAGATGACTGGCTTGGAATTAGGTAGCAGAGAGTAACAGTGCCTTTAGGAACTCAATGAAATTTATGCTTTTGTATGTGGAGTGCAATTTAGCTTTAAAATTTTCAAAGACCCTATTATTTAGCATGGGCATTTTAAATATAGCATGAGCTATTTCTTCCTCTAGGTATAAAAAAATGTAAATTATTCATGCTATCTGTATTCAGTGACCTGGAGATGAACCTTCTCAAACCAAGATGACCTGCTACAGCACAAATAATAACAGTCCATTACTAGGCTGTGTGCCCAACTGTCTAAATTAATCTTTCAAAACTGTAATTACAGATAATGTTGCATTTGATTTGTCTTTAGTAGATGATTTGTTGGTAAATATGACATTTTGACCAGTCTGAGAAAAATCCTTAATTCGGAGCTTTCTGATATTAAAGAATCAAAAGCCTTATAAGTGGTCTCCTTTGTACGTTTTGGGCCTGATTCTCAGAGCAATTCTGTGGCCCTCACCTCAGATATGTAGCATCTATTTTGAATTACTGTTATTAGATTTTTCTCCTGTTTTTCATTACACACAGTACAAATACATTTCCAGAGGCTCAAATATTTTTCCGCTACACACTGCTTAACTCCTTAAAGATATTTTTATCACTTAAATTCTTCAATTTTCTCAATAGGTTCTTGAGAAAGGAAAGTAAATAAAATCCCTCCTATATTTACTTTTCTACAGGAAGAAAGGAAGTTTGGTTGTTTTCATGTTTTTGTCTTTAATGTATGTGAAAAAAAAAATCCAGTACTATGGACCTGTATTGACTGACTGGAGGCTTCTAGAGAAGGGAAAATATTTTACTACAAAACTCAGATCTGATTCTGTTTCAGCTCCATTCAGAGAAAATACAATTATTTTTTTTTCTGACAAAAAAAGTGCAATAGGTCATACAAAATTGGAACATCAACTACTACAACTTCATGATTTTACTCATGCAACCATTTCTTGTATTCCCATTTCAGCCATTTAACGTGATGTGGGCCCCTCCAGGTCCCCTGCCTCAGGAGGTAGCTATGTTCAAGGCTACAAGATGTGAGCAGGCTGTGTTCACGTACCTTCTTCTTCACTTTCCGGTACTATTTCATCAAATTTTTTTAGCATATATGTATGTCTCTTCCTCTCATCTCCCTCTTCACTATAGAGCTTCATCCTCAGCTTTAAACAGCTCACCTTTTGACTTCCCAATACAGAGGCTGGAAGCTAAACGCACATAATCATACCATATTATTTTGGTGAAGTCTTTATACTATGTCAATGGAACGGGTGTAATGATTCCTAACCAGGTTGCAAAGATACTGTCAGTTTACTCTTTATACCTTTTGAGAGTTCTGGAGAAAACACAATAGCAGATTTTTGTATCACCTGTGGTATTTTGAGATCTGACTGGTAGCAGGAGGCATCCTTACTTCCAGCTGCTAAAGTACAAATAAAGACAACTTTTCCAAGTTGCTGCAGTTTCATTTAAACCATAAAGTGAATCACATCTGGAAAAAGTCACAGTTTTCAGAGGAATTGACCTGCAAGGTAGTCTGCCTGGTAAGTATGGAACAGCATTATAAAGCTCATATTATGCATACTAAATGCTAAGCATTATTATTCTCTAGCCCACTTTGCTTCTGCTACAGCAATGAATCAGGTCTATAGTCTGCAACACGGTCTTCAAACTGTAGTGAGATAACTGGCTGCTTTTCAGTTCAACTCTAAAAAGCATCGCTGTTGACTTCTATGCTTTTCCAGTTGTACCATCTTTCCTAGCACACTTGAATGTGCAAGTCTGTAAGTTGCTATTTAATTAGTTTACTCTCAGTAAAGTTCCAGGACTGCTTCCCAGTCTGGCAATTATGTATTTCATTATAATTTTATGATATCTAGTTTTAAAGGATGAATTTTTTTGAAACCTTAAAATATGAAAGCATTATATTCACATAGAAGACCACTGACCTGTATCCTGTTGTTGAATTATTAGAGATTACTGGCCATAGGACAGCTTAACCAGAAATCTACCTACCTGCTTGCACTCATGGTATCTATCTCCTGTTCATATCTAGTTCAGTACTATGTAGTGTTGGTAATTTTTTTTTCATCTGATTAGGAGACATGAGATTCACTTCCCTCCCCTTTCCTTTTGGCTAAGGGTTTTGCAGTCTGTGGGCTGCCTGAGTTGACATAGACCACATGGAAAAAGTACACAGCACTGAATTCCTTAAACAGTGGAGACTGACAGGCATAACTGAAAGGAATTATATAGATGGATCCATCAGAAGTTATTAAGAGAGAATTATTCTCTCTTATTTGTCTTCCTTCCTCTCCTGAATATTAATATGCTTTTTTAAATAGCAGGAAAAGCAATGCAGAAACCATAAGAATCAATCCACGCATCAAAACAAAACAGCCAGAGTATCTACAGGTTTCTAGGATCTGGCAAAAGATCCAAGAGTTTCTACAGGCTTCTGGGGTCTGAACGGATGCCTGGAGATTTTGTACTAATATATTTGGAAACGACTCAAGTCACATAGGTGGCCCAATGAGCGTGAGCCATATTGAGTGCATTATAAATCCTGGTGCTCAGGCTCAGTTGTTGGTTTCTTTTATGCTGTATGCTTTCAGGGATCTAATAAATCCTGCAGATTGATGGCTGTTTGAGAATTCAGGTGTATTGGTCTGTCATTAAAACAAGCCAGATGAATGAAGGCTGGGCAGGTTTGGCCAATGGTAGTATACTTGCTAACTTTTTTGTTTGGACAGTTAATTGCAATCAAAGCACAGCTAATTTAGTAGAATTGTCAGTAGTACTGTGACTGTCCTTATCACAAGCCATCTGTGTAGCCCATATATCATTTGGTCATAAGAGACACAAAGGAGTGGCTTGTAGATATTATCCTTACTGATGAGATGCCAAGATATGTAAAAAAAAATTATGGTAGCTCTCTGGGTCCTTGGTACTAGATTTCAAAAACCACAGGCAATTGAAAGAGCCCTCTGAGAGCAGGGGATTTTTTTTTTCTTAGGATATCTATTACATTTTGGGTTTGTGTAGCAGTAGAGTTACCCAAGGAACTATAAAATGCAGCCAAAGGACCTAGTAAGTCAAAATTATCATGTGAGTGCTGTCACAATTCACTTTTATTTGTTTTATAAAGTGCAGGTGGTGATATATTCCACCATTGGGAAGTCTTGCTGAAGACCTCACAGTTTGGAGCTGTGTCTTTCAAGCCATCAGTATTTGACCCAAGCCCGCTCCCATTGAGAGAAGTCAGAGCGGCAGACCTGAGCTGCCTTCCCTGCATATGCCAAGTCGGTATTCCAAGGTCTGTTTAGACATCCAGGTGGCTCCATTTGCAAAAGCACTGAGGCCCAAGCAGCCTTTCATGGCAAGCTTCGGACCAGGCTGTGGTACAGAGCTTTGATTTAGAAATTGTCAGCTGAGCAGAAGTCAGCACGGGACACCGACGGCGCTGCCTTCCAGCCCAGTGCTCCGGAAGGACCGCAGGGCCATGCAGCTGTCTGGCCAAAACTGCAGCTGCTGCATCACTCTAGATCCTTGATCTTGGACGGACAGAGCTGCTCTGGTGTTCCTTGAGGACCTGAGCCTGTTGGGAGGTGAAACTCTGTAATACAAAAAACTGGTAGTTACAAAAAAAAGATTACTACCAGAACACCTATTGATGAAAGATTGTAACAGGGATACTGGCAGTTTTTGGAAAGCGTTCCCAGTTGTGTTTTTAATAACATTGGCCTACAGAATGAGAATGTGTACTCTGCTGAGTTGTAATAACACTTAGGAATGTACTAGCCCACAAACTGAGCATCGTAAAACTGTTGTTTTCACATTTTCCTAATAAAATGCTATGGCATTGTAAATCTGTTTTTATTTTATTTGTAATGGCAGAAATGTGTTTATCATAAAATCAAATCCCCTTTCAAAATGTAGGCCATAGGACAGTGATATAATTCCTCCTGTTCAAGATCATGGTTTGCATCACTCCAGTCTGAACAAAAAATTGCAATATACTACTTAAAATATTTTACTTTCAAAACGCATCATAAAATTCAATGCACATTCAGATCTGTGCTGACACTGCAGCTTGTGGTAAGGTGAATAAGAAACATATAAAGCAGTTAAATGACAACATGTGGAGTAAAGCAGAACTATCTGGAATATTTGTGACAGGGACCAGGTGTGAAATGGCAAACAGAACTGATAGGTCATGGTATAATTAAATGTGTTCAAGCTTCAGCTTATCAAAGTTTCCTTTCATCCAAAGTGCCAAACAGCCAGGTACCAATTAATTAAGTTTAAAATTATGCTTCAGTCTAGAAATCATGATGTTGTAATAATTGAGTTCCTTCAAAAAAGGCCATTCTATTGCACTCTTTTGTGATACAAGTATGTGCGAGCACGGTATCTTTATAGCAATATAAATGTGTGTGAATTTGCAATGAAGAAATTCATGTGATTAGATGTATTAGAGCAGTCTTCAATGGCTCAGTTGTATCGACATTTCACATTCATGTAGAATATTCAGCAATAAAGCATGCCAAATCAGGAAAGAACTACAAACTTGTTGTGAATTGCAACATAAATATGTTTTATAAATGATGACAAAAAAGCGTTTTAGAAGATAATGAGACTCACTGTCAACTCCAAAGAGAAGGTACCATGCAACAAACTATTATTTTCTCATTCTCTAGTCCTGCCTGAAGCACAAAGTGTACAGGTTTGTGGATATAATGTAAATTGTGAGTAGGGAATACTGTAATTGTAACAAAATAGAGTCATAAATATCTGTATTAATAGAACATTTTGATCTGTGCACTTGATTTTTCACTTGAGACAGCAACAGTTTCATCTCATTTCACTTGAGAGGGTTGGTCCCTTCATAATGAGTACTCACTACACTCTGAGACGTTGAATACCAACATCAAGCAAATGGTCTCCGTGGCTCTGCCGTTTCTTTCTGGGAACGACCTAAACCAAATTGAATGGAGAGCTGGAAGTAGGAGAATCAGCCCAAAGACAAGAGGAAAAGACCAAACACACTTGAAGAGATCAGAAAAGGAGCATGCTTAACTAGCCTCTGAGCTGAGTCAGCCTCTCATGTTTTCATTATCTTCTATTCATCTCATATAGCTCTGCCAGAAAGATTACACTGTGGGATTTTTTTCTAGAATGAGAGGGGCTCTGATGAGATTGTCTCAACCCGTTTAAGAAGCCAAGCATACAAAATATGATTTAGGATACAAATTGAAGCATGCTATTGATACAAAATTTATGGTAAAATTACATTGCAGCAGCTCAATCTGAAAGAATCTATGTTTCTTCTTTGTATAAAACATATTGCACCAGACTCTCAGTGGGGATACGTTTTCATAGCTCATTCACTTTCACAGAGCTACACAAATCTACATCAGGTGAGGATCTTGCCTAATACAGATTTACTTCATGTCATTCCAGCCAGGGATTTAATACAGGATTAAATGTGTATTTCCTCTCTTACTGCTTATATTGCATTCTCTGCGTGTTCTTAAGATATCTATAGACAATTGAAACAGAGGTTATGCATTGATCAATACTAGAAAGGGAAAAAAGGGAAAAAGTCAAGTTAGGTCAATCAAGGTAGCAGATGCAGCTTTGAGAAATAAGACATGTTTCAAGGGAGCTCAAAATGGTGAGAAAGGCTTGTGAACATCCATAACCTCTAAGTCTCTGGGACTGCTTATTCCAAACCATCTTTAAAACGGGGCATTTCACTGTTGAAATGCTCTAAGCAGAGGATTCAGTCAAACAGGAAGATAGTCCTTGGGTTGAAGAAGATTGCTAAAGAATAAATTCAAAATTTGTTGTGAAAGTGGCTGAAATGATATCTTTCAAAGTCTAACTTTCCTTTTTTAAAATTCTCCAGTCCTCAAGTTATGAAAATATCCTGAGGACATTTCAGAAGTGCACAAACCCACCTCTCTAACTCAAGCAGTCTGATATGTAGAAGTTATTCATTATTCAGTGGAAGTTATTGGAGGTCTGCCATGGGTAAATTCAGGCAAATCCTTGGGAATAGAGAATGCATGTGAGTGCTTAAAATGAACAGTTTTAGAAAAAAATCTATGCCAAATATCTCAAAAATATCTATACCTACTTGCACAATCAATGAGTCTGCTTAAATTCCCAACATACTTCCAACATGTGCCTGGATAGGCTGCAGATTTGGACCTCTCATCCTGCACTTGAGTAGCTTAGCAAGAGTTTAAAAGGATGATGTATCATAGGGGTTACAACTCAGCTAGGGAATATAGCCCATAGGGAAACAGAACCCTGAGATCTCAAAACTGACATTTCCGGGAAGTATATCAAGGCAATTCCAAGCCAATTTTAAAGTTTGCCAAAGAATATTTTCTTTATTAAGCTTTCAGCTAAAAAAAAAATCACATTTTAAAGCAGAAAGATTTTAAGTAAATCAATTTTATTCAGTCAAAACTGCTTGTGTCACAAAGTCCATTTTCTAGTCTGTTCTAGTGACTGGTGAACCTGATGTAATGAGATCAATTCTCCGTTCAGTGGCAAAGAATTACAATGGAAGAAAGTGACAGACTTACATGTTTAAAAGAAAGATCTGTAGAATGGAGGAAGAGAAGATCCTCTGTTTCCCTTTTGCAGGGTTTGAAAGGAGAAATGAACTCATATTTATCACATACTTAATAGCTGGAGTTTGATGAGAAAGACAGAGATCCTTTCAACAATGAAAAACACCATGGTGGTTGTAATCCCAGTAGGGATGAGGAAAGTATAATAATATTTAACATCTAACATAGCATGTTGCTTCTAGTGACAGAAAAGCAGAGATGGTTAACAAACAAAAATAATGGTTCAGTTTTAGCAACTGTTAGTTTCTGTTAGACTCTGTAGAAATCCAGAAAATAAAGATTAAATTAAAGAGATGAGTTGACTACCAAAACATGGTACAAGAAGATGGGTGAGTCCACATGTCAGAGTAAAGACAACTGCAGACGTTCTAATAACAATTGGAATACCTAAGTATATACACGTGCTATGATTCTTTAAAAATTCTGGCAGGTTACCTGGTTCTGCATGTCTGCTAGGAAAGATGCTGGGCAGGCAATCTTCTGCATTGATTCTCTGAAGCATTTCATGGATTCTCCTCTCTCTGGTGACCAGTGATAGGACACAAGGAAATGGTATGAAGCTGTGTCAGGCGAAGTTCAGAATGGACATTAGGAAAATGTTCTTCACTGAGAGTGTGGTCGGTCACTGGAACAGGCACCCCAGGGAAGGAGTCATGACACCAAGCCTGTCAGAGTTCAAGGAGCATCTGGATGACTCTCTTAGTCGTATGGTTTAGTTTTAGGTAGTCCTGCAAGGAGCAGGGAGTTGGACTCAATGAGCTTTATGGGTCCCCTCCAATTCGAGATATTCTATGATTCTATAATTCTATGATTTTGTAGCTCACATGCATACTTCAGTAAGTTTTAAATTGACATCATTTTCCCTCTTCTTTTTTACCTCTCTGAGCATTCAAATCTAAATTTTTTTCTTCCTGAAAAATTAATTACAACGTTTGGCAACTGTGGCTATACAGACGTTTGCTAGCTGTTGAAGGTCTCTCCTTGATTTAATATTTATTTTTTTCTGTGCCCCACACAAAAGCTCTTTCCCGTCTCATCATCTGCTGAAATGAATGGGAAAGCCCATTCAGACTTCTGGAAAGTCCATGAGAAATTCCTCAGTGAAATTAATTCAGGCCATTTGCAAACAGCTCAACAGCCTTTATGCTTTCTATCCATTGTAAGATTCCCTTTTGGTGACAGCAGCTGTAGTTCTCTATAGTAGAGAACTCGAAGTGTAAAAATCCACACAGGACACCTCTCCACAGTCTTTTAGTCTCTTTCAGTCTCTTCACCAGGATATACACCATTATTTTGAAAACGCTGCCTCGGCTTCTCCTCATGGGTCAGTCATTGGATTGAGCACTTTGGCTGTGTTCATTCATTCTTGTCCCACGGGAAAGCATTTAATAGTATGTTTGCTATTACTTATAGTTATGGGGAACAAGGTTCATTGCTGTGATGTTCCATGGGACAACTGTCCCATTGTCCCATCCTGCTGGATGCAACCAGTTCCCCATCCATTACTGAATCTCCAGGGACTACTGCAGTATAAATAATATATAGATTCTGTGAAGAAAAGCAATAAAACAGTTTTCTCTTCCAAGAAGGAAGGATAGTACATCTGCCAATAAAGTGTTTCATTGTCATACTAGGTAAATTTAGGTGAGTACAATACAAATTACAGGAGTTTAACTGAGCTAAAACTGATATTGCACAGAAGAGTACTGGCCTCAAAGTCTGTACATCTGTTTTAAACTCATCTTTATTTATGGTTTGGGAAACAACCTCTTGTAAGTCTGATGTGGTGTGATTGTCCCTTTATATTTGTAAGGAAATATGGCTGAGGGGTGTGTTTGTGCTTAATGTACACTGCCCTTAATATATGGTTAGTGTTGTAGCTAATAGAAGGGTGTTAGGAAGCCTGCACTTAACCACTTTCTTTAAAATGCATTATACAGTGCTAGGGTAGTCTAAACTGTAAAAAAATAACATTTGGAATTAATCTCAATAGCTGTGTTTTATTTTGGGCTAAAACAGAGAATTTTGAAATGAGATATGTCTGTGATCCAACATTCCTCAAATTAAGAAAGAAAAAAAGAAAAAAAAGAAAGAAGGAAAAGAACAGCCTGTTAGCCCAAAATACTGACTTTCTGCAAGATGGAATCATAAACAAAGAGGATGTTAATGAAAAAGGTTTATACCTAGAGAAAATGTTTGATAATTTTGAAATATCAGTGAGCACTAATTAAACAGGGATTAAAAAAATGAAGTGTTCTGATATGGAAAGGAGGCTGATAGTAACCAATATTTAGCTGAAAAAAAATAATAGAGTACCTTATAGATCAGGAAATCTTGTTTTTTTACTCCCTTCCTAGGGCTAGTCTGAGGTTCAGTATTTTGAAAGCATTCAATAAAGAAATCTAAACTGTAAAGATGGCTGTAAACAAAGAGATTTTGAAAAGGGAGGAAAATCCAAACTGTAGAAGGATCCACATCACAGACATTCTCTTTAGTCTTATGGATCTGAGTTGCTTCATTCGACAATATACCCAGAAGAGTGGTTTTCAGATTTTAAAAATGTAGATCATACTGTGGGAGGCTAATTATACCTCACTTTTTGTTTTAATACTGAATTTAATACTGTTTTAATGCTGAATTTTCATCATCTCTGTAAACTATGCACCCCTACCATTGGCTAAATTCCCACCTCGTCATCTCAGTATCATTTTTTCCCATCCTTTATTTAGACTTTGTTCAAAGTACACTTTGATACATGTAGGCAAATAGTTATATTCACAAAGCTCACGGGGAAAGTTCAATTGAACTAGTGTTCATACAGAGTGTTAGGGATTAACTATTTAAGTATTTTGAAATGGAAAGGACTCTGCCTAAAAGCCAACCTTTATTGCTCTGTAAAGAGCAACAATTTCCATATGCCAAGGAGAATTCCAAGTGCAAAACCTCCTGAAATCAGAGTTCAGCCTGAATTTTGTGATGATGCCCCCTTCTCCCTTGGGTTCAAGAGGAACCAAACCATTGGACTCAACATCTTCTTCAACTATTTAGAGAGTGGAAGTTTCAAAACATGATTCTGATTTTTGTGCTTTTGATATAGCTTCTCTATATACATTTTAATTTCTTTAGGTTACAGTCTGTTTAAAGGATGAGAAATCTGGGTTGTACTTTTTCAAATTTCGTTGGCTGATACTTCATTGCTATAATGGAACATGACTCACAGCACATTTCAGCCAACGGTTTTAACTATATGCATGAAAGTCTTCTTTAAACACACGTTGTGTCCACTATGCCTTTCAAGGTCTTATCTTCTCTGCTCCCACTATTATTTTTCTTTATAGTTTACAACTAGAAGACATAAAAGAAGATAACGACACTGCAAGCATCTTGTGTGCGATATTATATCGGCTCCTGCTCGTTGTCACCCAATGCCAACCTTTTCCTGAGCACAAACTGCTTTATAACTCAAATCGTGATGAAACACACAATGTTAATACAAGAGAAAAGCCTGGAGAAATAAACCTGTTATTAAAGCTTGCCTTTATATTGCAAACACATACTGAGAAAAACAATTTTACCTATTTCAGTGAGCTAAATAATAGATACTTAGTCAAATTGTTTAAAAGCTGCAGAATATGGACCTTTTCCAACAAAGTTTATTATTTTTAACATAACTTTCCACAAATCAGCAAAATGTGTAAATAATGAAGCTAAATAATTCGGCATCTCACAGAATTGCAGAAACCTTTTAAGAAAAACAGAAGAATTGGGCTCTGGGGTCTTATAATTTCTCCATTTCTTCACAAACTGTGTCATATAAGCTGTTGGTGGTGATCTATCTATTTGGTTTTGGTTTGTTCTCTGTCCAGATTGTGATTTCTTACAGTTTTCCACCAATACTTTCATTGCTTGACTAGGTCACCGGAAAACTTATTTTGGAGAATTCTTTGCTTGTAGTTTGATTTTGAGTAGCTTACAGTGTTTGATTAGCCCTTTTGGTTTAAAATGAGTCACGTAAGATGAATCTCCATACTGATTAGATAAGAATGACTCATAAAAATTTATTTTAATAAAATCATAGAATAATTTAGGTTGGAAGAAACCTCTGTAGGTTACATGGTCGCACCTTTTACTCAAAGCTTTTTTGTGCAGGCACTCCTGATCATAAATGTTTCCATGACTATACATTTAACACTATCTTATAAACATGTCTGCAATACACTCCTGGTCATACCATATGTGCTGATGCACATATTGGCAGTATCAAAGTTCAAAATATAATTTAAACAATCAGATAAATGTTTATGGAAACTATCTTTTTATATCTGCTTAGCTCTAGTAACAGCCTTATTTTTCTTCTCTAAGATGTGTAACCTTTTCATGTGAAAATATAGTTCAGGAGGGTGAGATTTGTGTCAGAAGAGTATAATTATTTTTGCTTGAAAAGTGAGATTAAAAATGTAACAAAATATGGAAAGGTTATGCTGACCTGAGCAGTAATAAGTACAGAAAAACTGATTAGTTCATTTCTGGTTATGCTCCATTTGACTGTTTTCTGCTTGAAGCAGCTTTGAAGAACTGCACGAACACGAAAACTCCTAAGATGAGATGGTCATTCACTTAGCTTGCTGTGTCTTCCCCATTTTGTGTGTGCCCTTGTGCCCCTCTGCCCTCGTTTTAGTTCACTGCTCCCTGACTTCTGCTTTTCATGCCTTTTTGCTTGCACTTCTAGGAATACAGGAGGGATTGAGAGATAAGGATGATTACCTTTAAGAGAATTACCTGTTCGGTGTTTCTTTTTGAATTCTGTTTTTGTCAGTGAATTTATTTTCGATGGAAGAAGTTGATTGGCAGGTTGATTGAAGAAACCTAAATTTACAATGCACAGAAGGTAATCAAATGCTATCTTCAACCCACCAAGAATTTCAACCTTCAGGAGAGCACAATGGTAAAAAGTTAGTATTACCTATCAGTATAGAAAAGCCAAGCAATTTCTATAAAAAGAAATAAAAAGACTGTAGAAAGGTTCAACATTTTTTTAAACCATCACATCAATTTTTTGAATTTTCATATTTGACAACTTTTGGAAATTTATTTTAGATTTTTATCCCAAACAGTCTCAGGCTGGTTGATAAACCTCTTCATTCACCCAGTAACCATTTTAATTTCGACATTTTAAAACCATTATTTAAACAAATGTGAGTACTTTTTTAAGAATGAGAAGCTTGATGCTATAGTCAATATGGGAAAATCCCCTTGCTTTAGGGGAAGACAATCGTTTGAAAAATTATTTCCAGTTCCCATTGTTTATATTCATTATCAGCACCATTTTTTTGGGCTCCGTGTCTAGAAGTTACCTAGGCTTGAGTTTTTTCGAATCAAAAGATTTCTGAGCTGAAACCTCTTCTCAAACCTAATGAATTCTATTTACTTGCTTTAGTTTTGGTAATTTCAGCTGAGTTCACTAAGCCCTTGTGGAGGATGATTGTCTGTCATTATGTTTTTTCCCAACAAAAAAATAGTCACAGAACTCATGAAACTCCTGGTAGTTTCAGGAAAAAAAACTCTTATTTTACTGACATTTTTTCTGTCAGTTCTAGTCTATTTGATATAACTCCCTGAGCATGTGATACATCAGCCTGTTCTATTACTTTTTATTTGTTCTACAACAGGGCCCAAAAGACCTGAGATCAGAACCACTTTGTCATAAGAGCTATATGTCCCCATATAAGACACATCCTCCACCAAAAGAGCTTTCACTGTAAGTGATAGAGGCAGCCCGAGGAAATATTTTTACCCCCCATTTTACTTACGAAGAATGGAGTAGAGGGAGATTAAGTGATTTGGCGAAAGCTCCCCAGGAAACCTGAGTCCAAAAGTCCTCAGCTTTAATCCACAAGACCATCTTTCCTCTGCTAGGAAACAGATGTTAAATTGGATGTTAATTTTGCCATGAAACTTTTTTTAAGAACTCCGAAAAGCAAATAGTCTCCAAGAATGATTACTTAGCAAGCTACCAGCTCTGCAGCCTTGCATCTCAGAAGTAATTCATTCCATCTTTGCTGGCAGGCTTTAAAAGGCCTTTTGTTTTCGCTCACTGATTAGTATAACAATCTATTTTGAAAGATATGTGGGCTGATAGGGGGTATCATTTATTTGTTTCAGTGGTAGCTTTTTGCAACAAAATGTATGAACCTTTTACGTGTTGTGGATTGAAGCCTCTGATGTCAAAGATAAACATTAGGTTTATAAATACAGATCCTCTAAAGTATTGTAAGTACTGTAATCAGTAACAGAAATTCACATCATTCATTCTCCTCCCTTAAAGTGCTGAAGGTTTTTCCTTTTAAAAACCACAGACACATATATTATCATCCAATATTAACAACTGAGCCAAAAATGTAATGTGAGTTAATTATATAATGTGTATTGCATTGTATAAAATTCCCATCTTATGCTAGACTGCAGCACATTATGGGTTAACTTAGAATACCACTTGGCCTTCGTCCCCTCCTCTTTTCTGCAATTCAAATCAGTCTTCTGGAAAATTGGCCTCAGTGCCAGTGACGTGCTGCTGAACTTACGAGATCTCAAGAATATCCTACCAGATTTCATTCTTTTGTTGTAGAATTGTTTCCATCTGGGGCCTAGATATAAACTTGGAAAATGTAAAGGCTCTTCCCTCTCACCCTGCCTGACTTCAAAACATTGGCAAATAACCTTCCTCGTCAATGCAGTACAGATTGGATTAAAACATTGGAGTAAATTATGTTTCTGTGGGTGTAGGAATTAGTGGCATTTATTGAAAGTTTAATGTACTGCCTAACAATCCAAGAAGTAAATATATACTTTAAAATCAAGTGAAAATTAACACTGAACATAACAGAATACGAGAGAATAGCAGATTCTGGAAAGAAATATTAGTCACACGGGGCCAGATCTGCTAAAGAGCACAGTTACACACATTTGCAAGTGCTTCATTTGTGTGCAAAGTCTCAGTGTGTGAGCATAACTCCCTGGCTTGAGTCCACATAGCTGTTTTACTAAGCTGGAGTACCTAAGCTGAGAACATAATCACTATTAGCTTCTCTACACTCAGCGAAGGCAATGGTGATTATATAACTAAACCTGGACTTCATGCAAAATTAAATTTATTTTCATTTATTGGCAGCCTATTGCTCTATGCCACTATGTCAAGTGAAAATGGTTCTGATATGGATGTTACCTATAACGATATTGGCTACTAAGCCTATACTGGGGAACTACACAAAAAAAGGCATAGGAGATGTATTTAGTTTGCTGGAGGTATGATGGAAGAGGGGAACAAATTACTCTTGTATTTTCACTGCGGCTGCTGGGCTTGTATTTTCTGGTGTATACAGTAAGCTTTAACAGCTCATCATTTGATACCATTGTCAAATGTCTCCAGCCTTTGTGCTAGACATTTGTACATAAACTTGTGTGTGTGCGTGTTTCTCTGCCTTCACTGTTGTTAGCGCACCAAGAAACATTCTTATGACTTTCACAATAAAAACTGAATTAATACCAAGAGGCCTTTTACAATGATAACTGGAATTTAAAACACGCTGGCCTAGGCATTCTGAACTAATAGCATTTCTTATTTTCTCCACGTCTCAGCAGCAGTAACTCTGGAAGTTGTGATCTGTATTTGGGCAAAAACTAGTTTTCCTGCTTTTTTTTATATATATACACACACATATATATATAATGTATCTGTTGAGTCTCCCCAGTATTCACACCATTTCTAAATGAAAAGGTTATCTCTGCATTCTTGACTGGCACATATTTGTTATGGTCCTTTTGTCAGTAGCACTGATAGGTCCATGACCAAAAGAAGTCTGCCAAAAATGAACACAAAGACTCTTTCAAGCACGCTGACATCTAGTTTCATTAGTGTCCATAACTTATAAGCAAGCATTCTACAGGTGAAGAGCAGCTGTGCTAGGACCCTTTTCAGAAACACCAGTGATGTCTGCATTATCGAGTAGCGCAGACCAGCAGGAGTGGATCGGCTTGTCGGTGCTGAGGACGTGACATCTACACTATACGTGCTCCCTGTGTGGTGAATTGCCTTCCAGCGAGTCTGGTCCCACAAACTAAAAGCCAACAACAGTTCCAGTGCACTAGGTGCATACCTAGTTCACCATTTTCAGGAATATATATATCTGTTCATTGCCTGATGATGTAGGCATACTGCTGATGGCCTCAACTATGCTATAAGGTACCTCTAATGTTTTCTAAGGTATAGTCCCACTATGGCTCTTAGAGAAGCTGTTTGTTGCCTCTGGCGTTACTCGTCTACACTTTTCTTTCCAAATGTAATGGCTCTTCCATCTTTTATCTACCCAAATATTATTTACTTTACCTTTGTATGCCTTGAATGGGAAAGTGAGAGGTATGGGGTCTTTGTTTTTGATGCCTTCCAGAATCTTTATCATGCTTTGAAAAAATAAGTGTCATCAGTTTTCTTCCTAAATATTGTTTTTCTGCTTTATTTACCGCTACAGTAAATCTCGTATTCCCTCAGCATGGATAACCTTACAGCTCTGAGTTTTATTCATCTACTTCTTCCTTCCTTCCTTCCATGCTAGATTTGTTGATTTTGGCAATAGTGCAGCTAGTTCTGCTTAGTAACTATCTTATTTGCTTTTATAATCATAAAATGGAGTCTCATTCAGCTTCTGCTAGAGGGTTCTCCATTGGCATTATGGAAAGTGCCTCTGGCTTGCAATACTGTTGTTATCCTCTGTGTCAAAGCTATGCAATCACAGCTGGGCCTGGTATTAACCACAAGGTAATATATATAACATATGTCACTCCATGGACGTACAGTGTTTGGCAAGACACGGACTGCTCAGAGTGGGTTGTCACGGGCTTTGACTTTTGAGTGCTGTATCAATCACAGAGTCACAGGATAATTCAGGTTGAAAGGGACCTCTGGAGGCCACCTGATCCAACCTGCCACTCAAAGCAGGGTCTTTCAATGCGGGTTATTTTTCTGGAGTAGATGGCTTCTTTTGCTCAACAGTTTGGGGTTTGTAGGTCTTTTTTTTCCCTCCAGAGTTCACTTCTGACAGTCTAAGACCCCCATAATGAACCTGCTCCTAGGATTTGGGGGGATTTAGGCACATAAAACTTTAAGACCGACTCTTCATTTGTAAATCAATTAGAAGCTTTTCTGTGCCTTCGTCTTTTTCTAATAAAGAGATGATCTTTTTTTTAGTGTAGTTTTAGTACGACGTTCTGTAACAAAGTTGCATAGTTAACTGCAATTTTTTCAGCAAAAATTGAAAGCTATTAAAATATTACTGCATTAAAACACTGATAATACTGCCAGAAACTAAGCTAACTTATGACTATCTTCCTTTTCTTGAAATGTCTGGTTTAAAGGTACACATCGAGGAGATATTTAAACTTCCGCCAATTGTTTTGTGCATTTCAGTTCCAATACTGATGAGACTTAACTGCTTGGTTCTTCTACTGAAGGCATAGCATATCTCTAATTTGTCTTGCTCCCTTGTTCAGAGTTCACTCCTGGCCAACAATTCTGAAAGAGATCAGCTTCATTCAGTATCTAAATATAATGAATCCACATTATTTAATATGAGGCTTTTTAATAACACGTTATCAATCTTCTGTGAGTAAATTGGAGCTTTTTGAAGGTATAACTACTCTGAAGTTTTGTTCTTGCCTGTTAAATACTTGAGCTGATTTATAGTGTTGCAGAAGGGAAACTGAAGAGACCCATCCACCTAACAGCATCACTAAAGTAACCATAGGAAATAGAGGTAATAGATTGCCTCATCTACACAGTGCTTTGCTGGGGGGGTAGGGGGAGTCCTAGAAAGATGGAGGTGACAGCTGTCTGCTCGCTGTCAGCAGTGAGCTGGGGAATAGGAGCAGAATAGGACACCACATCCGTTTGCAAGAGAATCTTTGCCAGTAGGTATGTACTTAACAGGAAATACCTGGTGGCAAGAAAAGTTTGGTTAGAAGTGAGAAATCATTCTGGTATTTTGGACGTATCTAGAGAGTAAAGTGAAACTAGTGAAGGAGTCTGCTCTGGCTTGTAAGGTAGCACAAAGTGGCTTGTGGTAGCTCAAGAGTCACAGACTTGCAGAAAATTCATTTTTGGAGTCTCTCCATGCCCAATGCAGGGCCAGCATCCAAGTCAGTTCCGGCCACTTATCCCTCTGGTTCTGTAGAGTTTAGGAATCTCTGAGGATGGAGACATCACTCTGGGCACCTTTCCAGCATTTGTCCAGCCTCACAGTGAATTTTTTTCCTTATTTTCAGCTGCAGCTTCCCTTGTTGCAAGTTGTGAACATTGCCTCATTTGTACTGTGCACCTCTGAGAAGGATTTGACTCTCACTTCTCTGAAGAAAAAGCACGTTATGATTTTTCTCTTGTGCAGAACACCTGTTGGTATGGAGACCCAGACAAATCCAACAAAACAAATGGCAAAAACTGGAGCTCAAACTGAACTCAGGAGAGAGGAATGGTGGTGTCACCATAACTAAACCAGCCCATGCTGCGGTTTTGGTATCCGTCAAGAAGAATCTTTCAGTAAGGAGGTGGGGAGAGGTGGGAAGAGGATCTCTCATCCTCACTGGCTTTGGTGAAGCTGGAATTTCACTGATAGAAGTGATTACCCAGGCTCGCATCATTTGGGATCCTGTGGAAGACTGTGTTGCAAACAGTGGTTGACAGTACCTGTAAGATGGTCCACAAGTAATCTTAAGTCACACTAGGCCATACTGGAGAAAGTTATAAAGCAGTCTTCTACACCTCTGAGAAGACAGTTCCCTCAGAGCTGAAATAAGACATCTGGGTTTTATTGTACTAGCAGCAGCAACACTCACAAGCAATACCGTTACCATTGGGGAGTTCTTTCTTATGAACATGTTTACTGTCCCTCATGTGCCTCTCAAGAGTGCATCAAAAGGTTACAAAATCTTCTTATTTGAAGAAAAACTTCTCTCTCTCTAGATGAAAGTTTGAAGTTTCAGTAGAACTTAGACAATTACTCTGTATCGTGTACATTACATTGTATCTTTTCAAAATTAAAATGGAATAAAAATATATATTCAATGTAAAACTTAGACTGAAATATAGTTAATATCATTTTTAAGAGGTGGCATCTCTAGAAACTTTTTTATTTTTAAATTCCAATATACGTGCATCGCCAAAATAGCCAAAAATTTAGCCATCATCTTACAATAACATCTATGTTTATTCTGAACATTCATTATTATGAACTTTTAAATAAACATCTCTGTCCAAGATCAAACTCAATAAAGAGATGTACACTTTGCCATCTTTTGAACATCAAAAACTTTGGGTCTACTGCAAAAAAGGAGAGAAAGTGTTCCAGGTATTACTGGCAAAACTGCCTCAGCAGTGGAGCAAACACGGAGTGAAGGAGTCTGTAAGGAAGCCAACAAGTATCTGCCATGGCGTTCCTGTTTAACTTTTTCTGTTAATATGGGATTTTAAATGCATGCTATTGTAACTGCTTGGAACGCTGAAACTTTACAATCTCAATTGTGCAGTGGATTTAACACATATTAAAAACAGAATCACAAGTAGCTCTTTTATCCCCTTATGTAATACTTTAAAAAGGTTTGCAATATTACCTACATAAGCACCTGCAGTTATTTGGGATTTTTAGTACATTAAAGCATTATCTTAAAAAAGTTTTTTTTTCAATGTGAAACACAAGCTAACAGAAATTGTATTTGGTCCGCAAGTCCCTGCCAAATTTGCGTAACTTTTTTCACAATCTTTCCAATATTAAGCTATTAATAAAACATACAGTGCTAGAGTGCAGGATGTGCAAAACCAGAGACTAATGACAGTAATTTTCAAAAACATCTTAGAATGGGATGCAGGACTTGATGCTTTAGAGCCTACACCACTTCTGCAAATTAAATTTATTCCCCTACATTAATTTTAAAACTTTGGAAAAAGTTGTCTTCAGGACTAAAATGTAAGAATCAAATAAGTATTTCCCTAACTATTGAATTAGTAATAACTTTGACAACATCCATACACTGGAATCAGTGTGACACACAAGTCAATACTTCAAAGGCGCTGCCCACACTTATAGACAACAGGGTATTTTACATGATGAATCATTGACCTGTTGGAAAGATTTTCTTCTAGGGAAAAGATGACATACTTTTTCCATTCAGAATTCAGACCTTTTTGAAAACTGCAGCTAAGATATATTTTTTTGGAAATGCACTGATATATTTTAAATTAGTCTTTAAAGTAAGAAACAATTGAAAACTCTGTAAATCTTGCTCAGGTTAAACCTGGGGAGAAATAGGAACAGGTTCCAGAAATTCATGCTATTTCTAGTCATCTGTTGTAAATTTCCTGGGTCTAGCTCAAATGAAAACTGAAACAACACAAACATTAATCTGATCTGAAATGGATATACTAAAAATTTTGCAAGATGAGTTCTCAGAAAATGACCAGGCCAGTTTTTCTGAGACCAAATAGCTTCTGAAGATACAAATAGGCATCCATTAGTGTGAATGCTTCCCTGAAGCAACGCCCTGAATACATCAAAAGTTGTCTACTCTGCATTTCTATTTACGGGACACTTGCACAGTTAAGCATTTCAAACCTCAAGGAGGAAAGATTCATCCACCTTCTCTTCAGCAGAACGTGAAGAGATTTCCCATTACTTGTGCTATAGATTTTACATAATCTATTGTTGCTTTGTCAAAGTAATTATCAGGAGCATGTGCCTGGGAGGAACTATGTGGGTTATTAAATGCAGTTCCTGTAATCATACACATTGAGTCTCTATAATCTCCTTGAGGAACTACTTGTTAGAAGTAGCTAGTTCTTTTCTTGTCACTATTCTGATTGAAAGATCATCTCAAAGCCTTCAACTTTGTAGGTTAGGAACCTCCTATTTTCCAGGCTAACTTGGTTTGAGAAGACTTTTTTATTCTGGTGTTCTCCTTTTGATTGAATAGCTCTGTCTCTTTCTGTTCATCCTGATGTACTTCAAATAGACTTCGACTCGCCTACATACAGGCAGCATTCATTAACCTTCCTAGCCTTGCTGGGAAGTAAGCTAAGCACATACAGGGTTACCTATGCAGCCTTTTGCAGACAGACCCAAGGTTGTTTTGCTTGTCTTCCGAGCTGGCTGAGGGTAAGGCAGCTTTGAAGTCAAAGCAGTGAAGCTGCATGAAGCTGTTCTGTGCCAGGGTCTGCAAGCCCTGCCGAGAGCCCGGCTGTATAAGCTCTGACACAGTGCCACACTCCTGTGGCTTTTGGGTAGGATTTGGTGTGTATCCATCAGTTTGGTGGGGGCAGAGGGAGCTTGGGTTACCTATGAAAGACAGGTAGAAATGTGGTACACACACGTATATGTTTACGCATATTTCTAGCTGAGGATCATACCTCTTCCAAGGAAAGTTCTCCATTCCCCAAACTTTCTAGTTGTCCTTCACTGTACCTGTCCCATTTTGCATTATTCTTTTGCAAATGTATGCCATACACAGCATTAATGGTCTTGATAATCATATTTCAGTGTTACAGGTTTATCACTTTTAGCCATGATGTTGCATTGCAATGTCATTGCATCATAAAAAATCATGCCACTGCTTTGAGAACAGAGATGCGGTTGGATCAGTGGAGCTCCACATACTGCTGTTAAATGCGAAAATGTTTTGCTAGTGTATTCAGGAACAACTACATTTTCTAAAAGTAATTTCTTGTCTAATCTCTAGGATAAATGGTAAATACCACCACCACCGTAGGCAGCTACTAGACAAAACCTAAGGAATTTCTACACATTTGTTCAAAATTTCATTTGGAATCTTAAATCCAGATTGGAAAGCTCTAAATATTATGGAATAGTGTATTAAAGTGTTACGCTACTAACAGAAACTGACCAATCTGCAGCTTATATAGCATCTTTCATGTTAGTATTTTAATGCTAACTCTAAGAATAGACCACTTTGATTTAGCATTGACTTTCAACTGGCTCTGTGTGTTGGAAATGGGAAGGGCAGAGAATCTTTTTCTTAGTAAGAAATAGTCCTTAAAGATAAAATACTGCCAGCTCTTAGACACTCGTAACTCCTTTCTACTGGATACTATTCTACTTTCTTTTAAGTTGATGGGCATTTTCCCACGTTGTTCAGTAGAAACAGAATTAAGCCCATGGTCAAGCAGTCACAGATGCGCAGAAAGCATAAATATTTTCTGAGGAATCTCAAGCGATGGTGACTCTCTGTTAAATCGTTATGTGAGTACAAAAGAAGTCTAGAAAAAAATCCCAAAGTATTTTATCCATTAAAACTGACTTCTCTGTGACTAATGACTCTTCAAGCTTACCTTTAATATCCTATCCTTTGAAACTTAATTTACTATATATATTTTATACTTTGTTTCTCTGATTTATATGTCTAAACCTTTAGAATAAAATAGAATAAAAAATCTTAGGATAGTTGATCATGCTGAAGTTACGTTGCAGTTTATGATATGGAAAGCTGTAAATAGTGAAGTTCTGATTAAGATTTAAATGCTAATTAGGTACCATGATTTGGAAACTGCCCTTTGGTACTGAAATACATAAGAAATTCTTCAAATTTCTGAACACGTACAAGGACGATTAAAAGCAAGGAAAATCTGACAAGACAGTTTTTCTAATTCCTTGAAGAAGTGGCAAATTACTTGAATCAAAAATGTATAATAATCTACAAAATTGTTTATTTAAAAATTTAGGACACACTGGGAAAAATATTTACACAGGCTGCTCCAGTTCTGCTGGCAAGGTTTCTTTAAAGGTGAAAATCAGCACATGAGTCAGAAGTAATAGATTGGCTCTTTATTTTGATTCATGAAGATGGAAAGCAAGTTTTGTTTGGGCAAGCACACTCTGTTATATTTAATTAAGATATATGTTCTTAAATCTTCATTGTGATCACTAGCCTGGGTAAGAAGCAATAGAAACTGACATATTTCCAATTACACCAATCATAGGAAGAAGCCAAATCATGGCCCATACTTAGCTAGATCAAGACATGCAAGACTGGAAGACAGGTATTTAAGCAGCAGGCCACTAATTTATTAATTACATTCCGTGGGGAACCATCCATTCAGCCATTCTCACATACCAGACGTTTATCTGGGTCTACTGTGTGTTTGCCGGGTTCCCATTCTTGATCTACGAGCTTAGGGTAGACTCTCTTCATATTGGTCTCTAGAACTCGGCTGATGTCTGACCAACGGACACCCCTGCAGCGGTAACTGAAGGGAGGAAGAACACTGAGCCAAGGGAAATATCGGCTCTGGGAAAGCTTCAGGTTTGCCTTTTCTCCTCAAGCCTTAGGTCTCATTTGACATTTGGGCTGCCCCTTTCAGTATTTGTATCTTCTGAACACAGTAATAGACTGTGAAAAATTGTTTCCATTATTTTCTATTGTTTCTTTGAACTCTTACTTTTCACTGACCTGCACCTTCATAAGAAAGGTGAAAAACTCTGCCACTTTACCTCACTTGGACTCACATCTTACCTAATTTTATAGCAGGAAATATTTCAGAAAAAAAACAGTGTGAAACACAATGTTTGATCAGATCAGATATTAGATTTTGAGTGATATAAATCTCTAACCCATGTGAAGGGGATAAAACCATTTTCTACATTTATATGGATGTTTCTCCAAACACTCCATTATCAGATAAACCTGTTTCAGTTTCCTGGCTGCCCACCATCCGAAGGCTTGTTCCATATTTCTACACTTCACTCTAGGATGACATGACAGACTTATGTTAAATCGTTCTTAGTTTTCCAAGAACAGGAGAGAGACTGTAACTTTCTTTGCTTCTGTGGTTGCAGGACAATATCATAGAATCATAGAACCATAGACTCATAGAATGGTTTGTGTTGGAAGGGACCTTGAAGATCATCTAGTTCCAAGCCTCCTGCCATGGGCAGGGACACCTCCCACTAGACCAGATGGGATAATCCCAGTATTATAACCTGCTGTAGCTTTCATGCATCTCCCACCTATGCCTGAACTTTAATGATTCAAAACTAGATTTTGAGCAATGAAGTTTATATAAGAATTCAAAAGTAGTTGTACTTCACCAACAAGTAGACTGAGTCTCAGTGGCTGAAAAGTTATCAGGAGCTCTGGGTACTTTACATAAATTTACATATCTTTATCTTGTCTCTCAATTACTGTAATACATTTGAGTCAGGCAAGTTTCAATTGGACATGTCAGGTAAACTATAGCAGCTGTATATTTACAGTCCATCACAATAGATCATTTAGCATTTGATTTGGCATCTGTGTGCTATCTGATGTTCTCTTATCCTTCATCTATTTCAGACCAAAAATTAGTCATATTACAGCACACAAGCTTTGTCAGTTCAGAACAGATTTTCTTCTGAACCTGAAAGGTGCATATAAGGATGCCCTATTTCTGCACCCCAAACTGTATGCAGGTCACTTGTTTAATGCTGTGCCTGACAGATGATTTCCTCATAATCTGCTATCCCCTACAGCAGGAAATATGACTGTGGGTGGTATAGCTACACATGGAGTCACTGAGCATTTCTTAAAATTCAAACCGCAGCATTTAACTTTCCATAGCAAGAATCACTACAGGTGAGGACAAACTGTTGCCTACATTGAACTTCACCTGTGGCTTTTTGAAAGGGTCTGGACACTGGAATGGGGGACGTCTGGAAAAAAGCCTAGCTCAGAAATATTTTCCTCCCATAAGCTTTTTGGCATGATTCATGGACTGTTTGGGGAAAAAAATAAGACACTGGAAGATGTGGTGCTGGAATCCCCTGAAAACCACACAATCTGGTTATTTTCTGTACTTGCAAGAAAGAAAAGGCTGGACGCATGGTGAGTTTATGTGATAGGACACTATTGTAGAACTTCAGTAAAAAATCTTATTTCGTGGATCCCCACAGGGTAAAATTATTCTTCGAGAGCAGATTTGTTCTTCTGAATACATCTATGTTGTCAGGTATATGGGCATGGAAATGTCATCTTATTACACAGGTCAGTAGACTTCAGGTTAAAAAAAAAACCCCAAAAACAAAAAAAACCCAACCAAAAAAAAGAACAGAAAACAACTCTGGGGAAAGAGAGGACCATCAAAGCTTCTGCATCTGATTATACATTATAAAGACATGATTATGAAAAATATCACTGTGGATGGCACATCTTGCTGCTCCAGTAAGGCACGTGCTTAGCAGAGGACTAGTTGTGTTCTTGGTGAGCTCTTGATGTGCCCTTTATCCACAGCTCTTACCACACTGCTGACCCTGAAATTTTCAGGTCCTAGGAACATGTGATCTGTGTAACAAAGATTTAGGATCACATCGCCAGCTGTTGGGTTACTCATATTGGATATTGATTAGAGTTGCCAAGAGGGATATCGGAGGTGAATTCCTATACTTTTCTTTCCTGGGTTGGGTGAAGAAATGTCTGTAGTGGCTCTTTTTGTCATATTGACCATAGATTGTGTCTAAGGCGCTGCTCAGAAAAGCAGCACTACTGAGCACGTGTATGCCACACTTGTAACAAGGCTGGTACCCTGATATTTAGTGACATTAGTATTTTATGAACTTCTTCGATTTGCTTTAAATTTATTTGCTGTAAATTTCAAGAATGACCCTTCCCCCTTGCTGTCAATTTAAGAGAGTTCTCATCTGGATGTGTGGGAGGGATGAATGGCTGGAGAAAATTGTAATTGGAATAAAAAGTAGCTAAAGAGTTGCTTGTAGAAAAGTGTGCTTTCTTTGCAGATACATTACATTTTCAGATTGGCATATCTCATTTCAGCTGTGATGAATTCCCCAAACGTGTAAAACTTTATAGTTGTTTTTTACAGATGTTTTCAGTCAAGCCTTTTCTGATTGTTAGTATTATTTGTGTAAAAATTATGTAAACTGGGTTTACTGCCACATGTAAAGTGCCAGTAATCTAAACAACATTTTGCAACAGCCTGCTAGTATTTGAGGTTAAACGCATATTGACTGGAATAGGAGTTCAGATCTAAGTAAAGCACATTGGGAACTGGCTCTTTACTACTGTGATGAGAAGAAATGAAAATACCAAAATGTGGCATTCTGATTCTATATTGCTCTTCTGAAACAAAATAGTTTGTCACATCCAGGCCAGGTATAAAGTTGAAGCAGAGCTGTGTGAAAAGGGACTTATCATCATTTACACAGAAATCCTGGGGGGAAAGACAATACAATGTTAATCAAATGTCTCCTAATCATGTATATATATACATGTGTATATATATGTATGTATAGTGTATATACACCTATATTGATATGCATGTAAAAGTTGATCGGGAGCTTTTGGGGGCAGGAATAATCTTTCCATCATACCTCCTTCTAATATCTAGGAATCGAATGAAGCCTCACTACCCCAGATCAACAAAAACAAGGACACATAAGAGTAATTAGCAGGATGATAGCAGCTGTGAGAACTTCCTATAGGATTATGCAAGGATTTTTCTCCTTTGGCATTCTCTCATCTTTGTCCACTTATGAAACTGGAGAAACTACCGCTAAAGAGACTTTTGTGATCTTGTTGAGTAACTTGTATCAGCTGAAACTATTGAATCTTCTTCTTCCAATAGGAGTAAGTTACTACAGTCTGGTAGCAGAGAGTACCTAGAGTGTATTGGAATTTCCTCTCTCCATACCTACTGCAGTATGAACAAATACTTTCCCTTTTAGTGTATTTAACATTTTGTCATTGTTTAATTTGTGATTAAAATTATTTTACTGACAGAATTTTCTTTTGGTGTTTAGTTCAAGCAGACCAAATTTGTAGTCAGACTCCTAGACAGTAATTCTTATTTTTAGGTGACCTATATGACTGGATTAAAAGAAAAGTAGCAAGATAAACTGCTCAGCAAGTTTTCAGCAACCTGTGTAACAATCTGTTAAATAATAAATGGTATGGATAGATTTAGCAAGTGTTATACCAGAGCATCTTTCCCTTTGTCTTGTCCTTTTCCTTTCCTTTTTTTCTGTACACAATAGCAGTTTGTCAGTTTGATGCGTCTAAATGAACTGCCCCAGTTCACCAGGGCCTGTTGCTACCACAGGGATTATATAGCTACCTAAAAACAAAGGAGGGCACACCAGGAGAGAATCTCTTGGGTTTAAAAGGACTCAGAAGTAAATGGTGTCCTTAGTGTTGGATCTGACATTATGGCAGCCAACGGTGCAGAGCAGCATCTCGCTTCTCAGCTCTGAGATTGTTTCGAACTGTTTTGCTAGCCAAAGCCTACAAGACCCCGGCTCTCATCAGACCTACATCAAAGCCCTCGCTGGAGACCAGACAGAAAGAAAAAAAGGCATTGGCCTCCCTTCTTGCTGACACTTGCTGCTGCAAGCCCTCTGGCTGACGGGTAGGGATTACCAATGCAGAATGGACACCTGGATGGTGTCAAGGTCTTCTGCTGTTGCATCTGAAGTTTGGCAAAGCTGGCACCAGGGAAGGGAAGATTTGTTTGGTTCGTAGAATTCCTTGCTGGTGCTTTATGCTTGTATGTGCATGAAAATTAGAAAGGAAGAAATCAACAATTCTTACTGATAGAAGAGCACCTCAGGCTGTCCTTTTGCCTCCTTTTGAGGCTTTGGAATGATGCAAATAGAAATACCTATCTCCTTAAAAAACTGTGTGAACCTCTCCCCTCACCATGTGCCTGGCGGGGAAGATGTGTTCATAGGAGGTCCTTGTGCTGCAGGTAAGTAGGCGAGCAATTCCTTCATCAGCCTAACACTTTACGTGTAGGAAAGAGAGTCTGCCTGGATGTTGGCTGAGTGTGCCTGGCTGCCTTAATAGTCTTCTGGTGCCATACACTGCATGCAGAAATGGGGACGGCACAAACTGTTGTCAGAGAGCCAAGCAGGCAGCCAAGGTGCAGCAGGGGGAAGGAGGGGTTTCTCTAAGTCGTACTTGGCTAAAGCTCAGCCTTGAACTCTGCATCTGTAAAAGCTAACGAGTAGAAATCTGAAAACAGATGACACCCAGCCTTTGGAGTGCGATAAAATACGTGATTTGCAAAAGAAGATTTCCTAATATTTTTATGTCAGGAGGGTACCCAGTGAGATTAGGACCTCAGAAAGCTGTGTGCTAAATGGACCTCTAATGAGATATTATTGCCTCCTCAAGCAGTTTCTTTGCTAGATAGACGAGGCATGCAAAGGCAGTCTTTTGTCCTTGTTTAATACATTAGGAAATGAGGTGATCAAATAGTTTCCACCAGAGTCTTTAAGAGCTTTCAGGGAAAGGAAAGGACTGAACCCAACTCAGCTTAAACAACTGAATTCAGTTCCTTGACTGTAAGGTCATCTTTCCTTTCCTTGCCCCTCCTAGGTTTTTATTACAAAGAGTACAATCACAAAACGTATCAGTCTTTACATTTCGGTGTAAATACTCCTACAACTGTAACCAGAGCAGTTGCTTGATGCAGAGCAGTCCATTTTTGCAAACAGGCTCCAAACTTGGTCCCTGCTGCAGGCAGCATTGTTGTGGGGTATAAAGTTGCAGCATTCTCATTATTATACTGGCAGGAAGGGGAGGGAGGGAACGAACCTCCCTCCTGCAGCTGGAACTGAAATCATTTATTCACGGTAACATTTTTAGAGCTGATAAAACTCATTGTCATGCACACTTTGGAAAAGAGAGGATTTAAAAAAATCAGGAAATACTCAGAAAGCATGATTGTTAAAGGCTGTATAATCCCACAGTTTTTGGGCAGATTCTCAGCTTTGGGGCTTGGCAATAAATAGAGGTATAGTGTCTTTCACTCAGCTGAATCACAAAATTCTATCACTTCTTTTTTTTAAGAGGTACAGTTGGCTGATGTATCAACTTTGTAACAGATTGCATAATGTTCCTTTTTTAATGAAGTACTTTAAAATCCCTTCATTACTGAACTGCTTATATTTATGCTTCCAGATTCGATGATTACAGGAGTGAGGGATCCATTTTTAAATGAGATGGTCCCAAGTTAACTACAAATACATATACAGTTAACTTTGCCTAATTAGGTATAGCCACCAAATTTTCAACAAACCCAAACAAGATACTTTTTAACCTGTTACAGTACAGGTCCTCTTTATAAAGCTGTTATAGTACTTATTTGTATGAAATCTATTTTGTTTTGCACATAGTATAAATCAGTCTCATTTTATTGAAAGTGCAGATTTTTTTTTTCAGATTCTAAAGAGCAAAAAAGTGTCAAGGTTTGAGTGGGCATTATCTCTTAATACTGAAATGGTTTCTTTTGCACATATGTTACAAATAATATCCATTCTATATATGTGCTATAAATGCATCCAAATGTATGGCAGTAGTTTTATGTGTATGAATGAGCCAGGGAATGCATGATTAGCAAGCCATTGTGAGGTGCTGTGAGAATACATAGTTTGTGAAATGTATATCTCAACATAGTTGCCAAAAAGCCACAGATGATCATTTTTAAAGTGTTTTCAAATATTTATGGGTCTTTAGGGGACCTATAAAGACCATTCACTTTCCAGAAAACAGACCAATGTAATCTGAAGAAAAAATTATTTTTCTGGCCACCCAGCTGCACCAACAACTAGGTGAGATATATCGATATTACTTGCATGGAGATAAGTCAATGAGTGGTTTTCTTGGTATGTGAGGCTTGAAATTTTGTAGTGGAATATATCAAAATCCAAATTTGGTACTGGAAAGTTACATTTGGTTTGTAGCCCTTTAGTCACTGAGGTGACACAAACTGTTTCACAGCCTTCCTTGAAGTAGAGATAAACGACTTCAGTTTCTAAGTCTCTTGAGCCCCCTTAGCTTTCTCCAAATGAAGAAGTCAAACGTCTATACATCTCTAATACAAGCAAACCCTACTATGAATCAACAGTGTCTATTTCACAGGGAATACTTGCATTTGAAAATAACGTATTACAAGTTACACACAATGCCCTTCAGAATTGTTAGCGTGGGAATACACTTTCGTACTAGTTATGAAAATAACTAGAATGACCCATTTTCTTTGGTTTCAACAGCTGCAAGTAAACACTGTTTCTGAGGCAGTCGGAAAGGAGAATAACAGTTATTTTATTGTTTGAAATGAAATTTAAAGACGTTTTAAAGTGCTCAGAGCTGCAAATCTGGTAAACAGCTTTCTTGTCCATCACATGCAGTAAAAAGTATATGTACTTGTAGGTATGGATGGAGAAACCTTAAAAACATCAAAGTACTTAACTGGCCATCTGCCATTTTTTTGACTGCATACTGTGATATCACTGCAGTTTACTGTCCCATACTGATTTTCTCCATAGACCACCAAAGGTATTAAATTTCCATTTCCAGTTGTTTTTTTTTCTCCTTCTGTCCAATAAATTGTTACAGTAATTTATACACAGATTTAACTCTTCAGTGGCACAGTATCAACTGAATTGGATTTAGTTTTGTGAACAAAACAAAAAATCATTTCTTCCTTTATCTTAGGAAAATAAGGGAGGGACATACTCTTAGGTTACCCAGTTCCACTGGACCACATCAAGGTAAACTTTCCTGTGTCCAGATTATGTTCATGTACTAGATTGTCTTTATAGACTCAGTCACTCATTTCATAGCACTGAATTTAAGTACAAGGCACATTTCTGTATGACTGTTTTGAAGGTTTGGGCTCTTTTTGTTCCACACTTTATTCAGATGAAAAACATTTTTTCAGTAAATTTGAAATTGTTGGTGCACATTGTTCCTTCTACAGTGCTTTATAACTGTGTGGTGACTTAATCTTGCTGCACAAATGGGGATCTGAGACAAAGAGTAACAAAGGACCTGGTCATGCTGAACCGGGGAACGTGAGAAGGATTTGTCCAAGTTAGTGTTGACCCAGGTGGGTTGGTCCTCCTGCTTCAGTGCTGTATGGTACAAACTTATCTTGCCCCAAGCCCAGCCTATGGTGCTACAGCTGTGCTGGTGTGTGCTGGTGAGCTATCAATTCCCAGAGCCGGTGCCAGTGCTGCTAACGCATGCCACTCGGCCACCCTCCAGGACGCCGTGTTGACATGTCCTATGTGACTTGCCATAAATCCTGTGGGAAGTCTGTAGGAAAGTCAGTGGTTGAGTCCAGCCCACCTAAGTTCCTCTAAGCATGCATTGACAGCAAGACCATCTTTTCCTTCCTTTTATATTGGGCTTAAACATCTACTTTTCTTTAGCGAGAATTTTTATTTCTGCACTGAGATAAATACATTCTATCTGAATCATAGAAAATACATGTCATCGATTTTGCTGTCTGATCTCATTTCTGTTGACCTCTATACCTCAGAGGTCGACCCATGTTCATTTCTCTGAAAGGTCTTTTTGTTGTTTTAGCAAATTTATTACTTTTTCCACTTATCCTTTTAGAAAAATAGGAGTACCACGAGTGCCTGTAAAAAAAGTGTTCCTTTGCTGAACTAAAGAATAAGTATTAATATGAGCCCTGGTATGTGAAAGACTCATTCTGCATTTTGGGCGATATCACAGATAAAGTAAAAGAGTCAAAGAAAATTGTCTAATACATAGGAGCTAACACACGGCCTATCTCATTTTCAGTCTGATGTCAGATTCATAATAAGCAATTCCACCATCAGTAAATATGGCACCTGTATTTACATTTTGCTAAGGTTTGAATTGCACTCCCAACACCTCCCCATCACGAACACTGAACAAACACTTGGGCCAAGTCCTTTAGTGGGGCTTGTTCTGAGCTGTTCCTTGCTATACTGATAGCTTCTTCATTAAGGTAAAAATTTTTACTGAGTTAGACCCGTTCATCACTGGTATATAAACTCCTTGTTTTCAAGAGAATAACAAAACAATACATAGAAATTAAATGAAGGGATTAAGGTGCTTGCCTTGAAATGTGTGAAAACTACAAAACCAGCTGTGATTTGAAAGTGGGGGAAAGCACGAGCAGCACTGCCCATGCTCACCCTGCATAAAGGATATATTTCTTCCATTTTACTCAAACAGCTGTCTCTCTATTTCCAGCAAGATAAAGTGGCTATAAAAAAAAAAAAACAGCCAAAAAAAACCCAAACAAACAAACAAAAAACCCAAACACAGAAATGCAGAAATGTAGCTGCTTTGTGTGGAAGGTAATTTTTCTAATCACTATGGCAGAAGAAATTATAAAATTATAAATTTCTACATAATTATATAGGTTTTGATGGAGGAAAAATAAGCCTTTGGACAAAACTTACAACCGCCATCAGAAAATGTGAGATAACTGATTAAACATGATAAAGGTACAGCCTGAACATTTTCAAACAAATGCTATTATATTTTGCAATATTTGTACTCAAAGACTGCTGAAGAATCCGTTTTCCTCTTCAGAAAAAAAAGCAGAAAAAAAGAGAAAAATTGTTTTTACATCTCAATTCAAAAAAAGAAAAAGGGCATTCATTGTTGTCTATATGCTGCCAGTTTACATAGATCTTTTCTATTATTTCCATGCTCATAAGATGCCATTTTAGTCAGTTTTATTTAGGTTGTATTCTGGGTAATTTTACATGGAATTTGCACTGTAAAGAAAGAAAATATTTTTTTTTAAAAAGAGAGATGAATGTATTAAAAGAATATAGTAATTATGTCTTATGAGGTTTTATCAGCCTAAAAGTTTTACATAAAGTTTCAAGTCTGCTTATCTGGGAGAGGTGGGGAATGAGGAGCTGAAGTCCGTCAGCTCCTAGCAGTTGCCTCAGGCTCAGTCTCCCAAAAGAAAATAACAACACGGGGCCAATTTCTTTCATTACCTTACTAGTGCTTGCCTCACATCAGTGCCAGATTTTAACCAAGTGTGCAGGTCTTTGCAGAGACAGAAAGGGGAATATCACAAAGCCTCTTCTGGACCTTTATGCATGAATCCACACACAGTTACTCCTCCTGTTGCCTTCCTGAACATCGCTTGTACATGTGTCGTGCTTTCCTCCAGGGGGTGCAGTAAGGTGGTCTCTGTGTAGGCCATGCACAGGAGCAAATGGCATCTCACACATGTGGTGCAGCTCACAAAAGTGGAGACCTTGCAGCTCTCAGTCCTCAGCTTAACAGCAATTTCCCTTTGTATTTGCAATCCAGCCAGTAAGCACCTGAAGAAGGTGCTAACCCCAAACATGTTCCAGAACAAAGGTCCCAGTCTCTGATCATGTGTGCAAGGCTTGTGTGTGTACAGAGTTGGCCGATGTTTAACAGCAACACTAATTTATTCACAGAAGTAGGAGCAAGGTGAGGAAAAGAAATGTGCCACTGGGGAATATGGGTGCCAAAGGGCTTGTATCATATGGTTGCCAGTGATAGCAGAGGACAGAACTGGATGACCGAGGAGGTCTCTTTCAATCTTGTACTCTCATGTAAGTGTCAAATGCAAATAGATTTTAGCGAGTGTTAGAGACTTTTATATTTGATCTTACCTTGCCTATCATATCAGGCCTATCAAGAGGTAAGTTGCTCTTGTTCTATGTATTGCACGGTGCTTCATAGGCTGCATGTCACAACAGACTGCTCAGCTTAAGGATTTATATAGAGATTCCAAAACTGAAAACTAGATTTTACTCTACTTCCCTTTAGGATGTCACACTAGGCTTGATCATAGTCACCAACTGGAAAATGTGCTGCAAAAAAAAAAAAAGTCAGTCACTAACAGCAAACAGAAACACATACCTAACTGTACTTAATATTCCAGGAACACATTGTAGCTGCGTTCAAGACTGATTAAAAGGGGAAGCAACTTTGAAATTTTGCCAGATATTTTCCAGCATGAATGACTCCCTTTCTGTTTCGCACACAGGACACACTGAGAAGCTGTGTTGCATACTGCAGCAATCTCCTATTTCAGCACGAAGAAACTGTCAGAGATAAGGCAAGAGATATGTAATATTATAACCACTATTTATTCTAGATTAATGAAAGGGGAAAATAGCCCTTTTAGTTGCAGCTTGCTTGCAGAAAAACATTCATCTTACAGAGCCCAGACTGTCTATTGTATTCACAATATATTAGCAGTTAGCTGATCTATCAGCTGAGATGAATTATTACATTGGCTTACAGTGGTATCAGTTTTCATTATAGGGCAGTCATCCAAGCCCTTTCCTATTCCATTTGCACATCCTTATTTCTTTGCTTCTCCTTTACCCTTCAGGTCCTCTCTGGCCAGGAGGTTGGTAGGCTGAATATGGTTTTTTAGTGCCTGAAATGCATGAAGAAGTAGACGAAGCAACTAATCAAGTAAATGGGTTTCCAGGGAATTTGTTTATTTTGTACTACACATTGTTGTTCAAGGCATATCTTCTTCTCATAGACCAAACTTCCTTCTTCTTAGACTAAAGCATGTTAGAGCTTGGGTAGACAGAGGCAGAAAGGAGGGTTGGTGGTGGAGCTGGTGGTTGGTTTTTGGTTGTTCTTTGTTTGTTGTTATTGTTGCCATTGTTTGGGGGTTGTTTTGTTGTTTTGGTTTTTATTGTTTGGTTGGGTTTTTTCACTCCCTGTTACACAGCAGTGAATCTACTGGCTAAATAGAGGAAGGAGTCCCAGAGAGAAACTTGCAACCCTGGGTTGATATAATGCAGGATTTCATGACAGAAGAGAAGCAAGGTGGAGCAAGGAGGGAATGGCAGGCTATACTTTTACTGTCTAGTAGAGATGGCTCAGAAAATGCCCTCAAGGACAGAGTTTCTAGCCTTTGGCATTGCAAGCCTGCAAGCACGGCTTTGGACACAGCCCAAGTAAAGCCATTGGATCCCACAGGACCCTCATGCTCAAGTTTAGTATACATCTTAGCGGCTGTCCTCCAGGATGTCCCTGGGGCTTCTCTTTCTGCCTCCAAAGCTTCAGGCTTTGGGACAAGAAAGCACGGTAGGGAAGAGGGGTTCATATATTTACTTAACAATATTTTCATGTCATTTGATTGACAGCAGTAGCCGTCCGTCCCTGTTGTAGTACACTCTCAACCCATGGGCAACATCCTTACCCATGTTCAGTAATGCCACCCTCTTAATAGGACTCTTGAAGGCACACAGCCCCGAGAACAGCAGTTGTCTCTGCATGGCATCCCCCTGCAGGTTCCCTCAGCTACGCAGGGGTTTCTGTGTGGCTACCAAGTATAACCACAGAGTCCACTGTACGATCAGAATGCTCTTCAGCATGACAGAGAGAGGCTTTAGAAAGTAAGTATTCATATATGTATACATAAGGACACACGTACATGTATGCACATGTGTGTTTTGCAAGAGGAACTTCGGCAGGTTTTTTCCTTGTTTAAGGGATTTGTTCCCCTCCTCCGCCCTACCCCCACTCCCTTTGGAAATCACTGTCGCTCACTGATGGCTTGCATGCTTCAAGCTGTATTGTGTGATTTTTGGGGCAGGGTTTCTTGCACCTTGCCTGTGTTTGAAGAGGAAGCAGCAGGCACCACTTCAAGTCTGAATAATGACAATAATCATTTCCAGCAGACAGACGATCTCTTTCTGGCTAGCTATAGTCTGACTCTTCAGCCAATGTAACTGGCAGCCCTGATATTTCCTCTGAGCCTGGCAGAGTTAGGATGCTTGGTAGTGTTCTAGATGCCAATTTATCAATTTATTCCTTAAAGCAGTCTGATTTTGTTGCATGTGAAAATATATACTTATTTATTAAAGGAAATACAAGTAGAATAAACCAGGAAATATTAAAACACAGCATGATGCAGTAAGATATGGTGTTTCTTAAACAGTAGCAGTAATCTTAATAAAATGCACATGCAATCATCTTGAGGGAGCAGTGTGGTAATAAAAAGTGAAGAAAGGAGCAAGGTGCATAAAAAGAAGGGGGAGCCTATGGGTGGAAGAATGTCTTTGAATTTAGCAAAGACATAATGTGGCGCCTGTTACAATTGTACAGCTTTGCTTTCAAAATGTAAAGTCAGTGGGTGGGCTGCTTTCATGCCTGGTGTAACTCCATCGAAGTCAATGGAATTATACCCATTCTAAATGTAGCTCTGCACAAGCAACATAATAAACTGTAAATGTCAATAAAGTCGGCTGGACATTAAAAAAAAAAAAAAGCATTCATGAGCATTTCCTTAAATGTATTTGAAATTCACGTCCCCTTTTGTTCATTTTCCAAGAATATTCACAATGATCATATTTTGGTTATGGAAAATAAATATCTAACAAATGCTTATTCTTACAAGTTTTGTAGCTTTCCCAGAAATCTATTTGGTTTCTGTCTTATGGCCTAGAAAAATGTCAGTCTTCCTATTGGGGAGCTGAAACAATACCATGTGACAAAAGAAACCAGTTCCCATACATCCCCAGCCTTTTATTCTGTCTTTGTACAGTATCTAGCACAATGAGAAATCTGCTACATGACATAGCCGTTGTGTCTGTTACAGGTAATAATAATAAGAGCAAAAGAGGAAGACATATTCTTTAAATATAAGGCATTTAAAGAATAATGCAATCATTAGGCACAGTCAACATGGGTTCACAAAGTGAAAGTCCTGTGTAGTTTGATATCCTTTTATGATAAGATCACAGAATGGTCAGGGTTGGAAGGGACCTCTGGAGATCATCTAGTCCAGCCCCCCTGCCACAGCAGGTTCACCTACAGCAGGTCACCCACCTAGTGGATGAAGGGAAGGCAGTAGATGTAGTTTTTCTGGTTTTTAGTAAGGCTTTTGATACTGTCCTTCACAGCATCCTTCTGGACAAGTTGTCCAACTGTGGGATGAGCAGGTTCATGTGCACTGGGAGAAAAACTGGCTGAACAGCAGGGCTCGAAGTGTTGTTGTGAATGGGGCTACATCTGGCTGGTGACCAGTCACCAACGGTGTTCCTCAGGGTTCAATTCTAGGGCCAGTTCTGTTCAATATATTTATCAACACTCTGGATGCAGGATTTGAATGCACCATTAGCAAGTTTGCTGATGATACCAAACTGGGAGGTGCTCTTGACTCTCTTAAGGGACAAGATGCCTTGCAGAGGGATCTAGATAGATTGGCGCACTGGTCAATGGTTAATAGGATGAAATTTAACCAGTCCAAATGCCGGATTCTGCACATAGGAGGCAGTAACACCAAACACAAGTATAAACTAAGAGAGGAGTGGCTGGAGAGCAGCCCTGCAGAAAGGGATCTGGGGGTGCTGGTTGACATCAGGCTCAATATGAGTCAGCAGTGTGCCCTGGTAGCCAAGAAGGCAAACTGCATTCTGAGGTGTATCAAACACAGCATAACCAGCCGGTCAAAAGAGGTGATTATCCTGCTGTATTCAGCGTTGGTGTGGCCTCACCTTGAGTATTGTGTACATTTCTGGGCCCCACAATTTAAGAAGAATGTAAATGTCCTTGAATGCATCCAAAGGAGGGCAAAAAAGCTGGTGAAAGGGCTGGAAGGCATGTCCTATGAGAAGCAGCTGAGGACTTTGGGCTTTTCTAGTTTGGAGAAAAGGAGGCTGAGAGGTGACTTCATTGGTCCAGCTTCCAGAGAAGGGAAAGTGGAGAGGGAGGTACTGAGCTCTCCTCTCTGGTATCCAGTGATAGGATGCGTAGGAATGGTTCAAAGCTGCACCAGTGGAGGTTTAGTTTGGACATTAGGAAGCATTTATTTACCAAGGGGCTTCCTAGAGAGGTGGTTAATGCCCCAAGCCTGTCAGTGTTCAAGAGGCATTTGGACAATGCCCACAATAACATACTTTAACTTTTGGTCAGCTCTGAATTCATCAGGCAATTGGACTAGATGATTGTTGTAGGTCCTTTCCAACCGAAGTAGTCTATACATGAGCACTATAAACATTTCCTAATTGTATTCAAAAACAGTGCTTATCAATAACTGAAAAAAGCATGCAATGTAGAGTAATCCCCAAAAAAATGTAAGAATTATTTGACAGCAGTGAGAAATGGACAGAAAATAATTTGGCATAGCATTTTGCAGGTGAATGCATGTCATTATTGCAGGAAAAAAGGAAGAGATGTATTTCTTTATTTGTATCTTGTAGCATTAATTATTTCTAAAAGAAAAAATGTGGATGCCACTCCTGAAGCTTGATCTCATAATCAGTTAGGACATTCTCCAAACATATATGTGATTTTCTATTTCTTATGTTGATTTTCTGCTCTGCCTTTATGTATATTTTCATTCTCCTCCATTTTTTAAATACTTTTCTGGTCTAACAGAGTTTTAGTAGCCCATTCACTATCTAGACTTAATATAGTTAGGCTTCAGAGTTGTCCGAAATTAGATCTTGGTTGTTCTGCTCAAGTCCTTGGCAATCCATTTTTGGTTTCCAAACATTTCTAAAGGTCAGTATTGCCAGAATCTTGTTACTTGGCTGTGCATTTTCTTGACCTGTTAGTGGAGATAATGATCAGGGATTTGTGAGGTAGTAATGGTATTACAGGAATACATAAATAATATATAAATAGGTAAATAACAGAGTTTCGATCCCAAGACACCCTGTTACACCTGGGAGTTCGTCAAGGAGGATCTCCTGAAGTTCACCAAGGAGAAGAATAAAGTTCTGCACCAGGGAGAAGTAAACCCACCCATCAGCAAAGGCTATAAAACACTTGGGTGAGTGACAATTGATGGAAAGGAGCCGGGGTCATGGCTGATGCCAGCTGAATACAAACCAACAGAGTGCTCCCACTGTAGACAAGGCAAACAGTGTCCTGGGCAACATCAGGAGGGGCAGGGCCAGCAGATCAGGGGAGGGCAGCACCTGCCTCTGCTCAGCATTTGCATGGCTGCACCTGGAATAGTGTCCAGTGTTAGATGCTCCAGTTCAAAAGGAACACTGAGAAACTGGACAGTGTCTAGCAAAGAGCTCTCAGGATAGTCAGGGGCTAGAGCATGTGGCAGAGCCATGCTTTAGTATGGCAAAAAGAAGGCTTCGGGCGGGGTTAAGAGCAGTCTGTGACTCCTTTAAAGGCAGTTACAAAGATGACAGAGCCAAACTTTTTTTGATAGTGGCAGAATAGAAAGAAGAAAAAAAAAAAAAAAAACAAATTCTGGCTTGGGAAGTTCAAAACAGACATTAGGAAAATCCTCTTCACTGGGAGACTGGTGCTGCCATGGAACAGCTTACCCCAGGACCCTGTGAAATCTCCGGCCTCAGAGATTTACAAGACTCAGCTAGACAAAGCCATGGATGACCCGATCTAGTGCTGGCAATAGTCCTTCTTGGAGCGGGGGTTGGGTCTAAATGACCTCCGGAGGTCCCTTCCAGCCAACACTATGATTCTATCATTCTAGTATCTTTTTGGTTTGGTTTGGGGTTTTCTGTTTGTTTTTTCTTCTCTGGGCTGCTTTGGCTGACTTTAGGCCCTAATGAGTCCTCTTCCACACCCTGCTCTTAAAATGCTATGGCTTCACATTTCTGCAGTACTTTTGAACTCTCTGGAAAACTGACCGCAGAATGAAACAAAATGTTTCTCTGCTCATTGACTCACCCTGTGTCTGTAAGAATTTCTCACAAATACCAACTGGACACAATTACAAAATGGCGAGCCTGAGTAGACACTATCTTCAGCGGTGCAGGGTTTTACATATTCCATATAAGCAACCAAAAATCTTAAGTAATGGTTTTTATTTTATTCTGGAAAAGAGACAGAAAGGAGAGAGAAAGGGTGATAATGCAAACCAAACTCTCAGATGTCTTCCAAAGCTACTTAATTTAACACTGATACATAATAAAGAAACAGTCAGATGGTTTACATATATGCGGACTCTTTTTTATCGGAGATCTGAATCAGATTCTGGATGGGGTGTATGGGTTTGACTTTCTAGGGGCACAAGAAATAGGTATTTTGGTGGAATCCTGCAGTTGTCCCTTTTTTACATATGCAAGTCATGATGTATTATAGTTTTAGAAGAAACTCAGGCACATGTACTTGTCTTTATTTTGCTTGTGTAAATGACATAAAATTAAGTCTTCCTCAAACATATCCATATGTGCAATTCATGTTTTACAGGATGTGTATTACTGTTATTCTCTTGAAATATTCCTAGGAGGAAATTTAGCACTATGAATAACACTGCTGTTTTCATTTATTATGAAGCAAGAGGCTTTTCTTGAAAAGAAACTTCCTTTTAAATATAGATCCCTAATTGTCTGAGATAGTCCTAATGGAACTCACTTTTAATTACCCACCAGCTCCCTTAGCTTTGAGGACAGCACTACTATTACCTAGCTCAAGTTTATGAAAATGTGAATGACCCAAGAGACGAGGATTCTCTTCAGGAAACCAAGAGTCTCTGTGCTCTTGCTTAATGTTCCTCCTTAGCCAACTGTATCTTGTTTTACTGAGGCTCTGCTGAATCTTCTTTGTTGCTCTTCTGATATTAACTGTCTTTGTTTTGGTTTTTCGTCCTTTTTAAATGAATAATATGTTCAGGCGTCTTTTTCATGCACTCATCATTCTTTTTTCACTGGGAATGGTTCAGCTTTTGTGTCTTTCTCTGTCCAATAAGCAGGCTTTTGGAACTGCTTAATCCAATGCAGGTCAGCCAGGCTTCCGCTTCTCTCCTGTTTTTCAGACTGGATGTTACCATCACTTTTCTACAGACTAGAAGATTTTAAAGTAGGCTCCCTATGCCTTCCGGCTTCAATCCCATAAGGGTGATGTCTTTTCCCCCACTCCTACGAAAACCAAGGTGATGTAATGGAATTCATCATCGTGCAGGATCAGACATCCATATAAATAGTCAAATCCTTTAAAAATACTATTAACACTCAGATTTAAGATGAGGGTCAGGTTCTATAATTAGGGTAAAGGAGGCATATATTCAATAATTTCCTTTTAGTTTCCAGTCCCAAACCCTCTGCTTCATTCAGCACAGTGTGCAACACAGAACAGGCTATTGGGGTCATATTTTAATGCTCTGATTTTCTCTTTAGCCTCAGATGAGTGGTTATATTCACTTACGCCAACTAGTATTCTAGCTGTTCTTCTGATTCATAACTTCTCGCCACTCAGACCTTTGCTCACGTAAAAGCTACGAAAATCAACAGTGACAATCAGCATTAGGTATAGCCATGACTCTTTCCTTGCTCTGGGCATGAGTTCATCACTGCTGGAAATTAAGAACTTTCTGTTTTCCATCTGTATATCTGTTTTTACTTGGTTTCCTCATAACAATGGCATTTCCAATTGTTCTGACATCTAAGTTTTAATACTGTAGTATATTCTCTTAAAATACAGACGCTAGACCCAGGAAAATCTGGTCTGTGGCTACTTAGCCTGCTCAGATTATTAGTGATGTGACGGAACAATCTCAAATCTCCTTGGCTTTTTGTACCCTACCAAACACAACTGTAGGAACTCAGACTGGTCTACAAAATAAGAATTTGGATAATGCAGAAGAATAAGAATTTGGGTGATGTAAAAGATCTTCTCTGATTAGAGTCTGGCTGGGCATCAGAAAATCAAATTTACATATTAACATGAAGAACATATACCTGTATCTCTATAAATCTCTTCTGCATGTGATCTTCCTTGGCAATGGCCAGGTAAACAAACTGTCTGCCTTGTTTGCTGTTGGAGGTGTGAGGAGTTTAAAGAACTTGGAGGGAAAGCAGAAGGTGAAAGGGAATTCACTGTTCACTGGAAAATTTAACCCTTTTTCTATGATTCTTCTGAAAACAAGCAAAATTTTTTTTCTGATGTACTCTATATTGTACTCACACCCTGAAATGGATAGAAGTGCACAATTTTGTTATCTCAAAAAAAAAAAAAGGAAGGTCTGATAATAGTCAACAGTGACAGAGATGCAATGAAATACATTCAGTATGTGGCAAATGTTATTATCATTGTGTTATCAATCACTCACAAAAATAAAATAAAATACCCACACACACCAAAATCAAACATTGACCTTATGATTACACATGGATTTGAATCAAAATCATCAGTTTGAATGCTCCAAATCTTTGGGAAAGTTCAATGTGGATTTAAAGTTTGCGGTTTCCTGCTGTCTCTATAAAGAGACTCAGCCAAAGTTTTGGTTCCAGGCACTTTTGAACACTGTTTTAAATAAGTCTTTTAGGCATTTATTATATGGCATAAAGAAACAAACAATAAGAAAGCCATATTTTAGATTTCATGTAATTTTTAACTCCACTGGCTGTTCTGAAAGACTCCAAGCAGATATAGGTAGACTTAGTGGAGCCTCTTTTACATGTGTAGAAGTGATATTTTGGTGCTCAGGTTTGTTTGATAATTGAGAATCCTTTTAGCAGTGCATATCTACCCAGAGAAGACTGAAAATTGGGTCAAGTATTTGGTTACTCAAGGTGTCTGACTTTGAGACATCAGGTGAACCACCAGATATCAAAATGCCCCTCTTATCGTATCAGCACTTTTCCCCCCCTTTTAAAAATATTTATGTTTCTACCCTGTCTCCCTTCACCCCACTACTCCCAAGGTAAGTCAGTAAGATTCTCTGATTGCTTTTGCAGAGGGTAAACATGACTTTCTCCAAGTATAGTAAAACCTGATAGAAGTTTTGTTGCCCCAGTTATGAGGATCTCAGGGCAGGCTGGATTAGGGTCACTTTCACCAGATGGAAAGGAGTGAAGACGAGAGCGGTGGAGAGCCAGATTTGCTTCCCCTTTAGCATTTAGTGAGATGTGAGAGTTAATGAAATCACTACTGTTCATAGGAGGGACTACTGCCATCCCACACCATGGCTGCTGTTACTTATGCTTAGCAGCATGTCTCTGGCAATAAAGGTTGGCCATTCTGCCACTACCTGAAGCCTATTGCCCTAGAAATTGCTTGCTTTGCTGTGCCTAAAGCCTGACCTTCCTGGTATGCCAAGAGCCTGACAATACTGGATTTGCTGAAAGAGTGCTCTAAAGGCACAGGGAAATGTGGGCTTATACGACCAGTGGAGTTCTCAACACATGCATTTCTCCACATGTCTGGGTGGAGCTGGGTAAGTCTGGCAACTTGATGAATTCCATCACCAGTAGCTTTGCTTTATTGGTAGCAAAAGTGCTTTGCACAAATCATTGTGCTCCTACACTGAAAGGCATTGACCCAACCTCCTGACTCTTTAGAGCTGTAGCTGGTAAATGTTGTGCATGATTTCCTGCAAGCCCCCTGTTGTGCTGAAACATTGCCTAGCTGCATAATAATCTATGCAAATTATGAACTCAACAGTGACCATTTTCTCTCTAAAACTACTGCAAGAGCCCATCATTTCTCCTCTTTTGGCTTTTCTCATATTTACTGTAACTTTATAATTTCATCTAATAACTGTGTAACCTTTTGGCAAACCTCACTCTTCTGCTGATTCTTTGGATTGACATGCTCCTGTTTGACTCACTGTCCATCTCTCAAATGCGTGTTTTGGAGTCTTTATTGGGTTTTATTTGAAGACGGGGCTGTTTAAAAGATGATTCAGGATCCAAGTCCTCTTATGTCTCTTAAGCTGCAATAGGAGATCTATCATTTTCAAAATCTCTTGAAGAGCAGCTGGAGTGTGCTACTTCAGTTTCCAGCTTTGAGGCTAGAAAGCTGGAGGTTCCTCCTGAACAGATCTCAGTAAAATCACCAGCAGATCTCAGTCAAAAAAAAAGTTACACGCTCTGTTGTAGAGCCATCAAAATGCAATGCAAATGCAAAAGTGTCTGAATCTGCTTATTCTGGCATCTCAACCTGCAAATCAAATTGTGATATGGAAGTGATCTTTTTGGATGTCATGTCTTCCAGATGACATATTTGCCATGTGCTCATGGCATGCTCTAGCTCTGTAATACCTGAGCAGTACTCTGAATGCAGTTCCCTAAACAGGCAAAATTAACTGGAGGCTTATTTCCTGCTAGAGGAATGTCCAGGTTGTGTCTAAGATTATATCCTAGAGGGCTGTTGATTTGCCATTTAGTGAGGAAGGTGGCAACATGGGGTGATTTTTTTTTAGTTGTCCCCAGACAGCTGTGCTGCTTGTAGATTTTTGGGCTACCAGCGTTGATATGATCTGAGGAGCTTCTCAACACAAGCTCCAGATTGGAGCAGCCCACCTTCATGGGCAGCCCTCCAAGCTCATGACTGATTAATTGAAAGCACACTTCGACCATGCTGCCTTTTCCCTAAGGAATTATGCTGTATATGCATGTGTATTATGCTGCAATACAGTACAGGAAGGGAAAAGTATAAATTAGCAGAACCCTTCCTTGGCTTCTTGACAGATAACTCTGGCCAACTAAGCCTGTTTCATAGCTGCTCTTTCACTCGATGGAAGGGAACTATCTACCTGTCATCCATTGCATTTTGGGGTTGTTTTTTAGTTTAGGGAAATATCGACACTCCAAAAGGCACTTGTCTCAAAATGCAAGATGTCTACATGTGAGATAGTCCCCTAGGTTTCCTTGGCTAGTCAACAGAGAGGAAGACATTTCGGCTCTCCCTAAGGCAAATACCTATGGTGGGTCAGTTGAATTGTGCTTATTTCTCTCCATTCAGTACACAGGGGACTTTAGATATCTACACTGTAGGTGTATAATATTAGGTGAGGTGAATCCTTCCTGCGTGTCTAAGTAATGCTTTGAGACAGTACAGTGTTACTTTTCAAGACAACCTTCATGTTAATAGTTACATTACTATAAGGTTCAGTTACTTCCAGCCACATTCTTAAATCCTTTCTGCCCCCTTTTCTATATTTCATATTGAAGCCACTTTTGAAGATCTGCCAGTCTCTTGGGGGAACACATATCTTGTTGATGATGGACCAATAAATGTATATTCCATATTGGCAACACTAGGAGTCCATGAGCTTTGTGCTGAGAAGGAAAGCTATCACAGCATTCACCTTGTGACAATTTAAAGTGATTACCTGTAGGCTGAAAATTATTGTGTCATTATTCCCTTGAAATAGAATGAACTCTTCTTAAAATCACAGGTAATCTGTTTTTAAGGCTCTGGAAGTAAGAACAAGCTGACAAAGTGAAATTCCCTCCCCCCCTTCCCCAGATTCACCTTTGTTAAACCTTTGGAGCTCTGTTACTTTCCTGATTATGTGGCTTATTTAAAAATGCCCTACTGTGTTATCTGTTTTTTTCAGATATCAATAGGCATGCTTGAGCATCCTTGGGGTTTAAATAGGTCTGAATAATGGAGAAATCAGCCTGATGTAAAAGCAAAAGGAGCTTACACTTATGGTAGTAGCAATAATGATGGTACAACATCACACAATGGCTCCTGGAAGCAGACAAATGTCAAAACAGCACGAAAAACTCCTCTTGCACACTGTTAAGTCTGCCCGGAATTCTCCCAGCATAACACACACAATCATTTTGATGAATTCAAAGCTAATATCCATGTCACTCCCTTCACAAAGACAGCTAGTTTCAGACAGGAACTAATTGCGCTGTCCTGTTTAAAAATAGAGAAATCATCTTTTGTTTTAGCAGATTTCCTCTACGGTATTTTGCTGTTCTTGCCTGAAAACATGCTGTGTATAAAATGGTTGCGTGAAAGGGTTAGCAATGCGAGACACAGTAGTGGACATTGTTGAGGATATAACAGCACATTTAGTCGCCTTAGAGAAGGGCGTGGAGGATGATATTTGGAGAGAGAGCACACCTCAGTGGAAACTTGGTGTACTACAATGAATAACATTGTTTAATTAAATAAATTTGTTCCCAGTGTTGCCTTAACATAGTCCTGCATTTTGCCTAGCTTCTAAGGTTTTGATGTATTCGTTTTGCTTCGGTTACGTTGTTGTTTTTAAGATCCCATGGTTTCCATAATTCTCCATTTTCATGATAAGCGGAATTTGGAACCAGATTTCTTTTTACTTGAACAGGAAGAGTGTCTTTAGAAGGATAATATCTAAGGCAATAGCACTGGTCTTTCTGCACAACCTGCACTTTACTCGGTAATCTTTCAAAAGCAATCACTTTCCCCAGAATAGTGATAGTAGCTACAAATTTAATTTGGCAGAGCTGCCCAGCCCCTAACACTCCAGATTAATTCAGTGAAAACTGTGGATGGCTACCACTTCTGTGATTCAGGCCTTTAGTTTATTGGAAATAGAAGTGAGCCCTGACAGTCTGCTTATACTGCTGCTACGGACACTGTGCTTTGCAAGGCTGCAACCTCCATATTCATCTCTGTTGATAGCAGGAAAGATATTTTAATGAAATGGAGTGGAAAGGCACACACCAAATAACGATGTGAACTGGGAGAAAATCCCATTCCTGACCAAAAATACTGTTGCTAGAAAAGTACATTGAACAGAGTATTGGTTTTACGTGCTATCACCTTACACGAGATTATAAAAAAATGGGGGGGGGGGGAGGAGGAGAATCACATCTGCTCTGTGTTATGGATAGATGCTGTAAAAATAATAATGATGATAATAATAATGGTCTTCAGAATAAATGGAGAGTTATCTCTCCCTTCCAGTTTTCACAATGAGTAGGGCAAAGAACCAACATGTAAAAAAAGAATTTTTTTTTTCCTTAGAGGTTCATGCACACAATAATTATATGGGTAGTGGCTTTGCTAGGAAATGTTTATCCCTTTATTTTTTTCATCTGACCACTTTTCTCTGCTGTGTGTCTGGTTTTCAGTCCAATTTCAGTCTTGGTTAAAAATGCTATGCTATTACTTTCTCACGGTAATATGTTCTGTGAAGTCCAGAATGACAGTGAGTTTAGTTCACTTCACAATGAAATCCAACAGAAGTCTCCAGCCTCCCCTTCCCAAAAATCCTACCATATGACTTAGCCCAGTGTATACAGAGACTTAATGGGTCTAATGGATGCATTTTTTAATTGTCTCACCTTTAAAATTCTAATCTGCCAGTTAAGGTATAAAAATCCATTAGCAAGGCATTTGAGGGAATCTTGTACAGCTGCTCCGGGACCTGTTCTGGAGACAAAAGCAAGGCTGTGTGGCAGTGACACTAAAGTACACGTCTCATGGAGGTTCAGAAAAACCTTGTTTCCTAAGTTGCCTAGGAAAAGAAGTGTGGCCAGCAGGTTGAGGGAGGTGATTCTGCCCCTGTACTCCTGGAGTACTGCATTCAGCTTTGGAGCCCTCAGCACAAGAAGGACATGGACCTGTTGGAGCAGGTCCAAGATGATCAGAGGGCTGGAGCACCTCTCCTAAAAGGACAGGCTGAGAAAGTTGGGGTTGCTCAGCCTGGAGAAGAGAAGACTCCAGGGAGACCTTATAGCGGTCTTCCAGTACCTAAAGGGGGCCTACAGGAAAGCTAAAGAGGCACTTTTTACAAGGGTATGTAGTGATCGGATGAGGAGTAATGGCTTCAAACTGAAAGAGAGTAGATTTATGGTAGATTTAGATTAGATAATCAGGAAGAAAATTTTCACTATGAGGGTGGTGAGAAGTTGGAACAGGTTGCCCAGAGAAGCTGTGGATGTCCCATCCCTGGAAGTGTTCAATACCAGGCTGGATGGGGCTTAGAGCAACCTGCTCTAGTGGAAGGTGTCCCTGACCATGGCAGGGTGTTGGAACTAGATGATCTTTACGGTCCCTTCCAACCTAAATCATTCTATGATTCTACTTTTGAAACGTCAAATCATAGCTTGTCAATAGCGCATAATCACTGCTGTGAGTTTTTTTATTGTTGCCTTTTTCCTTTTTTAAAGAAACTGATTCATTTTCTAAGTCCTTTTCCTGACACACACACAGCCCCAAGGACAGTGAGACCAGGGACAGTAGGGAATCCAGACAGACCAGGAGACTTGTAACAATACGGAATGATGTGTGAAATACACATCATCTGCAGCACAATATATAGGATCATTAGGTCAGGTGTCTTTGCTTCCTCTAAAGTTTCAAAATCTACTATTGAAAAACAGAACCAGTGTCTTTCTCTCCTGTTTTCTATAGTATAAATCCATTATCTTTTTCCTTCCAATTGAATCACCTTTAAGACGATTCCAACTTTGAAATCATGAATACATTGCAACAGTTCAGGAACACTGGGTCATAAAAAGTAAATTTGGCCACAGTAAAGCCAAATAGGTCTGCAGTTTCTTCTTTCTATAAATGAAGCGCAAAAATGCAGATACCTTTGTTGGATACCTCTTCCTTCTTGTTTTTTGAGACATCCATAAATGACCTCTTAGAGAAAAGCTGAAGAATGTGGAAGGCGCAAGTTTACTAAACATACTGCATAAAATATATGTAGTTTTCATTACTAATTCCCCAAACTTGGAATAAAACATGGCCAATTTCTTCCTGTCACCCAATTGTTCTCTTCAGTACAATGACTACTTGACTGTTTCATGTAGTAATAATTATTGACAAAGGGACAAAGCATGGAGCAGTCAGATTTTGCCCCACTGTTAGTTCCCATAATTTGGAGCTGTGCCGTCTTTGAAACAGTAAAAGATATCCATAATAGATGTGATTTCTAAGATCTTCTGTAGGAGTTCTTTTCAAAAGCTGTATTGTTTCCATGGATGCCGCCGTATAATCTAATTATTCCTGATGGGTTGCCTATTGTACCACAGGATTCTTCAAAGGAAAGGAAAACAGCAAGGTAGATCATTTGAGCAAAAATCTTTTATTTGTTTAGGACAATGTTTCACAAAAGCTCTATCTGGGAAGGAAAAGAAATCTCTTCTGAGCCTCCTTTCTTTCAGAACTCAAGTTGCTATAATCATATAAAGCGGCTCTGTGTACTGTATGTTTTATCCTTTTCTTTCATTGGATGATAGAAGACATTTCAGCCCCATGTTGGGGTGGGGGGTTTTCCCACTGAAAAATTAAATCATTTATATTGTAACATCTACTGTAGACAACCAGGGTAAAGCAACCCCAAGCAGTCAGAGAATACATGCCAGGCCCAACACCTGCAGCTTGTCAAAGGAATTATTCCACTCAACTCAGTTGGAATCTTTTTGTGATAAGATATACAGTGGTGCAAAGGAGTTGATATTTACATCCACCTCATTAAAGTGAATCAGTTTCCTATTATCACAGAGTCCCAAGTTCCCAGACCATATGATGAATCTCACTTGGTCTGTGGTGTGTGCAACTGCACTGTTTTTGACCTTGGCCATTGTGCTAACCAGTCCCATTACATGTGCTGTTTCTCAGGACACCTTTGCACTGGCATAACTAGGCTCCAGCCAGCTTTTCCCAGTAAAGGGCCTGAAACTGTACTTTGTCATGTCAAATAACAATCTCCTGAGCACATGAGCATGCTCTCGTCTTGCTGTGTATGCATTAATAAATGAATTAAATGCACCTTCTTCCAAGCTACCATATTGTAAGGAGAATACAGTTGTGGGGGAAACTAATGAGTGGATGGAAAACTCCTCAGACATATCAAGTGGAAAAGGATAGAAGTTCAGAACTGTTTCTCACCACCATCCACTCATCTCTTAGAGCTATTGCCCTGGTACTACTATTTTGCACAGCTAGCTTCTGTGTTTTGGAGTTGCACCATCCTTTTATGTATATGTTAAAATATTTTCCACCATTTAAGTAGAATCTTCATTTTGTACAGTCAACAAATAAGCCAAAGCTACATGGATTTTCCTTTACATTGCCTTTCAACAGCAATTACTGTTTACAAAAATGACCTGTGTTTCTCCTATATTATCATTATTCCTATATGAATCAACAGTTCTGCTGAAGCGCTACTCAACTTTATTTCCTTATGTGATATTTACCCTTAACAGTAGATGATAGTTTGCATTGATAAATGGTATTCAGCCAGTAATCTTCTGCTTTTAGGCAGAGGCAGCTCAGCTCCGTTTCCTCCAATGGTTACCATCACAGAATTCAGAGTTCTGGTCCTTAGAGCTGTTCAGGATCCAGAAGCAGCTGCAGCAGAGACAAACTCACAGCCTGTGGTGCTCCCTAGGGAAGGACACTCTGAGCAACACAGAGCTGAACTTCTGGAGGAGGGAGGGAAACAAGTGAGGAGTGGAACCAAAGCTGCATACATCTTGGAAGAACTAATGGAAATACTTTGAAGTCTGTGGTCAATGGAGCTGAAGGGAAAGACAACTGTTTTGTTCTATCCAGCCCCAAGAGAAGGTAGAATTCTGTACCCCTTTCTCTCCTTCTTGATTTTCCACTATTTGTTCATCTGAGATACAAGGTAATGACATTCTACTACTTATACATGTCTACTTTAAGTCTGCTTTCTCCCAAACAAACCAGGTTCTTCATTCAAATTAGAGATAAATTGTTTGTTTTAAATCAAGTGGTTGGATTTTACTTTGGCTAGGGTTTTACCAATTGTGAGAGTGGAAAAGTAGTGATGCAGTGAAAAATGAGATTTGTGTTCAGCCCAACAGCAGTGCTATCTGTGTGGCTGAGTGCCAGAGCCCATCTCCTCTGAAGGTCCTCTCTCCCTTGTTCATCATTCTTTCCTGTAGTTCAGCCAGTCTCATCTCATGTGAAGCCACATGAAAAGGAAGAGACAATGCCCCTCCAGCTAGTACTTGTTATCATGGAGGGATTTGATTCAGACAGTGAAGAACCAGGACAACAGACCAACGTACCCAAGGTGAATTTGTTTCCAAACAAATGGCCTACCTTGTACACCTACGTCTTCCAGCATATGGATGTCTTATGTACATATGGAAGCAATGGAGACTGAAGGTAGAAAATATCTGGAACAACATAGCCATAGATCTGAATCCAATACAATGGAAAACTTCTAAGGATTGTATCTAAGCTTTATTTATCTGTACTGGAGCACCATTTTTGGTTAGTAAAGCTAAGAAGATTACAAAGCAGTAGCATGAAAAATACTGCAATATTAAATGCTGTTTTCTGAGTACCAGGAAATTTTATACATCTTTCAAGGAGAGACAAAGTTATGACTTGATATCAAAGTCCAGAGTAGCTGAAATCTGAAAAACCTCTTTTTAGCAGAAGTACTTAAAAGGAACTGCAGACATCCTCTCAAGGCATGGTTTGCTCCTGATAATCCAAAGCAGCAGGAGATGCAGAAAAAAAAATTATGTTCTTAGGCTGATGCTGTTGGATAAGGTATGAGGTACTCAGAAAGCATCGAATACTTTCATGGCATATATACATATTTTGGGATGATACTGAATTTCAAATTTTGCAAAGGGACAGTTTACCTACAGCAGTATCTGCTTTAGTTTTTAAAGGTATTTTTTCTTTTCTTTTTTTCAGACAAGCACACTTATACATGGCCATGTTGAAGAAGCACGGTATGATTGGGGAAAGACACTTGGAAATGCTTTGTAAAGGTTGCTTAAAAATTTTGGAATGGTTTCACCATATCATGTGCAGTAAACAGAGAATAATCATGCTGTTGGGCGCTATAAGCATTTTAAAAAGATAATAGTGCAGTATCCTGTAGAAGATACTTGTGGTTATTTGGGCTGAGAGCAATAGGACATTCTAAAATTTTTAATTTTATTAAAAATTTATTTATTTTATCTCCCTTATGAGGAAAGGCTGAGAGAGCTGGGACTCTTTAGCCTGGAGAAGAGAAGGCTGAGGGGAGACCTTATTATGGCATACAAGTATCTTAAGGGTGGGTTGAAGGAGGATGGAGCCAGACTCTTTTCAGTGGTTCCCAATGACAGGACGAGGGGCAATGGGCACAAGCTGGAACATAGGAGGTTCCGTTCAAATATACGGAAAAACTTCTTTACGGTCAGGGTGACAGAGCACTGGAACAGGCTGCCCAGGGAGGTTGTGGAGTCCCCTTCTCTGGAGATCTTCAAGTCTCGCCTGGATGCAGTCCTGAGTAATGTGCTCTAGGCAATCCTGCTTTGGCAGGGGAGTTGGACTAGATGATCTCTAGAGGTCCCTTCCAACTCTGAAAATTCCGTGATTCCGTGATTCCGTGATTAGGAACCTAAATGTATTAGGATTTGGTGATTTTTTTTTATTTCCGTGTAAAAAGAAATGTTTTCATTTGATGAATTTTCTCTTACTCAAAATACCCTTGACTTCCCATTACTATTAAAGCTGAAAAGAGTAAGAAGTTGGACACTATTTCCCTACTGTCAATTGACACAGAAAATAGGGTGCCTTGGATAAAGGCGTTTTTTATCACACACTGTTTGTGTGGCCTCTGACGTAACTTATGTCTTAATGACATAGAATCATGGAGTTATTTAGGTTGGAAGGAACCTCTGTAGGACTTGAGGTCCAACCCTCTGTTCAAAGCAGGGATAACGTCGAAGATAAGCCAGGCTGCTCTGAGCTTTCTTGGCCTGGTTGGGTTTTATGTATCTCCACAGTTGGTGATTCCACAGCCTCCCTGAGCACCTGCACCAGTGTCTGACCTACTGTCATTGTGAATATTTTTTTTTATTATACTTAACCTCAGTTTTCCATGCTTCAGCTAGTATCCGTTGTCCTTTTTCTGGGAACCTCTGAGAATACTTTAGTTCAACCTTTACCTATTAGCTATCTAGAGAGAGTAATTAGATCTCCCGCTTGGCCTTCTCTGAATTGAACAAATACCATTCTCTCAGCCTTTCCTCATCCATCAAGTTCAACTAAATATTTTTATGGAAATAGAGGAAAAGAATGGTGACAATTTGAAAAGCACAGGAGAAGGGAAGAAAGAGGGAGCAGGAGAAAGCTTTCGAGGAAAAAAGGTGACAGGAAGACTGAGTTGGTGTTCGCAGAAGACGAGAAAAGGTGCTGAGGGAATCCTGAAGCAGCAAAAAAGATGAGAGGAAAAGGAGGACGTGAAGCTGAAAATGTAATATGCTGAAGACATCTTACAAGCTGAAGAGTTGTAGAGGTGAGAAATGGGTAGGAAATGGAGTGGCAGCTCCTATGCCATTGTAGAAGAGGGCAAGTGGTGTGCCTTCTGAAAAAGATGCTTTTGTATGTGAACTTAGAGCTGCATTTTGACTGAGAAGTGCATTCCTGCCTTGGGAAGCAGGGGATGAAGAAAGGCTTTTTGGGGAGAGATGCTTTACAAGGTAAGCTGACATGACTGCTGCAAAAAATGAATGAGCTCTGGAGCCTGCAAACCAGATAACTCCTTCATATTTGCTGTTTCACTTGGGAAGTCTATAGAAGGCTCTCTCTTCCTACAACTTTGCCTCTCTCATATCTTTGCCATGCACTAGAAACCGTCATGGCTACAGGACAACCAGCACCAAGCATCACACTTGGGACCTTTGTTTCAGGGTAAGCACAAGAAAGTTTTAAAGAACCATTGTTTTCCCATCACCCTAGGCTGGGGCTTACTAAATTTGTAGGTAATACCAAATCAGGAGGGGCTGCAAATATACTGGAAGACAGGGTTAGAATTCAAAGTGCTCTTGATATGATGGATAGGGTCAGAAAATAGCAGGTTCCTAACTTTTCTAACCTTAAGATTATTCTTCCATTCTCCACCCCGTCACAAATTTTATGATAGTTTGACTCTATTGACTAATGCAATTGCTCTTGATATATACTAAATTGGAAGTACAATCAGCCCATTAGTTCTTAAATTACATTGCTCCATGCTGCTACTTCTATTCCTCAACAATCCATGTAAGAATATCAAATACACTCTGCCATTAAACAAATGCCATGGAAAAAGTTGGGTTATTTTTTCAGCAGCAAATCTGACTTACCACTGAAAGAACTCCCCACCTTTCCATTTGCCTGCTCTAGAGTGACTATTTGATACAATTTACTAACTATATTACCCTGTTATTTTATTCTTAGCTTTCACTATTAACTCTGAATGTTTTAACAAGGAAAAGTGCTTATGTGAGAAAATCAGTGTAGTTTTATGGAAAGGTATTTTTATTTCTCAATTTGCTTACCCATTTTTTTTCCTCTGGTGTGGATGAACAACAGTACCAACCATGAATATATTCATGGTTGCCATAAAGTGGCCAAGTTAATGATTAGCTAAGTTCTTAATTGTTTCCATTAGTTTGGTATGTTCAGCACTGTCTTAACCAGGAGAGCAAATAAATATTTGAGGGGAACCACTAAAAATAAAATTGTATTACTCCCTGTGTAACTATTTGATCAAAAAATTGTTATGGCCATCTGAAATTACTGCTGGATGAGTACTGAGAATGGGTTTTGTATGTTGGATACTGTCCAAATCTTCACCAGCGTTGACATAGTTTGTAAATTCTTGCTAGTGCTACAGTTACTTTGATAGTGTGCATCAAAGCATAATGTAATCCTTTAGGCTACACCAAGCCTATAAAAATCATTAACAAACAATATATTGTTCTGTGCCAAACCACTGATCACACGTTTGGTGATGCAAATCTATTTTCTTTTCTCATTCTTGCTCCTCCTTCAGTTGAGCCAATATTTGAAGCAGACTTCCTTCGTACAGATGGCTGGGATGAATAAAGCCAATCCACCGATGTGCAGCACTCAGTCTGCTGCATGGACGAGGAATGCATGCTTCCTGTCTGTGGTGTTTTGGGGTATTTTTTTAATTTCCCATTTGGATTTCCTTGCATTCTGGGGTTTGTATGGTGATTAATACAGTGTGGTGGGCTGGTCGCGGCCAGCAGCCAAGATCTCACCCAGCCGCTTGCTCCCTCCCCTTAGTGGGACAGGGGAGAAGACAGGAAGAACGGGAGCGAGAAAGCCCGTGAGTTGAGACGAAGAGAGTAGGATCATCACCCACTGCTTATTATCGTGGGCCAGACGGACTCATCTTGGGGAAATTCCCAATTAAACGCCAATTAATTGTAAATTAGAATTAATATTTAATGACTGATTCTGATAGTGGGAAACAAAGATGATGAAAAGGCCCGTTTACACACTTGGAGAAAAGGCCTTTCCTCCTGCCTTGCCAGCCTGAACTCCCCCCCAGGCACCCCTCCTCCCTGCCGGTCGAGGCCGGGTTACACTCGGTCAGGCAGGGGCTGCAGCCAGGCCATGGCCACTCCTCCGTCTGCTCCTTCCTCCTCACTGGGGGGGCCTGGAGCACCTCCTCCCCTCCTCCCCCCCTCCCCCGGGGGCCGGCAGGGCTGCTTCTCACACTGTTCCCCTCAGCCCCGGCTGCCGGGCAGCGTTTTGCCCTTTCTGACAGAGGCTTTCCCCGCGGCGCCGCCATGGTGGCTGCGGGGCTCAGCCGTGCCCTGCGGTGGGTCGGTTGGAGCCCCCCCGACAGCCCAGCCTGGGAACCCACACCCCGTACACACAGCATGAATAAATCTGAAGAAACTGAGCTTTTCGTATCCATGAAATACCAGCCTAGCCCACAGCAGTGACAGAATCAACAGATGAGAGCTGACAAAAGGCACTTTTAAAACAGAGCACCCTTGGCTTCCAACCCTGACACTCACCTGTAAGATGGCTGACGGGGCCTTTGTCACGAGGAAGAGCAATGCCGACACAGCACACATCCTCCTCAGACGTCGAGGTATCCTCTTACTCCAGCTCTGGAGGTCAGAAAGCCCCTGTTTTCTGAGCAATTACAGGAGAGACAAAGGAGAAGCACAGTCCGAGAAGGCTGACAGTCCTCAATACCAACATTCAGGATCCCATAATCAGGCGCAGGGCGCAGGCAGCCACCGCAGGCGTCTCCCAGAGGCACCAGCTGTAGCAGTGTCTTGCTGCCTTTTCTCTACAGCTGCTTTCAGATACTTACCTGGATTTTAGGATTGATTTTAACAAAATGCAGGAGGGGGGGGAAAAAAAAGAAAATCACCAGTTTAAAGAAGGGAAGAGCAGGTTAAAGAATATCTTGATTAATTAAGCATATTAAAGTTAGCAGAACCTGATGAAATTTCCTCAAGTACTTTACAAACTAGCCAAAACCATTTCTGAATCACCTTTAGAGATTTCCTAGCTGACTGGGGAAGCATAGCCATGGCACATGAATTGAAATATGGGAAACCGGGCAATGTGGGGAATTACTGAGCATGCATCCTTGGTAGGATAGTTGGGGGAAAAAATGCAGTTAGCTCTCAAACTGAGAAGATCTGTCAGAGGATGGCTACGGTTCAATTTTGCATCAAGTCTTGGATGACAAAAGGGAAATAATCCATCAAATTGGCAGGGGAAGAACTGCAATTTTAGAGAAAGTGATGAGAATTCAAAAGTTCTCTCAAATCAAGGTGAAATTCACTCAGAAGGACTGGGATGGAGATACCAAATACATACGTACAAATGGAATATAAGCATGTAGCTGAAGAGCACAAAGATTCGGAGACCACAGCTTCAATGTAAGCTGGCCACACGATTCACTCCCCAAACACCTCATCCTAAGATATCCCTGTCAGTAGATCCTATGTGAAGTAAAAAGGTGGTGATGATCAGCATCTCTTTGTTACGACTAAGTATGAAGCATTGTTCTCAGTATGGTATATTAGATCCAATGTGGGCAAACTACAGAAGATACCACAGCACAGCAAGAATGATGAATTATTTCACCATCACAATCCACAGGGAAGGAGTAGAAAATTGTACTATGTATTCCTAGAAAAAGAATACAGGGAGAGGCTGTGCAAGTAACAGTGTGCAGGTGTGACCATAGTGTGTGACCATGATTTTCCATTATAGAAAATTTTGGTGGAAACAATGATACTTCTTTCCATTGGGGAAGAAATAGTGATCTTGCCTCCAACTGACAAGACTTTAAACAGTGAAAAAAAAAATCCAAACTATCAACACATTTGTGGACATAAAAGCTCTAGAAACCTACTTGNTTTTTTTTTTTTTTTAACCAGACTGTAAGAGACGCTCAGTGGCACTATAGTGGTAACTCAAGGGAGGAGAATGACTCAGCTGACCACGCTGCAGAAAATCCTGGTAAACTGTACGCCACTACAGAGGACACAAGAGGCCAGACAAGGGATTCACTACAGCTGATGAAGCAAGTTTGGAGTAGCTGCCTGTGTGTCAGATGAGATAGAGAACTCCTGCCACCTCAGCTTGCAAGTACCGTGCCCATGGGTTTGTATCTTTTAGCTTCCAGAATTGCACAATCTAGAACTGAGATCACAGCTCCAGAAATAGTCATTCACAACTTCTCCTTCAATTGGTGAAGTAAACTGTATATATTTAAAAGGTTGCTGATTAGACAGTTCAATAGCATGTGGGAGTAATTCCAGAGAGCAAAAATATTGCTACTGTCTTCCTAGACAAAAAGAGCTGTTAATTTAATGACAATTAATACATAGTTAAACTGTGGGACACTAACTACGAGAATTGCATGAATATGACCAAAAAAAATCTAACACCAGCGGAAAAAAAATGGTCATCAGAGACATTTTTCACTTTTATACTTTTATTTTCTTTAATTATTAATTTAGAATTTTATTTTACTTCTAATTACCACAGTGTTTGAATTGTCCTGTTACTTGGATAAATTATAGAATCTCACTAGATCACCCAAAATAATTTTGTTCAAACAACCCAGCATTACTCTGCTTGGGAATCAAGAGCTGACCCACAGCCAGCCAGAGCCTCACTCCCCAGCCAGCCGACTAGATCATCTTCCCTGGCCGGCCAGCCAGAGCAGCTTGCCCCAGCCAAGCAGCCCGAGCCTGTTTCCCCAACCAGACAGAGTGGCTCAGCCCCGGCCGGCCAGCCAGAGCCTCTCAAACCCAGTCAGCCAGCCAGAGCCCGCTTCCTCAACCGGACAGCCAGAGACTCTTTCCTCGGCCAGGCGACCAGATCATCCTACCTGGTCAGACAGCCAGAGCTGTCTTCGCCCAGACAACCACCCAGAGACCGCTTCCCCAGCTAGCAAGCCATAGCCTCTTTCCCCAGAAAGCCAACCAGATTATATTACCTTGGCCAGCCCACCAGAGCTCTTTTTCCCCATCAGGCCAGCCAGAGCAGCTCACCCCGGCCAGCCAGCCACAGCCTGTTTCTCCAGCTAGCCAGGCAGAGCCACTCTGCCCCAGCCGGCCAGCCAGACCATCTTACCTGGTCAGCCAGCCAGGGCAGCTCTGCCCAGCCAGCCAGGCAGAGCCTCTTTCCCTGGCCGGCCAGCCAGAGACTCTCAGCCCCAGCTGGCCAGCCAGAACACCTTACCCATCCAGCCAACCAGAGACGCTCAATCCCAGCTGACCAGCCAGAGCATCTCACGTCAGCCGGCCAGCCAGAGACTCTCAATTCCAGCCAGCTAGCCATAGTCTCTCTCTTCAGCCGATCAGCCAGTGCCACTCAACTCCAGCCAGCCAGCTAGAGCATCTACCCCAGCCAGACAGTCAGACACTCTCACCCCAGCCGGCCAGCCAGATTATCCTGCCCGGCCACCCAGCCAGAGCAGCTCACCCTGGCCAGTGAGCTGGAACATCTACCCTGTCCAGCCAGCCAGTGCAGTGCTTTGCACAGCACAGGATTATTGTGGGAAACCACATCACAAGCCCTACTAAAGTCTTTGTAGACAATATCGTTTGCTCTTACCTTCTCCAACGACTCATCTTATTTAGCACTGAAGCCAATCAGTTTGGTCAAGCATCATTTAACCTTAATGAATCCATATTGACTATTCTTGCTTATCTTGTTCTTACTCATTTGCCCAGAAATAGCTTCTAAGAAGATTTGTTTCATCATTTTCCCAGCAGCTGAAGAAAGGCTGACAAGTCTGTAGGTCCTGAAATCGTCCTTCTTCCATTTTTATCTGTAGGTGTAATATGTACCATTCTTCTGGAACATGGATTTCCCCCCATCTCTGGTAGGAGGAGGAAGTCTGCTCTCCTGAGCCCCAGGGTCTGTACTCAGCTGTTGCCTTCCCCATGTCCCTCGGGATCTTGAGCTCCCACTATGTCATGATCTATACAGCCATGGTTGCCATTAACATCCCTGACCAGTTCTTCCAGAAATTTTATCACCCCATCACATGCCTCTAGCACTTGTGCTGCACAGTTACTTGGGTACCTTAGAGCTGCAAATAGCAAGCACTTAGCATTGATATAACCTCTCCCTGAAGCTGCTGAGGCAGTATTTCCCAAAGCTTCTGAAATTATTTCCCCTTCAGTTTTCTCATGCCGTTATTTTCATGCTGCTGTTCTCATGGCCTTGCGCCTGTAAACCCCAATGGTGCTCTTATGGGAAGATTTCATTGGAAGCAACAACTGTTTGTGGGGTGGGGAGATGGGACACAACAACAGGGACAAAACCTCCCCTTCATTACTTTGTTTTGTACATCTCACTTTATGTTGGCAAAAAACAGCCACATTGTACGACACAGTAGGTAAGTTATTTAATTACTATTTAATCATTATTTATTTTTTCATTACTCTATCACTATTTAATTCCTTATTTTATCACTATTTAATTCCTTATTTAATTCATTATAAATCATTATGTGAATTATAATTTAATTCATTATAATTTAATTCATTACAAATCATTACTTTTAAAATTTAATTTTTATTATAATCATTATCATTATTTAATTATTCTTTTCCAATAACGTACACAACCAGAGCTTAACGACCAATGTACAGTTCTTGCACCTGATCACCTTATTCCTGTCAGCAGTATTAGTGTCATAAACAACCAAAAGGGAGATTAAATGGGTCTTATAAAAAGGATACACCGCTCAAAGGACACAGTACAGCTGTGGCATCCCACCAGGCAGGGGGTCTCCGGTTCCCTGAGGACCGAGCCC
>RSEF01000001.1:120674650-120691732 GCA_003993805.1 Himantopus leucocephalus | reverse complement strand
TGAACAAAATTGGTCCTGTTTTACCTCAAACCAGGACAACTTGTTCTAAGAGATATACAGCAATTATCCTTTAGCCTAATGAATAGTATGGCAGAATGACCACTGCCTCTGTGGTAGGTTGACTCTGGCTGGACACCAGGTGCTCCCCAAAGCCACTTTATCACCCCCCTCCTCAGCTGGAGATGGGAGAGAGAATGCAATGAAAGGCTCACGTGGGTCAAGATAAGGACAGGGAGATAACTCACCTATTACCATCATGGGTGAAACAGACTCAACTCGGGGAAGATTAATTTATTATCAATCCAATCAGAGTAGGCTAATGAGAAACAAAACCTAAATCTTAAAACACCTTCCACCCACCCCTCCCTTCTTCCCACGCTCAACTTCACTCCCAATTTTCTCTACCCACCCCCCCCCCAGCAGTACAGGAGGACAGGGAATAGGGGTTGCAGTCAGTTCATCACACATTGTTTCTGCCGCTCCCTCCTCCTCAGGGGGAGGACTCCTCACACTCTTCCCCAGATCCAGCATGGGGTCCCTCCCATGAGAGACCGTCCTCCACAAACTTCTCCAATCTGAGTCCTTCCACGGGGTGCAGTCCTTCAGGAACAGACTGCTCCAGCATGGGTCCCTCACGGGGTCACAAGTCCTGCCAGGAAAGCTGCTCCAGCATAGGCTCCTCTCTCCATGGGGTCACAGGTCCTGCTAGAAGCCTGCTGCAGCGTGGGCTTTCCATGGGGTCACAGCCTCCTTTGATCACATCCACCTGCTCTGGTGGGGGCTCCCCCGCAGGCTGCAGGTGGATATCTGTTCCACTGTTAACCTCCATGACCTGCCTCACCATGGTCTTCACCACAAGCTGCAGGGGAACCTGCTCTGGTACCTGGAGCACCTCCTCCCCTTCCTTCTTCACTGACCTTGGTGTCTGCAGAGTTGTTTCTCTCACTCCTTTCTCCTGGTTGCTCCCGTGCATTTTTTTCACCCTTCTTAAATAATATTATCGCAGAGGCGCTACCAGCATTGCTGATGGGCTCGGCCTTTGCCAGTGGCGGGTCCGTCTTGGATCTGGCTGGCATTGGCTGTATTGTACGTGGGGGAAGCTTCTAGCAGCTTCTCACAGAAGCCACCCCTCTAGCCCCCCTGCTACCAAAACCTTGCCACGCAAACCAAATACACACAGGTAATGCTCAAAGGTATTTGAAAACAGACTTTCAATTGGGGTGCACTGATACAGCCTTGATACTCCATGTGTATGGCTTTGGGTCAAAGCGAGCTCAAGGTCTTACAGCAGTACAGGAAAGAGACCTGGGCTGGGGTGCTCCTGCAGGGGAGGGGGAGGTTGTGCGGGGGTGGCAGAGATGGGTGCTCCAGAGTTGTGGTTCCGGCTGCTGGCGGAGGGAGGGGAGATGCCGAGGATGGCACTGCTGCTGCAGAAAGGGCCCTTTACCTCTGCTGCCACCACACACCCCTTCTTCCCCTGCAGTGGTGAGAGCAACCAGGCTTGGATAATGTAGCCACTGGGCCATACTTTATACGCTATCCCCATCTATCTGTTCCTTAGCAGCTCTCTGCTTTGCTTCTGCCAAGAGCCAACTCTGTTTCTCACAGATAGAACGATGTTTTTTACGAAGATTGTATTTAGCAAGGTTCCTGCCTTGAGGAAAGATTACAGAAAAAGAGAAGAAAAGCTGAGAGAAAGCAGGTAAAATCAGCAAGAGACGCTGCCTGTCAATCTATAATGCCTGTATCTGTTCAGCCTCAGTTGTCCAGCCTGCCACATGTAGAGAATTTGTGTAGTAGCTGTTCCAGCTGTTCCTTGACTCCTGTGGGGGGACGTCAAGGCCACAAGATTCACAACACACTTCGCATTCCTGTAGGCATGACACAGCAGGATCAGATAGGGGCAAATCCAGAAGTGTGCTCAAACACTGTGGTTCTCCATTTAAGACTCTGTCTTTGAAATCGATGGATGTTGCAGGAGTTTTTCTCTATCCCAGATTAGCCCTATAAATTCCCTTCCTTTCAGTACCGCTATTCCCTTACATTAAATGGAAAGGCAAAGTACGTGTCCTGTTTTGAGATAGAACAAAACAGTATTTCTACTTTTCAGTAATTTTACTTTTTTTTTTTTTTTTTTNTTTTTACAGCAGTTCTCAGGCACAGGTCAGTCTAGCATGTCGATGCTCATCTTCACCCGCTGGTCATCACCATACCGCTCGAGCAGTATCGCTCTGCTTGTTCTGTTGATAATGTGGCAGTAAATCCCACATAGTTCATGAATTCATATGTAATAGAGGAGTAAGTCAGCACCTGAGGGCTTCCTGTTTCATGCTCGTCAGTCTTGGCAGAGGCCAGTCCTTTAGGGCTTCTACTATCTAAGTGGCAGTAGTAAAAGCACAAGTACCTACTGTTACTTTTTTGGTCCATCTTGAACACTGGTGCTGATAAAGGGGCACACACGGGCAAGTTTCTGGGGAAGGGAGAAGAGGACTTTGCACAGTGGTTTTTTATGTTCATAAAGTGCTCATAAATCCTCAGAGATAAAGCACTGCACTCCTCAACCTGAATCACCATAGTGCAGAAAGTTGTATTTCTTATGGCTTTCTGCCTAATGAATAAGACATAAGATGTGGGCATTTTTTTTAATTTTTTTTTTACTATTAATATCATGATTAAAGGCAAAGAAGCAGTTTTCGTATCTGGGCTTGTAATAGTTTGTGATTTTCTTTTTTTTTTTCCCCCAAGGCTGCTTTTGTGAAAGCACGGTGACAAGCCCGGGTCCGTCTAATGACATGTCAGAGTTACTGCTCCGTTGGACACCAGGACCTCCCGGGATTTCAAGTCAAACTTGGGGAGAGAGTTAGGAATCCCAGCCCCTCTTGAAAGGGTTGATGTAACCGTAGGCAGGAGCGTGGAAATCTTGCTTGTAATTGGGAAAGCCACCAGCGGAGGTCAGTGTCTCCCAGGGACAGACTCTCCCCTTCCCCGGCTGCAGAGCCGGCGACCGCGGCGGGCGTGAGCTGCTCGGGGTGACATAGGTGCATGCGGCTGCCACCTACCTGTTTGTCCCCGTTTAATTGCACACCCGAGTGTCCTAAGCAGCTGTGCTCCACACAGGCCTCTCCCGGCTGAGGTACTGCCCTGCTTTACAGCATGGTATTTTCTCCCGACGCCGTTTCCCAGCTTGAAGAACGCCTGAAACCGGTACGTGATTGACCTTCACAAATGAAGAGCGATTCCGTATCGCAGTCGCCAGACTGCACCTGCGTGTGCAGGTATGGAGCTGGAGGCCTCCCGTCCTGCGGGATGGGCCCCCCGTCCTTTGGGAATGCTTGGTAGGTGCCGTCCTCAGGGAACCCGGGAGGAAGCGCTTTTCAGGTGGCAAAATATGGACCTCTGCGTGGAGTGAGTCACCTAAATGTGTTGGTTGTCTGAGAGGAGAAATAGGCTCCTTCAAGGAATGGTTCATCTCCCTGTGAGCACCAGAAGTGCCATGTTGCTCTGTTAACCATAATGGGTGTGTAGGGTGAACTGTTACTGAGATGCAGACCTCCAAGTTTAGGTGAAAGAAGACTCAGGGACTCAGAAAGTAGTTTCAGGGACATGAGCATGAGCTGTTCAGCCTTGATATTCATCCTTCTCACAACCAAAGTGCTTCTGGAGCTGACCAAGAACAAAACTTTCCAGCAGCTGGTGCACCTTTAGGATCAAATGCAGATTTCGGGTGTCTCCGGAGTCAGGCAGCACGAGTGTGGATGTTTCAGGTTAACTATATGCCCCTCATCCTGTGTAAGTGCAATGAAAACAGACCTCTTTGCATGGTATTCTTTATGCAAAGACCGTATGTTTTAAGACTCTACGACAAGCCAGACTAATTTCAAAAAAGACGTAAGCAAGGCAGTGTTGTAACACGAAAACCAAGCCAGAAACACAAATCTTTGGAGGGAAAATCACATGTGGTTAAAACCTAACTACTTTTTTCTCTGGTTTGCTAAATACCTGTTGATAGTTGCTCTGTTTCTCCTGCACACGTTTGTACCTGGCGTATCAGAAGTGCCAGGGCTGGCTCCCCGGGGTAGCTGGACTTTCGGTTTCACATGGACTTTGAGCGAAAGGGAGAAAAGTGCTTGCTAGCACACTGTCCCACAAACAGCTGATGTGCCGCCCCCAGGCTTGTCTCTAACAAGCCTGGTATTATCCCTTTCCCCCTTCAAATCTAGTTTAAAGCTCTTTCAATGAGCCCTGCTAACTCCTTTGTCAAGGTCCTTTTCCCTCTTTGAGACAGGTGTACCCCGTCTGTCTCCCGCAAGCCTGGTGTCGTGTAAACCAACCCATGATCAAAAAACCCAAAATGTTGCCTGTGACGCCAGGCTCGGAGCCAGGTATTGATCTGTTGGGTCCTCTTGTTTCTTCTGTCATCATTCCCTGCAACTGGAAGGACAGGGGTATATATAAAATATATATATGACTTATGTATATATAAGAGGTGTATATATATATATAATGTATATATAACTGTCAGGGCCCCAAGCGCATTCCCTGCCACCCCCAGCGGGGTCTGGCTGCCCAGCTGAGGGTCAGCTTTGCCAGCTCAGCTGTGTTAGACACACATAAACTCTCACAGGGATTTACAGAGCCCAGAGGAGAAGGAAGTGGACGTATGAAACACGGCCAGGAAGAGAAAGGCTGAAAGAATTGGGTTGTTTAGTCTGGAGAGGAGAGACACTGCCACAAAGGAGGAAATGAGCCTCTCCTTTTTCGTAGACTCAGTAATAGGCTCGAACTAGAAGTGAAACTTGGCTACTAGAAAAAAGTTTCTCGCGGCAAGCAAGGAGATGTGTTGGGATGCACTGCAGGGCTCTAGAAAGTCCAGTGCTCAAGCTTGAAAAAACAGGTTAGGCAAATGTCTGATGGGCATGATTGTGGCATACTTGATCCTGCCTTGGCCAGCAGAGTGGCAACAGACCCTCTCAAAGTCCTTCCCAGCCTGTTTTTCTCATCCGTTGGTAAATCATAAATCCTACGAACTTCGCACCTCAGACTCTATTGACAGAAAAAAATAGTTTCAATCAATCAAGTTTTGTCTTTTTTTGTCATCTTTTTTTTTCTTTTTACTTACATAGGGAGTCTTCTAAAGTTTAAACTTTTTCAAGTATTTAGGCAGCTTATCTCCTACCCAAATTAGTGGGAATTCATCATCTATCGGGGGATTAGTGGGAATTTATCATTACATGCAGCCAAGGTGTGTTTCCACACTTATTTCCAAAGGTTGTCTTTACCATAGCGTGCACTAAGAATGAAACCACAGTCTTGCTTTCTGTCCTCACCACATACACACACATAGACCCCAAAGGAGACAAAGAGATTGGGAAATATTATTATGAAATAAAGTCTGTGTCATTCCTTTTTCTTCTATAAAGGATGTCAACTCCTCTGTTTAATTTTCCTTGGCTACCTGTTGAGCACGCTTGCATGATGGGAAAGTCAAAGAGCACAGACCTAGCACATGCAACTGAAATGACATCCAGCACAGCTGCAGCATGTGAGGATTGGGGTCATGGTTGCTCATTTTCTGATCGCTTTTCTTGTCCCGTTCTGTACAGAAGTTGGTTAGGCAGGGATTAGGTAGAATAATCCTTCTTATCCATATGCTTTAAAGTCTCGGCTGTCACAGATGCAAGATCCTGGCACTGCTGTAATGAAAAGAGAGACTCTTCCCGCTCTCTTTTTCTATCCCTGCACTTATTTGGGAATCAGAAATAAGGCAGCTCCCTCTAGGTGGCGAAGATTTAATGCCTCCTTTCCATTGCAAAAATTCTTACATTTATTTTACTACTCTAGAAATATGAGATTCACAGAGAGTGTTCTCTGTGTCCTATTTGCAGACAAGGGACAACCATTAAAAATAGGAAAAAAAAACATTAATGTTGGAGAAAAAATAGTGAGACTGGGTGTTTAGATGAAAGCTACCAGGCAAACTGACATTCATCCCAGCAGAGATACAGTAAACTGCCATGTACAGGGATGGGAAACTGATTAGGAGGACCCTTGGTGGGAATGACAGGATGAATCACCTCCCTTGCGGGAAAAAGTCCAAAGTCATCTTTGACTGTCTTGAAAATGGTGATATAAGAATTCCTTCATCCCTCCCTCTCTAATCAAAAGGATGTTTAATAAGTCATTTTTGTATTAATTGTATTAATTGTCCTGTCCTCCTTGCAAAGTGTTGTGAGTGACATCACTGCAAAATCCTACATAGGAAATAGCTCGTCCTCATTTTTTTAATTAGGAAAAGAAATGGCTGTTCACTCAGTGTCTTACTTAGTATTTTGCAAGGCAAAAAGACAAACAGGCAGAAAGGTTTCTGATTTGTGGCTGGGCTTTTGATTAGAGGTTACTAAGCAACACTAGCCTGATCTTAGCCCTACATTCCTCCTTGGAAAGCAATGTCTGTTAATGCTGAGGTCAATACTGGGCTTATGTATACATTCAGCTGACATCAAAGGCATGCATGGGTATGAAGAAGATCATGCTTTGACTTCCTAACTTACAAGACCTTAAACAATTCGATTGCCCATATTTTGTTTGTGCTCATATTTGTGGCCTCTGATCACATGTACAGGAACAAGAAGATGCTGGGAGAAGGTAGGCAATTCTGTGATTTTCAGGAAGAGGTTAACCCAAATGTATAGTTTATTGAGCATTGTTTGGCTGGTGCAGCCATCACCCTGCCCAATACTGGCATGCATTTTGTTTCTGATTCAGAAAAGCAACAGTGCTATTTCCCTTCATTTGTTGTTCTTCATTACTTGTTTCCTCCCATGCCGCGTCCCACAGCCTCTGCTCTTCTGTTATGGATGCCAGCCTCGCCTGTTCGTTCCTTGGGTTTATATGTACGTGGGCTTGGGCTTCCCGGTGACAGGGCCTCCTGGGATACGTCCTCACAGAAATACTAATGCAAGAACTACTGAGGTGAGTTATACTGAAATAAAGTGAGACTTACTTAGGTGTTCTCCCTAAACACTTTTTTCCACAAGCAGTATTCCCTGTCACCTGAATGGTGCTGCTCTCAGCCACAGTTGCTAACCTGCCCTGGGGCCTAGGCAAAAAACCTTGATGAGCATTGTAAGATACCCCTCCAGGACTTGGAAGAGCACTAAACAACTTCAGTGCAGACAGTCTTCTAGAGTCGTTCAGAAGGAAACATTTTCCCACAGTTCATTGGGATCACAGGGTAATTCACCTTAATGGAGTGAAAGAGCCACGGGATATAGCCCCAGAAATCCCAGCAAGTGCTGACACGGTAACTCATGTAGCGCTTTGTAGAGTGGCCGCCCTTACCAATTACCTAAATTAACTCAGCAAAGACTGCTCACACATGGAGAAAATCCTCCCTGACCTGATTTGTAAGGCCATTCAAATCATTCCTTAGAACCCACCTTTGCTAATATGCCTCTATAAAATGAATTGCTGAAACTAGGAGAAGGTGGTATACTCTACCTACTTGTGATATCTTACAAACATCAACGTGTTCATGACAGAAGTGGCTAGTAGTGACTTCTCTTTCATGTGCCAAGTGTGGGATGTTAGTGACTTATATGAAATACTTTCAACTCAAAAAAAAAAATTATAACCACTTTATAAAATTCTATTGCCATCGGTATAACAGCCTTTGCAATTTAACAAAGAGAAAGCCCGTAGGCTAGAAAAGTGCCCCCTCACTGCTAATAAACTTGGATTAAATGCATATGATTTAATTAGCTCACTTAATTTCATAAAGTTCCATTCTAGTTTCGCTTCTACGGCTTGCATGCCAGAGAAACACACTGGCAGTCTCCCAAATAATAAATGAATACAGAGTATTCCAAGGTTGGGCTCATGCCACCACCGAAGCAGGAACAGCCAAATCTGCAATAGAAATGTCTGCAAACTGCTGGAGGAGAAATGCAGTGCCAGGGCAAACCCCTTTAAACAAACTCTCGTAGTCACAGGTCCCATTGCAGAGCAGCCCAGCTCTCTGGGTCGAGAGGTGGGGGAGAGGGAGAGACTGTTCAGCTGTCTGGGCAAAGAAATAGCAGGACTTTTCAACAAATCTGTTCTCCTCTGACACAGAAAATAAAGTTTATTTTCTTCTAATATCGCTCGCAGGACAGCTATATTTGTCAAAATCTTTTTGCTAATTTGCTTGTAATTCAGGAAGAAATTCAGGAACCTGAAGTACACATCCAACATGGAAAAATCGGGATTGGAAAAATCGGAGCTTGGATAACTTATATTTGGTAAAGTTAGAAACAACCAAACCCATGAATTTAGAGGGTACTTGTGAATAACCTTAACTAAAGCTATCATGACTGCTTCTACCCATAACAGCATTCTTCTCCAGTAGTTTTTCAGTAAGCCCGGTTTTCATTTGCAAATTTTAGACACTGAAATAATTAGTGAGGAACAACTTTTAGAACGAATGTAGCTACACTTCCAGGTGGAAGTACACGAGGTAGTCTTTAGTCTTCCCTCTGAAAATAGCTATACTGGTATAAAACTTTTTTATACTAGTTGTGACTTCAAACTGGAAATACATGCTGTTTTAATGATGCTATAATTAAATGTGCTAAATCAATATCATACTAAATATACTATAACTAGGAAGACTGCACTATTTTAATTATATTGACAGTCTTAAAGATTTGCATTTTTCTATCACAAAAAAAGAATCAGCCTCATATCCGCATTCCATGATGTCAGCTGAGTAACTCTGGTCTCATTGCCGCAAATACAAGGTACTGTCTTGCGTTAAAAGCTACGCCAAGTCATATCACTTCAGATTTACCATGGACTAAAAGCATTCATGTGGGTTGTTATCATGGCTCACTTGGTCCACAATAACTTGTTAAGCCATGATAATTCAGCTATGAATTTGAGCTTAAAGGGCAATGTTTCAGAGTACTATAAAAATGGTGCTGTAGCTGGGATAGTATAAGGATATGTTTTGTATTAACACAAAACTTACAAAATAGCACCCTCATCTAGACCAGGCCTGCAAGACCATATTAAACAGTGAATACTAAATAACAGTCAAATAAATGAAGAGACTCAGTACTGGTTAGGATACAGCTGATGACAAGCCTGGAATGCAGCAGTGTTCCTTGATGCCCATGTGGATCTCCCACTTTAATCCAGAGAAAGATGATTTTTGGTTGAGGAAAGTGCCCTCATTCAGGAATGCACTTCAGCATGTACTTGAATTTCACTAAAAGCACTAGGATTCAAGTTGACCTTAAAACTAAACATATACCTACATGTTTTCCTGCATAGGGACATTGATTTAGAGACTGAAAACCATGCACATTAATATCTTTTGAAAGCTATCAAGGTAGTGTTGAAAAAGATAATAAAACTAAAACTTCAAAACCTAAGGAAGTATTTGGGTCATTATGTTTCAAGCTGAAAGTGACAGCACTAAGATGTATTCAATGACAATGAAATTATACGAATTAAACCCAAGCTATTTTTGTAAAGTGATGATACAGTTTGTTTACTGTTGTAGTGTTTATTGTGCTTTAACAGAACTGGATAAATCTGATAAGATGTTTAATTTTGGATTGGAGGAGCTGATGGAAGTGGAGTTCTGCCAGTGCTCCGAGAAGCTTACTTTCCCTATTGAACCTCACATTTAAGTTGTCCTAACTACCCTAGATTGTGTAAGTAAATAAACATGGGAAACGCAGCATCGGCTCCAAGAGTCTGTTTAGTCTTCTTGTTAGAGCTATAGCGTACTAGGATGCGTTCACACATAGGGTGGACACTTATAGTCAATTACACTCAATTTATTAGATTAGGTATGCAGAGAAATGGCATAATAGCAGAGTCATATGGCAGTGGGGGTTTACCATCTGTTATCTGCCGTTAGCAAAGGATCAGTTCTCACTGTGGACAGCAAAAAGGAGTAGTGAAAAAATAAATGGGACATATGCTTTTAAATTCCCAGCTGGGAATCTAATTCCGAATTCTCAATTTATAATTGCGCCATTTTGTAAGCAAACTGAATTATTTTCCAATATTTTACAGCTGAAAAGATTTGCTAGCAGGCTCTTATTAATTGCATTTAATAATCTTCTGTAAGAAGCCTGTGCAGAATGTGCCAAAAGCTATTCAGCCTGCAGTTTAAGGGTATAGATCCAGATAATGTAATTGACAGCAGCAGAACTGCGCAGAGTTCATTTTGGCTTTGCAACTATTCCTGTGCAAACACTCAGATTTTTGTATTAAAAAAATTATCTATGCATAAATACTAGCCCCCTGAAACAGAGATGAGGAGAACATTAAGTGGCAGAAGATTCTCGAGCAGCAGAAGTTAGGCATCTAAATCTGAAACGGGGGGTTCTAAAAACTTCTGTTCCGAAATCTTGTTCAACCATTGGTTGACCGGGGAGACTGCTGCCACCATGGGTTAGGTGTGGTTCCTTAGGAACTGAAATGCTACTTCTCTGCAACCACAGCACCTCATTCTTCGACAAAGGTACAAGTTAGCCTGATGCCAAACCCACCACAAAGCCTCATCTGCTTTTAGGAACCAATGGAGAAATATCTCCCCATACTTCCCCCACGGCCGTTATGCTCTAATTCCACATTATGCAACCAGTACAGTAGGGCTTTCCAAAAATTCAGTAAGAGCATCAACTTTCTTGTAAAACTTGTTTTGCTCTTCTTTAAGACACATGTTAGCCTGAGGGCTATTAGCTATTTTGGGTATGGCCTCTCTGCACTCTTTTGATGAGCTGTGGCAAAGGAACCGGAGCTACCTAAAGCAGAAGGGGAAGGAAAAGATCACTCCGACGTAGTCGTTACGGTATACTTCTGGCAGGCTGAGACCTGTGTCTTCATCAACACTGGGCCCAAAACCTGTGGTGCTTTCTCCTCCACCCTGCTCACTGAGGGCCAGGCTGCAAAGTTATCCTCCGGGTGCCTGGAACTCCTCCTCCTCCTGCTGAGAGGCGCAGGTGGGGCAGGAGGGAGGGCTGACGCAGCAGCTCTCAGAGCCAACCGCTTACAGGGGATGTGCCTGGGAATCCACTTATGAAGGGGAAGGTGTATAGACCACCAACACCATAGACTGTATCTTCTGTAGATTGCTTTCCAAGAGAAAGTTTTAAGTCCTTAACAAACGGGAGCAATAAAGAAAGCTATTTTCCTTCTTTCATGAATCATATGTATGGGTATACGTGTCAAAAATATAAAATGTTTTTGTGGTGTGTTTTTTTTTTTTTTAAATCTGTGTAAATGAAATTTGCCTTCTCGAATCTCAGGCCTTTCTGCCTCTGTGCTGCAACCAGCAAAGTTTGATTTATTTACGGAAACAGCTCATGAGACCTGTGACATAACAAAATAAATATAGCATCGGTACCACACTGACTTACGCTGCATCTGCTTTGGGAGACTGACTTCCTCGGGTCAGACGATACCCTTTATTCCTGCCTGTATATCACTTTGTCGGGGATGGGTATGGAACAGGGAAAGGTGTTTGCAAAACAGGCCTCGACCTTTTCAGCAGCAAACAAATGCTGTGAAGCAAGCAAACAAATGGATTTCTGAGAATTTTGCAAAAGGAATTTTGCATTGGGATTGCATTTGCCATCTCATTTTCTTCTGTCACTATTCCAAGAGCTTATAAACTAGATTCTCAAACTCAGTCTACCTACTGATTAGCTCACATTTTCCAGTTCCTGTTTCTGACCTCCATTAAAAGCACATTAAAAACATTTAGAAGTAAACAGACTCTAAAACTGTAATATTAACAGCTGAAGTAGCACCATCTTTACCCTTTAAAACTCTATTCTTTGGGGAGGAAAAAAAAAAAAAGAGACACTATTTTAATCAAGAAAAGAGATGGGTTCATTCCGAAAAAAAATTAATTTGAGTTAAAGTACTTTGTAAAGCTATTTGACAAACTGAACGATACTAAAAGATTTTGCATTTCCCATGCTTTTAACTTGATAATCTCAAGCCCATCTGTAAGCACAGATAAATTAATTCCTCAAAACTAATCACAAGAGAATGAAATTCCTGATAATATGCCCATCTGCAGATCTGTGTGCATAAAATGTAAAAATATATTATTTCACATGCATTTGTGCTTTTTTCCTTTGGGTTTTTTTTTTGTGTTTTTGATCAAGTCATTCTAGTGTAATTGCAGAATGAAGATTTATTTGCTGTTGTATCAATGCCATGGGAAGTTCTCAAATTGCCAAAACCATAATTCTCTCCATTTGACATCACCAACATGTATATTGTAACAGTGTGGTGAATTTGGTATCTTTTTACCATAAAAAGAACCTAGATTCAGGGACTTACTGACTAAAGTTTCCCAATTTTTGTTGTTTTCTATAGAAACAAGCCTTCTGTGATCATACTTCCCATTTCTGTCTATCTCTACCTGTGGGTCCTCCCCATTCCTCGGTCCATCAGGATGTGCTGGCCAGTTTAACTTCACAGATACACATAGAGATTGCAAAAATAATGTATGTGCTGTAAGTGTCATTACAACATATAGAGACTCCAGTAATTACCTTCGAAGCTGCTGTGTGAGCTCATCCCTTACAATGTATTTGAGTTTACCTGGTGTTCTGGTTTGAGCGACACAGGACTAATTTCTCTTCTAATGCTTGGGAAAACTGCACTTTTAGAAGACTCTAGTGTGTGATTTTGTGAAAATATTTACTTTATAGCCAGCTATGGTGTGTGGTTTTCAAGGTCTCAGTGTTTTCGAGCTTCCCAGGTGCAGGGATGAGGAGGAGCGAGACCGGAGCACTTGACCCAAGCTGGCCAACAGGGTTATTTCATACCATCAATGTCACATTCACTATAAATCAGAAAGTTTGCTGCAAAGTGCTCCCTCTCTCTTAATGGCTGCGATCCAGAGAACTTCTTGCCCCGGTGCCGGACCCCTGAGGCCTTCCCTTCCTCCCAAAGCCGTAGCGCTTGCAGTGTCCGACACTTGCTGTCCACTGCTGGGAGCGCACAGCTTCCTGCTGATGGAATTGGCTGGGCATAATCTTTGCATATTCAGCATTGGTATCTGGATCAGTATTGGTTCTTTAGTGTTATTGATGTTAATTATCTAGTCTTATTCTATTAAAGCTGTTTATATTTCAGCTCCTGGGTTTCCTTGTTTTTTCCTGATTCCACTTCCCGGGTGGGGAGGAGTCATCGAGTGACAGAACAATTATCTAAACGACAATAAGTTGTTGTGGGTTTCTCAAACCGTAACACCTGGTAAAGCTGAGAGGAAGCAGAGAGACAAAGATCAGGATTCTCCAGCAGGAGGAGAAGCACCCGAGTCACTCATGCATATGACAAATATGCAGGAAATCAAGTTCCCCTGGTTCTGGCACTTGCTGAGTGGCCCGTAGGTGTACATGCTGCTCTTTTTGTTCCCACTAACACTGTCTAGAAACAAGCACCTATGAAATGGGACTAAATACTGGACTATTTGGTCTGCCTTTGTTTGGCTGCTGTTTGGTGGCTCTGGCCAGTGATCAGGTTTCTGGGGCATAACTCAGTTATGGCACTGCCTTTCTATGTGATTCTATCCCAAACTTCTCCTAGTGATCCTTTGCTCTTGCACAAAGCTGAGTAGAAAAATGTTTACGAGTGGATGTAGTGTAAATTCACGGGAGTAACCTAGCTGATAATACCTGGGGTTTATGTCCTTGAACTTGCTCTGATTGTGGACTGAGAACAACGGAAGGTATTATATTGTGTGTGTTTATAGGCTGTTAAATCAATACGCTGCTGGAGGGGAATCTTCCACATCATTTATAAATAATGGTGAGAGATGTGCTCTCAGCAGCAGTGGTGTACATGCAAAGTGCCTCCATTGACTTCTGCAGTGTTATACGTTTTGCTGCATGATTAATTTAACTCGTACCCCCTCGTGAACTGTCCACACCGAGAATTACTGCTTTAACCAGAGAATTAGCTGTTGCAAAGAACTGCCATCCCAAATCAGCCCTTCTAAAGAATCAATGGACTAAAATACATTTAAATGTTAGTTGGGAAACAAAAGAAACGATGAAAATCAGGAGGACATGATACTAACATCAGATAACTTCTGAACCATAGGCATCTACAGCCAACTGTCTAGGAACGTATGCTCTCTGCTCATACAAAATGTTTATTTGCACTCCTGGTATTTCGCAACACATCAGGTTTCAAATCTGCCACAGGTCTCCTTCCCTAGCTTTGTGTTCAGCACTGAAAATGTCAAGTCCTGTACTCCACACACATCTAACTTTCTGACCCTGAACTTTATTATTGCAGCAAATTATGGCCTACAGCTGAACTCTCCTGAAAAGTCATCGTGTAGCTGATGCAAGAAATGAAACATGTCGAAAGCAGGGGTGTGGGCACATGCACGGCAATATTACTCCAGTAATGAACAAAAGGAGGAAGTATGGGTGATCACATATAGCCAAAAAATCCTAGTCAGAATAATGAGCAAATTAATAATAAAAAAATATCAGACTTGTCATATCCAAAAAAGTCTGAAACAATAAAAATATATTCATTAATCACTCAGATGTTTTGGTGAATGGAGTAAAAGTATATTTCAGTTGATGAATGACAGAGTTATTTAGCTGACAGTTATCAAAGTAGTTAAGTCTTATGGAGCAGTTTTTTCCCAAGTAAGAGGTTTTCTAAGTGTGTCCATTTTTCCCCCAATCTCATCGGTACCAGCTGCTATTGCCCAGATCTGTTTATCTCCTGATTCTACTCGAAAATACTCCACCATCACCTGAATTACAAAATTGTTTTGTCTAATAAAGATTTCTAATTAATTGGAGACTGATTGTCAAAACTGTTAAAAAATGTTGAGAGTTCCAGCCAAGTGCGTTACTAAATCTTTCTGTGTCAACGAGTATCTGGGATAAACTAAACTGAAAGTTGGACGACTTCAAGTTGTACTTTCAACTCAAGAGTGACGCATTCCTTTCCTTTGCACCTGAAGTTCAGTTGTAAGTTATTCCCACTTTTCTGACATGGTGCAGAAGTTACATTGGGCATATCTAACTGCCAGTCAATAGGTTCGTACATTTTCCTAACATCAGCCAAATTGTTAGACTTCTGATGAGTGGGAAATATCCAGATCCTGGAACTCCTATAAATGAGCTTCTGAGCAAAGACTATTTTAATTGGTGTGTAGCCAACTGGCCATTTCAGCAATCTCTGCCCAAACACTAGCGCTCATTTCCTCGTAGCAAGCCCTTTTGTAATTTAAGTTGTTTTGACAGAATAGAGCGCGCGGTTCCTTGTTGATCTAGTGACCAAATAAACCACAACAAATGCCGAGCTGTGAAACACCACCAGCAGCAATCTCTCCTCCGGTGTTTTCTTCCAACATTAAAAGACTGTTTTGCAGCGTGAAGAAAACAAAGCCTGTAAGATTACGTGCCATCTCATCACCTAATCCCTTTGTAGTACTGCTTCGATGTGCAGAACCCGCAGACTGTAAGGTCTCCACGTCTTAAACGGCCGTGCGTGTCTGTTCAGGCAGAATCAAAACTTGGTCAGGCCGCTCTGCCCAGGCAATGACTGGACACTTCAGGTGTCTCCGGCTGCAGCAGGAGGCGCCTACCTCCCAAACCTCTGTGCGCAAAACGTGTGGAGCCCAGCCCAGGTGCCCACAGGTCGGAGACCTCTCGTTGGCGGCCAGGCAGCGTAGGCAATTGCGGAGAGGCAGCTTCTGCTCCATGAACGCCGGCATTCAGCGTGGTCCACAGCACCTATAGCCCAGAGAGGACATTCGCAGGGGTCCAGAGCAGCAGCCAGCCTGCAGGACTGGCAGCAGGAAGGCAGCGCCACCTTTCATGCTGCAACCTTTTACCTGTGTTCCCGCTGTGCTCCTCCAGACCTTATGCCTTAAACAGGCACTGCACTTGCCTCCCACCAGCGGCTGGGCATAACGTTTTCTTCTTCTCCCAATATCTATTCCCATTCTTACCCATTAGATAGTAGACGCCTCACATTTTCCTCTAATCTGAACACCGGTTTTCCAGTATTTACAAATATACCCCATGAAGAGGTTAAATATTCCTTGTTTAATAAAATGTATTTATGCAAAACTACTTGATCACTCAAGAACACTTTCTCTTGTAATAGACAACCCCCAGGATGTTGGCACTGTCCAATAAAAGCCCACATTCCTCTTGAGCTGTTTTATGTTTTCTAATTTCTTCATCGCAATTAGTGTCTTTGGCTGGCAGGACTGGCATCAGTAGTTCAGCAGAATTGCACTGAGCTGTGTTTCATCCCTGGTTCTGACTCATAATGGCTGTCTGGGAAAGTTTGTAAACATGAGAAATTGCCATTAAACGTAAGGATCGTATTATCAGTCTTACAAATCAAGGAAGTTCTTGCTGGGTTAGGATGAATAACAAAGGGCATAGAGGTATATTTAGAAAGTAAATGCGTCTGTATGATGAGTTACATACATTTCACAAGCAGCACGACTGAGAAGTTTGTGAAAGAACCAGTTCTCATGGGACTCCACCCAGACAAAGGCAGCAAAGAAGCAGCAACGTATGATGAACCAGTTAAACGAAATGAAGGCATAAACACCCAGTCCTGGGTTACTTTCAGCATTTATATGGTAATATACAACCTAAATTGTTAAATGGGCTTATAGCACTGTGAAATATGAATCCAGCTACCAAGATGATTTCATATTTTATTTGAGATACGTATTTTCTAATGCAGCAGTGTAGCAGACACTGGGAGACATGGGTGGATGTACGCAATATATTTAAGCTTTATAGAGAAACACCCCTTTCAGTAGGAATGAAGTGTGATTTTTTTTTTATTTTAATTCCTTACGGCACCTCCTCCTCTGTCTCTTTCCTGTTTTGTTTTCTTGCTGTACATTTTGATTGCTGATCTCTCTTTACTTTTCCACGTTTTGCTTCTTTCTGCTCTTTCTTTCTGACGTTCTGGGCAGTAGCACTAGAAAGAAAGGGAAAAAAAGAAAAAGAAGGGGAAAAAAAAGAAAGGGAAAAAGGAAAGGGGGGGAAAGGGAAAGGGGGGGAAAGG
>RSEF01000001.1:120642003-120674550 GCA_003993805.1 Himantopus leucocephalus | reverse complement strand
GAAGGAAAGGGGGGGAAAGGAAAGGAGGGTAAAGAAAGTGAAAAAAGGAAAAGGGGGGCGGGGGAAGAAAGGGGGGAAAAAGAAAGGAAAAAAAAAAGGAAAAAAACCCATCCAAACCCTGGCCCCATTCCTGTTATCTGGTGCTAATGATGCTGTAAAGAGCAAATGCCTGGAGTTCCTGTTATTGCAAACAGCCCTGCCGCTGCCAGCCAGCTGCGTGGAAGGGGCTGATAGGATGCTTATTACAGCCGAATCGCAAGAACGGGTACCGGAGTGGGAAAGCCAACAAAGCCGCTACCAATGACAGCGAGAGGCCAAAAAATGCGTTAGTGCAGGCAAACCTTGAGTGACAGCCTGCGAAGACGGTTATCATAGTTAATACATGGTAAATAATGCATGGCAGGTACTCGCCTGTTTCCCCTGGCGGCAGACGCGGGGCTGCATTTGTTAACCCTCAAGTCACACCACTGACCTCCTTTTTCTGGGGTGTCTGAGGGAGGAACAGATAGCTGGATGCGGGGTAATTAGACGCTGGGTTACCACTAATGTCGGTATTCGCGTCCGTTTTACTGGGACAGGAGTTGGGGTAGTTACTCAATGCGTTTCTAACAGATTTATTTTTATTTTTAGTCCATGCGGGTTTATGAAAAGCACATAGAGCAGAGGCAATCCTTGTCGTTAAAATAAGCTAGTTCGCTAATTAACTGCTGAGATCGGAATATCATTGTTTCCCCTGATCGGAAATCAAAATTCCCAGAAAGCCTCATATCTCATTATCAGCACCAAAGGCAAACAGCGGCATTGTTATTCCAGGGATTGCACCTTTTCAATGGCTGAATTGCCAGCCCGAGGCGGTGTCTGGGTGTGGAGGGGCGGGGGGGGGGGGGGGGGGGGNGGGGGGCGGAAGGATTTGCCTGAAGTTCTTTGGTTTCAGGCTGTGCCGTTTGTTTTGCTAGAAGATGATAGTGTTTTGGCAGGCGTCTGCAGTTTTTAATCTGGTCAGCTTTATCTCTGTATATAAAGCCTCGGTATAGCCACTGCATGTTGACCTCTCAGCGAACCGGTTTTGTTTATGTGCTGAAAATTCTGAGAAAAATCTGAGAAATTGCTTGATAAGTTCACATAGTCAACATGATGTTCCAGTGATATCTCTTTGAATATTTTATTTTCATTCAGTTCTTCTCTACCAAGCTGTTTGTTAGTAGCCTTTTCAGTCCAGTGTTTTTTGTTGTGATGTTCTTTTTTCTTCTTCTTTTTTTTTTTTTTTTTTNCACGATGAAATGTGATTCAGAGTTCATTTCGGTAATCATTCCTCCTTTGACCAAAAAGCGCTTTACGGAGGCTACATCCAGCTTGGTGGTATCAGATTTCAGTGTGAAAGTGCTACATTCCTGACTGCCCTGCATTCTCTTTGTGTTTGATTTTGCCTGGTAAAATAAATGGAATATTTAGAAAGACTAATCCCATTCAGAAAAAAGAAAGAGAAATAAAAAAAGACCAGAGGAAAAAATGTCTAAAAAAAGAAATTCAGCCAATGCTTTTTTTTCCTATGCGAAATTCCACTTTGCCATCCGCTGTATTAATTGTCATTTTTTTTGTTGCTGCCCTACACTCATTTTTTTCTACCTTTGATTTATTTCAGGTTTGATTAAACTTCTTGACTTCTGGTTTTAGCTGAAGAAAGCACTTCTCTAGATCTCTGAAATTCACAAAAAAAAAGTTCCTTTGGAAGACAGCTGTAACTTTCACCTTTCACTTCTTGCTGTAGTTCATGACAGAACTAGCTCACGCTGGCAGCGCTGCTTGAGTCATTTCAGAATCTTAAAAGCACTCTGGATTTTTCTATATAATCATTTATTTTTGTTTCTTTTATAATGTATAGCTAAGGCCTGCATTTTAGATGTATCTTTTATTTTAAATGTACTTTTTTTTTCCTGCCTTTGGTCTTGTCTGTAATTGTCTTGTCTGGAAGGTAATTTTTGAACGTAGGCACTTGAGGAGGGGGAGGAAGAGCATTTGCATCACTGTAGCTTTTTGTGTGAATGCAGTTGCACTGGCACAAAATAGTATAATCAGAGTGCAACTATAAAGTGACAAAAATGTTGACTAATTCTTAGAAGAAAACGGACTTTAAAGAAGTATTTGCTGTGAACTCTTAATACGTATTTGAAAATCTGAAGGGCCTTTTTTGTAGACAGTGAATTCCTAATGTAAAGAAACAGGGACATTTTTTTAAAAAAATTCTTCCTGCCCATGTTCATGATGATAGTAACAACAAAAAAAAATCGTTACAGCATCCCTGTGTTTTGAGAGTTACATTTGCAAATTAAGCAGCACCACAGTTTGACTCATATATCAGAGAATTGCTTTGTTTTGCATGCAATGGAATATTTGCATCAGCTGGTTTGTTTTTTTTACTTGGAAGGTTGGGCTTTTACAGTTTTAAAGGCTGTCTTTTTATTATCTTCTTGAACAATATCTTTTTCTCTGCTTCTGTATCTTATTTTTTCCTTAAATAGCCTCACTCACTTCAGAGACAAAATTAAGAACCCGAAGACCCTCAGAAAAGGAGCTCTTTAAATGAATTATTCTGAATATTATCATATTTTTTTAAAAAAAGTTTGCATTTCTAAGCATCCCTCCTGGTCTTTAAAAACTGAAGCTGGCATCTGTGTTGGCTTGAATTTAAATGGTCCCTGCAGGCTCTTTAACTCAAAGAGTTATTTTATTCATTTGGTTGTTTCTTATTTCTTCCCGTAGGGTAACTACAAACCTAGCTCTTATATTTGTTTACTTGCCTCGCTTTGTTAAAAGATTATGTCTTCACCAGCGCTTATGAATTTATTAGTGCTTAAAATGCACTTAAATTATTGAACTCCGTCCAGTTTGCCTTTATCACCCTGTTTTACCTGCAGCACTTTTTGCTGTGATTGCTCCCCATGCATCCCTAACAATAAGCTCTCTGCATGTAGAAATGTACCGAGTTAGCTGAGCAGGGGATGCAGGGAAGTGTCAAACATTATTTGTCTAGCTTTATTTGCTCCCATTAATACATCCCTCATTTGTATCGCCTGCGGTCAACGTTTTCAAATACAAGAGACTGTAAGAGGGTACCTTACCTCCACATCTATTAGAAAATGCCACTGACACGTTCTTCAAGGGGGCCAAACCCGTCTCTCAGGCAGCATCTCCTCCTCTCCTGTTTCTGGTTTCTCCCGTGCTCAGGCCAGCGTACTCTGCCTTTGGTGCAGCCCAAGGCGACGCTATGCCCCCCAGCCCAGCCTTTTTAGAAGAAGCTCCTCGTTCATCCGCCCTGCTCCCTCTTTCTGCTGGCCTCTGCCAGCAGTCCTGCAGCTCATTGTCCCCGCCGTGGTGCTGCCGAGGCAAATTTTTGAGGGGTTCTTTTGCAACAGAATTGCCTGAAAAGACATGAGCTAAAGAAGAGGGAGACATGGTGCAGGGTAAGACCAGAAGGGCCAGGAGCGTTTGCTGAACTGCGCCTTCCCCTATCAAGCGTCAATAGCATAACCTCCAGAGAGCAAATGAAGCCTGTCTCTTCTGAAATACCTTCTTGAATCCTACGCCTGTGGTTACAGTGGCCAGAGAGGGAGAGATAACCATCATCGGGTACATTGGAAATCCCGGGAGAAGCCTTTGCTCTGAGCCATCAGCCTGCCCTCTCCCGGGGTAGTCTTCAGCGGGTGGCACAACTGCTATGCGGGCAGCTCTTTCCATCCCGGGAAGTTTCACAGGGTCATAGTGTACTTACAAGGCATTTAAAACATGTGTCAAAATCTCCTAATCCCTGTTTCCAACCTGATTAGCCTCTGATGTTTCTCACATGGCTGTGTTCTGCTCAGCTCTAAGGTACTTTATCATTTTATGGCCATTACAAATATAAGAGATGACAAATGTAAGAGATTAGCAGTGGAAACACCAAGATCAGCATCTGGTTCAACCTTTTTCCTCTCTGGCAAGAAAGAATAGCATTTGAGTAGTTTTATTTGGTTTGGGTTTTTTAGTAAATATATATCTTAGCTGTGATACTGAAGAAAGAAAGAAAGGACTGAAAAGAATAAGGTTTATATTTGTGCCAACATGGGGAGGTTTGAAGGATTTCTGGTGGAATAAGTCTTGGACTGAGTCCTGAGGAAAAATCTGTCTTCTGCATAAAGGTAACAGTCCTTGTGCCAGCAACAGATTGTTACCGGTGGCCGTGGAGGTCCTGAAGGTTGGTGAGAGTAACTGCTGTGCGCTGGGAAATACACAGATAGTGTAGTATTCCTAAGAGGTCTTGCAGTTCACATCTGTACGGGAGCAAGGAGAGAGCGGAACATAATATGGGCAAAGATACCTGAATATGAATTGGCGAGGGGAAGGCTGTGTGGTCTTCACTTTAAATCCATGAAGCAAAATGTAAACCCATCAAAGCACCAGGATTGTTTTGACTGCCTGAAGAGATGCTAGCCACTTCTAAAATGCTCTAGAAGATACACATCTACAGAGACAGGAATAGAGTTTATTAGAAGAAAGCGTAAGGCATCTGGAAAGGATCTGACGAGGCAGAGGTGGCACAAAGCCTTATCCCAGTCCCGGGGGCACCACAGGAGTCTCCACAGCCCAAGACACACTTGAGGCTCAGTTTATTCTCTGTCTTCAACTAGTGGCAAATAGTATCTGCATTATAAGTAATTGCTGTGCAACTTCATGGGAAGCTTTTCTTAAATTAAAAACTGTTTGCTACTTATATCATAGCAGGGTGACATAGATAAGCTGCTGCCAGTTTAGCAGATACAAATCTTGTTTTCTCAATTCTAGTATAAACACATCTTTCTTACAGACTCATCACTTTTACAATACTGCCTTCGCTTTTGTGTCTCTGCATTATTTTCTTCTTTCCACCATGTCACAAATACCATTTGATTTGGTCCTGTGTTGGCTGACATCTACTCTGTCTATATTTTCTTACAACCTTTCAATCTGTTCACCTTTCTGGCCTCTGATTTGTCTGGTGGCATCATCTTTTATTGCCTGTAACACATTTCTGCTTTCTATTTTTACCCTCAGTGGCATCAAAGGACACACACACACCCCCACCCCAAAGGAGGGGAAAAAAAAATAAGTAAAAAAATGTAAGGCCACTAAGTTCATCTGTTCCACATCCTCCACATCCTTGCTTAAAGCCTCTGTCTCCCAGGAAACACGAATTGTTTGCTAGTAAGTAGGCAGCTAGGTGTTATTACTTTTATTACTTGTATCATAACCATCTCCTCCTGTCCATTTCACACTTCCCTTAGAGGCACTTAGTATTTTTCCTCGCTAGACGTCTTTTAATTTTTTGCATACAATGACTAAATTACAAGTCTATGTTATACCCTGGGTTGTTTGGTTTTTTGGTTTTGGTTTCTTTTTTTTTTTTACAAAAACAGTCAGTTAATTTATAGTATTGAGTATATTTGCAGAAAGAAGTGTACTCTCCATAGTTCTGGTCAAGACTATAAATACATGGGTTTAGTTCTGATTTGTCTGCAGTGCTAAAGGATGCCATGTATAAAATACTTAGCTTCAGGCCAGCTAAAGCAAATGATAAACATTTGCTTAAAAAAAAATGGACAGTTTAAAGAGTGCCCTGCCCCACTCCCTCCACTAAGATACCCCAGCACCCCCAGCCTCCAGCCGCCAAAAGTTACGACAGGCAACAGCAGGAACAAAAAGAAGGGTTGTTCTCCTTCCTTCCCTTTTCTGGTCACTGCAGTTCATCCTGAAGCTGATGAGCTGAAAGCTCTTTGATTTGATGAATTTCCAAACAGTAAACTTGAGAAGGTAAGGTGTGGATATTCTTGCTGTTTTGCTGCCTCTGTTATCGGAGTAGTAATCTCCAACAGAGGAAAAAGAAAAACATTCACAGTAGTACCATCTTAAATGCCTGCAAAAAAAAAAATGCTAGGAGGCTACAGTCATAAGAAGAAGGGCGTATTATGAAATAAAGTCACACTGAAAATCAGTCATGTTTGACCTGGCATGAGGTTACAATGCCAGGTCAATTATCATCCGAGTAATATTACTTTGTGGTAAAATTAAAGTGCCCTATCTTCACTGAGAAAGTATCTTGAAATAGCTGGGTTCATTTTGACAGTTTAATTGCATACCTTGAGGAGCACTAAAAAGAAACACTAGCTTCAGAGAACAGCGTAGACACATTACTTAGGACACGGATCAACATTTTGTTGTGCATACTTAGTGAAACAAAGCCATGATTCATAACTGGAGCCTTCAGACACTGCTGTAGCACAAACAGACAATAGTTTACATAGTTTTGACAGCCTTTTAATAGCAGATTTAGCTAAAATGACAATCACTTTAGCTGACGTAATAATCCCAGCCATATTGTCATGCCTGTCTTTTTTTCAGAAATTATCGTCCTGCGATGATGCCAGGAATTCATATGTTGATCACAGAATCATAGGATTTCCATCATTTAGGATGGAAAAGACCTTTAAGATCATCGAGTCCAACAGTTAACCTAACACTGCCAAGTCCACCACTAAACCATGTCCCTCAGCACCACATCCACGCATCTTTTAAATACCTCCAGGGATGGTGACTCAGCCACTTCCCTGGGCAGCCTGTTCCAGTGCTTGTCAACCCTTTCTGTGAAGAATTTTTTCCTAATATCCAATCTAAACCTCCCCTGGTGCAAGTTGAGGCCATTTCCTCTTATCCTGTCGCTTGTTACTTCGGAGAAGAGGTCGACCCCCACCTCGCTACAACCTCCTTTCAGGTAGTTGTAGAGAGTGGTTAGACCCTCATGTGCATACTCATAACCAGCAGTGAGTGGTTCAGGAACTGATGCAGCAAGCAGGTAGAGACGGCCGGTGCCACCAGCGGGGCTGTGTTGGCAGGTGCCTGAGCCATCCCAAGGTGCTGCCTGGGGGCTGATAGGAAGCCACACCTTCCATTGGGGAAGCTCTAACGGTGGGAGCTGGGCCCTTCATTCCAGTCGTGCCAGGACTTCTGTTGCAGCCTTTACCTAGGTGAAGTATCAATAGCTTTCATCGACACGTGCCGTCTCAAGATAAGGTTTCACAAGACAGCTGAGCTGATCTAAGAGTTTGCTGCTGCTGCTGCTGCTGCTGAAAGAGGCAGGCCTTAACCCTCATCTGTGACAGCATAAGGAATACATATTTTCACTGATAACAACCTTGGTGCTTCCATCCCTCCTTCTAAATTGTGGGATTTGCCTGATCCCGTCTCCCCAGCGGCTGCAAGGCAATGAACACTGCCCAAGCACAACGGAGTGGCACAGAGCAGTGAGAGCATGGGGGAAGGGAAGGGCCAGGACTGCTTCTTTTGTGTCTCTGCAGACCAAGCATCAGCCTTTGCCACCCTGTACTGTAAACAGATCTCTGAACTTTCAGTGCGAGGGCATAAAGTGCATTAAATTGTCCTATGAAATGGACATTGTAGCACCCATAACATTTCTTGCACTTCCAGTATTTCCTGATGAAGGAGTAGGTCAAAGTGTTTTGCCAGGTATGTTACTGACTTTAGTTTTTTGTATTGTCCCTTTCAGACAAGCAAATATTTAATTATACAGTTATTCACATGAAACAATTGAGGAACAGACAGATAAAGCAAATTGCCCATAGATTTCAACAAAACAGCCAAGCTAAGACTCTGGCGGCCCTGCCTCCCCACTCTCCTCTCCATCTCATGCATGCCATTTGGCTTTGAACTCCCGAATACATTTTGCTCATCCTCCTGCAGCATTTCACTAATTGATGAAAGATTAAAATATAATTCAGGATGACATTCCCCACTGAAGTCTGCCTTTAACAAGAGGCAATAAGCTGAAGCCATGGAGGGAAGGGAAAAAATGCTTCCAGAAAAAAATTACAGAACTTGAAAAGTAGTTTCATTTCTTTGTAGAGGACTACTTGCAGAATGTCCCCAAGTACACTACAATTCTGCAATAAGTGCCACTTTCAATAAGCAATGGCATTATGATAGTTCTCCATTAGGTTAACAGTGCTAGACTTCCAGTTAGGGGCTACTTCTACTGGGCAAATACTTTTCACTGGCTCTCTGGGAGGCCATTTAAAACAGGTTTCACTGTAAATAGTTACGCAAGACATTATAAAGGTTGTTATCAGTGAAAATATGTATTCCTTACGCTGTCAGCATTTTTTCCTGAGCTAATGTAATTACAAAGCGCTATTGAAACCAACCCAGCCTGTTTATACGGTAGGAAGGAAAACTACATAACACTACCTAAAAAAAAAAAAATGAACCCCCACAAAAAAAACCCCTTCACCAAGTGAAATTTTGTTAAATGATCCAGCAACATAGAAACGCATCCAAGTCAACCTGGAACACAAACTGGAACTCTCCCTTACAACAGGACGCTGTTTAAATGCACTGGGCAGAGAAGAAAAATCTCAACAAAGGACGGGTGCACCTTTGAGAGGGCTCCTCTTCGGGTCAGCGAGCAACGTCCATTGCTATCTCAAGCAGCCAAGTCATACGCTCCCTTCCAGAAAGTTCTGTATGGAAAGTTGTTAGACCTTTATGTTTATCTCCATGGGGGATGGCTCTTCCAGAACTTCCAACCTGGACAATCAGAAACTTAACTCCGGGGAAAAAAAAAGGTGGATTCCGTGGGCCAAAGTCCCTGCCGTACCCAGCGGGTGTGGCTGTGATGAGGGAAGCGATGAAGGGCAAAGGGTGGTTTGTGCTGCGCTTGCCAATGTATCAGTCAGCTGGACCTACTCTGAGGGTACACGGTTAGGACCCAAGGTAAAGGAAATGGAGGACAACACGATGGAAGTGGAAGAAACATGTATAGTGGAAGAAATAGTATGTCTATTTTACTCGCAGTTTGCTATTTAGGTAGTTATATCCATTTGTCTGCTTGTGCAGAACCCCTGTGATACACAGCATAATTTAGAGCAGGGACATCTATAAGTGATTCACAACAGCAATTTTAGGATTCTCAGGCTCCTAGGCACTGCTAGACAAAATTTGGGGATTTTAGAGATTGCCATAGTTAAATGTATCCTGGATACAGGTCCACCTGAGAAAAAATGGAATTTAAGGAAGGGAACCTGAAGAGGCAAGGTTGAGGGTTAACCAGAAAAGGCAGGAGTTTGTGGAAATGATGATGAGGTGGAAGAGGTGGCATCCATCTCAGAAAGGGCTAGGAAACCCTGTTATGTGGTACTGCCAACCAAAAACTTATGAGTAAATCCCTTCTCCCCACACCCTCAAATACTGAGACTGCATAAAAAAAAACAAAAACCAAACTTAAAAAAGGAAAGCTAAGAGTATTTTTATTTGGGGATTTTTTTTTTGTGATTTCTGCAGGTCTTCCCAGACTATCAGCTGCAAACAGGTTCTGATATTTGTTCATTTTTAATAAAAGTTCTGGTTTTCATTATAGTAGAGCTCATGCCTTAAAAGAAAAGACTGAGCAGCACAAGGCTTCAAACAAATTGGTGATAATTGCCATTCTTCACAGATCCCATGTGTAGTAACAGTAGGTATTAGATGGAGGTACCACCAAAATCTTCATAACTGTGGGCCCCAACATACAGATCCTCAGTGTTATTTAACTATTCTGGTGGGAACATCAGCAGGTAACACTGAGATACGTTTGAGGAGCTTGGCTGTAAGAACTGTTGCAGTTACCCTGAAACACCTAAACTCCTGTGACAAGCAGATTTTACAGCCCTGAGCTAACCAACCAGGCTTCCCTGGGGAAGGGGAATATCAGACACCTACGCAAGAAATATTTCAGAAAAGCAGCCAGCTGCGCAGAGTGTCTCACACAGGTAAGAGTGAAAGGTGAAGCGTCGGACAACGAATAAAGCGTGCGGTGTCTAAGTGACTGACTCTGTATAACTAGCTGATGGACCTGAAATGGCACCTACCTACCTACCTACCTGTTCTTGAGATCTTCAGCTACAAACACCTCCCTTACATCAGCATCAAAGATTGGTTTGCCAGTACAAGATGAAACACTTCGTTTTCTCATCCTGTACTTGCACCCCCTATCTCTTATTTTTGCCCTGTTGTTTTATTCCTGCCGCTGCCTTCTGTGCCGACACTCTGTTCTTCCATCCACCATTGGCTTGTACCCAGACCTTCAGGCACGTGAGCTGGCAGGCCACAGATGTTAGGAGTGATCTGGGCATGCCTGTGGGATCTGGTCTCACTGGCGGAATAAGCAAAAGAATGTCAGATGAAGTGAGTGTTACATGCAGTTGGCTCCTGTCTTAATGCACCTCCTTGCTTCTTCCGCTAGCTAATGGTTGTATCACAACACAGTTGTTAAAACAGTCACTAGAAATACTGCATAGCAGGCTTGTGCACTCTGGGCACCCTCATACCACTTAACAGGTATGCCTCAAGCTTGGTATGAAAGGGTAATTTTCCCTGATTATGGAGGATCTAGCCTCAGGGATTCAGGGATTTCATCTCAGGAAAGGGCTTTGAGCAGCTTGCTAGTGACTGGGCGATGTCAGCGGTGACAACCAAGAGAAACCAGGCTGCCTAGTAGGGCAGTGGCAGCTGAGTAGCAGTTCAGAAAATGTCACTGATGACTTAAGTGGCAGGTACAGACACTGAAGAGGCTAGTAAGTGCTAAAGCACCATTTATAAAAGCCTTGCACAAACAAAATAATCTCAAAGTTCATGATGCAGTCCAAGCCACCATCAGCTACTGATTCTGCACTATTAAAACTGACCTGAGTTATTTTTGGGATTAGGTATGAGATGCCATTACCTCTGGCGTATCTGTGATTATCTTCTTCAACTGTAGTCCCTAAAGGGTTGGGGGAAATCCCCTCCCACTACTCCTTGCTCATGAATGAACTTGGTTTTCAGATATTGTTTCTTCTCTCTCTCCTGTGCAAGTGTGGATCCTCTTCCTAGTCTTGTCTGTTCGATTCTCACGAGATGATCCTTTTTTTCTGGACACTAGAAAAATATACTACAGACACCCTCTTTCTATCCACAAATGCCAGCTTCTACAGTGCACCTTTCAATCTGTTTATGGGTGGTTTCCATATTTCCCTTGGCCTTTTAGTTCCATAATGATCACTTCCAGCCTGGCCATGCAAGAATCCCCCCCAGTGCTGAGCAGCCCCAGTTGGAAAACACAACCCAAACCAAGCATAGCCCATGATAACTGTGCGAGGGAGCACGTAATCACTCTCTTTCTCTGGGTGTAATTTTAAAGATCCAAGTCAGGGTTGCAACCCCTGGATGGATGTTGGGTGTCCATGCTGAGTTTCCTCCACAAGGAGCCAGTTGTAGGACTGGGAATGCAGCACTTCTTCACAAGTGTAGCTGTGCTTCGACACAACCGTCCTGTGACACAGCTAATTTCACTCTAAAGGCCAAATTTCATGAGGCAGCTGAGAAGATCTAGTTATTGCTACAACCAACAAGCATGGGCCTGTTCTTCCAATCTTTACTCACAACTTCACCTCCTTCTAGCTCGTCCTTGTGCTGCTTTTGTGGCAGCAACAATGATCAGTAATCTATTCTGCAGGTAAACCAAGCTGATAAAAAGTGGAGGGGAGTAATTATTTGCTAGTCTGGTGAGCTAAATTAGGTCAGTAAGTTGTCAGATGACTATCAAAGCGGGCACAAGGGAAAGTGTGGTGACTGCAAAGCTCAAAGTGGGGAGAGGGGACTGGGATTGTGCTTCTGTTGCTGGGTCATACAGGCATCAGCAAATGTGGCAGCTGAAATTCAATGCAAAGAGAGAGACAGAAAAGAGGAGAGAGGAATGTGAATGTCACCTCTTTTGGAGACAGCAAATCTTCAGATCAGCTGCTGAAGAAGCACTTCCGTGTCATTTCAGGAAATCACATCTATTTTTCCTCTTAAGGGTAGTTTTCTTCAATCAAGTCTTCACTGTGGTGAATATTAGCTCAGAAAAATAGTTCACTACGGGACAGATCTGTATTGCCAACTGAATTAATGTTTCAGCCAACAGACATTGTCCTTTTACTGCCATGTGCATACACAACGCAAGGCTGAATACAAATAAACTTCTAATATATAACTAATAAAAGATCTGTAGCCCCAATATTTTTACAAAGATGAATTACGCGATGCGTTCCTCTTCTGGACTTCAAATAAACCAAATCTATCTTATATTACACGGATGTTGCTTCCCTTTTATGGCGTAAATATGTAGCTTTAAGTTTGGATCAACTATCACTGCCATCGGCGTGAAGGGACTAGTGTTCCTTTTTTCTTTCTGCTGTTTTTGTGTCTAAATGACGCAAACACTCAAGTAACCTCCGAGAGAAAAACATTGGAGGCAACTTGTATTTCTAAACTTTATTACCACAGAGACACAAAGGTGTAAATTGCTGCCCTCTTAAAACGTCTTTGCTAAAAATTGTCGCTCCAAAAGAGGAGCGCAGCAAGGTGTGAATTTTACCCTGACAGCAACTGTCACTTGACGGAGGTGCTAAAGGCGAAAGCTGTTATCTTAACTCTGAACAAGACAGTCCGTGAAAAACATTAACCCGCATTAAGGCTAATTAAACCCCAGCTATTGTTGGCTAATTTTTTTCCTTTATTTCTCCGTGTTTTCCCCAGCAATGGATGGCGTTTAGTTACCGTCACAGACGGGTAGCGAGCACATGAAAGCTTCCCTGGAAGCACACCACCCGTGTGCTGTCCCCCGGGGACGCCGCGGCGAGGAAGGGGGCGGCGACCGCTGGCCGGCCCCGTCCCAGCGGGGAGCGGCGTTCCCGGCCTCAGGAACGGCGGCACGGCTCCGGGCTCTGCCCGCCGGCAACGCGGCGCTGAGGGGCCGCGCTCGGCGCTCTGTTGACTCTTCCTCCTTCCAAAATCCTCCGCTGTAATCTCCCCGTGCCGATGAGACCTTAACGTGGGCTGTCTCTTGGCTATTTTCAGCATGTCGGCCTGATCTGCCTGGGGCTGGTTTAGCTACCGCTGATAAGGAGGGCTAGTGCCAAAAAGCTCAGCAGCGCAGAGGTGCCTGTCCCCTGCAGCGGGGCTCCATAAGCAACGCCGAAAATTAGTTTTGGGGAAAAAAAAAAATTACTTGTGCGAGCTAGACTTTCCCCTTCTCCTCCTTCTACCCTGGACGTGGTGCCAGAGCCGCCGAAACTGATCTCGGCTCGGTCATAATCCCACCCGCCACCCAGCTCCCCTTTCCTTTCCTGTATTTATTTATTTTTCAGTGCCAGTTGGCACTCAGGCAAATAAGCAGGAAAAGGGTTCGGGGAGCTCAGCTGGCTGAAAACAAAAGGTAGTCAGCTTTGGTCAGCCTGGCTTCCCAAACTAACTTACCAGCTAGTGTCGTGAGCTCCGGTGCCAGCGCAGGTGGGAATACTGGGGGTTGCGGGGGAGAGCAGGACTGTGGCACCTCCAAATTACGTGACCCACCTCCAGGTGGATTCACACCTTCAGCAGCCTGCAACTACTGAACAGAAATGGTCCCGTCCTACTACCCCATCTCCCCTCTCCTGGCCAAATACCCCTGCGTCCTCCCTCCTGCTGGATCTGGCCTGAATTATAGAGTAAACCAACCGACAGAGTCTGCTGATACAGAAGAAAATGTGTCCCAGAAAAAAAAAATGCAACGGCTCTCTCCTACAAGTAGAAATCCAGACCCAAACAGCCCAGGGTACTATTTGCTCCTTCCCTTTATCCTTCTGCCCCATTTCTTTGCCTCACCCTTCTTGAGACGTAGTGTTGTCCAAGTTTGGAAACATACAGCCCTATGGGGAATTTTCCCTCAAGAACTGTGGAGGCTGACCACAGCAGGGCCTCCAGCGCAGGATGGAAACTGAAACAGAAAACAACGCCATTTTCCTTCTACAGGACGGTCACGTCCTGTGTGATCTGTGTAATGCAAGCATGGATGGTCTCCATTTCATTGCTTCCGTAGGTCGAGCCTATGGGTAACTTCAGGTGATACTCTTCCACCATTCCCCTCAAAAAACCAAACAAATACTAATTTCACTTTGTGGAAGGTCAGGCAGATAAGGAAGGGTTTCCAAAGCAAGGAACACAAATTAGTCACTACATGAAGCTGAAATTGGTGGATAATTTCCCTTCAAAAAGCAGAGGGAAGTTGCAGAAATATGCAAACCGTTTTATTCAAGTTCTGAAAATTTAGTTTTGGGTATACTGAACAGTGCTACCACACCGCTTTGTAAACATGTTTTAAAATTACTTCTGAACCTGTGCTTTTTGGGTAAAAAACTATTAAAAAAATTGTCTTGATATTGTTTTATTTCAAAGTATCTATAAATTTTGGCTCTTAACGAAGTTTTTCTTAATTTTAAACACATGAAATGATTTTTTTTTTTTTTTGCATTTAACATAAATCTTAAGATTCCCTGAGCATGAGACAGCATTCTCCATAAAAGAAATGCTGAACTATTATCCATTTGGAGAACATGGGTCTGGACTGTACGCCTCACGCCAGTTGTTGACTGGGTTCTGCCTTCACCCTGGATTGTTTCTCGGTCTTGATCCAAAATGGCGGCATTAGTAGAAATCTTTTCAAAAAGTTTTGGACCTGACCTTTTCCTTTGTGAGCGGAATAGCTGTGGCCGTTTTCACAGTTATCTTTTTCCCTCACTGTGTTTAGCGTTCCAGGAAGGACAGGCCACTCAGAATCTACAGAATGTCACATCCTTTAATAAATCTGGTAGCTTTATGCCCTGTTAGCCTGCCTGAGTCTTGCAGTGGGAAAGCAGGGATTTTTTTTTGCTTTTAAAAAACAATTCTTCTTTAAACATTGTATTTTGATGTACTCTTAATTTGCAGGAGTGTGAACAATGTTCAGGAGTGTGAACATGACTGCATCTGTGTTGCTTTTGATTTAAATGAGAGCAGGAATAGGTCTGTCTAGGCTAGACAAAGTGTGGACCTTGTGTTTCCTAAATGCAGTACAGTATTTATTTTAATTACTAGCTAGGATTTATTTCACAGAAGGGTGAGCATCTCCATTCTAATGACGAATCATTTTCTCTTTCTGTAATGACTGTGATTGCCTCATTATACTTTCCATGGCATATAATTTCTGCGTTGACACAAGTGGATGTACGGCAAAAAACCTTGCTCATCCGGTCAGCCTAGGATCCTCCAGTCAGATTACCCTTTAAAACACAAGTCTGCAGCACGTATAAAACAACAGAAGAAAACAAAACCTGAATATCCCCACTTTGAGGTTCTACTTTCTTTAGCTTTGTTTTACAGGAAGGGTATTTTCTTTCCTTCACAGAAGGGAAAGATAATTCTGTTCTGTCAAATAAAATGCTTGAAATCTCCCGATTTAAAATCCTCTGCTTTGCATATAGTATCCAGCATCTTACTGGGTAGATTTGTTTTTAAAAGGAGATCTAACAGGCACTCTAAATTGTCATGTCCGTACAAGATGGAAGTGGAACTTACCTGGACCTTCATGGAAAATGACAATGAGTTTACCCTACTTATCAAAAACCTAATTCTGAGCAGCCGCTTTACGTAACCAACCGCTTTGACAGACGTCAGTGCACGTTCATGTGTTCATTATCCCGGCAGAAATGGAGACGCTTCCAGTTTCATCACTAGGAATCCTTTACTGAATGAAAGGCGTAACACCTCCTTTTTAGCTAAGTATTTGGGAAAATACCTTTGCGAGTAGTTACCCGTTCGATCTAACGTTTTCAGCAAAGGCAGAAAAAACTTTGTTTTTTAAACTCTCATCTCTTACATACAGAGCATAATCATATAAAAATGTATTCGAACTTTTATTTATTATGGGCATCAAAGAAAAAGCAAACAGAAATACGATTCCTTTAAAAATTTGTTTGGACTGAAAAATCTGGAGGACATAGCTTTTGCATTTGTGCAAATATTTGGTTATGGAGACGCTTTCTTAACATAGATGGAGCTGTGGACATAACAAAGGAGATGGTACCAATACAACTCTTTACAAGAATAAACCGTATCGACAGAAACAGCGTTTGTGTCAGTTAACAGCTCGGCTATTGCAGGATATGGTAATAGACGCACAGCCCTCAGTTATGGAGACTGAGGGTTTTCCCGTACGTGGAGCACAAACCATGTGTTTTCCACAATCAGCCGGCGCTGCCAGGTCAGGTCGTGCATCGCGCCGCTGGGTCACGCGACGCGAGGAGGCCTGACCAGCCTTTTGTCTCGTTTGAGGGTTTCCTTCAGTTCCAGATCTTTCAGCCAGAAGCCGTATGCTCGGTACCAGGAAAGCACAAGACATGGCGATGGCGTTGCTATGGCGACCGATGAATCATAGAATCACAGAATGGTTTGGGTTGGAAGGGACCTTGAAGATCACCTCATTCCAAGCCCCCTGCCATGGGCAGGGACACCCCCCACCAGACCAGGTTGCTCCAAGCCCCATCCAGCCTGGCCTGGAACACCTCCAGGCATGGGGCAGCCACAGCTTCCCTGGGCAACCTGTTCCAGCGAAGACACACGACTGTATTTCAGGGTTGGCAGCAACGGGCGAGGGCCCGCGGCACTACCGAGGGGAGCAGTGCCCGCCGCCGCTCCCAGCCCCCCCGGGGGGGGGTGTCGGGCCAACGCGCCGTCACCTTTCGGCGGCCCCCGCCGAGCCCTGCCTGCGGGCCGAGGCGCGGACAGCCCCAGCCACCCCGGTGGCGGGCGGCCGCTACCCCTCGCCGAGGTGCGCGGGCAGGCGTGCGGCCGCCCCGACGGGGGCGGCGGCGGCCCCGAAAGCTCCGCACCGGCCCGGGGCGGGCGGAGGGCGGCGGCAGCAGGTGCCGCCGCCGGGGGCGGGCGCCGCCGAGCGGTCGGGGCGGGGTGCGGTGGGGGGGGACGGACGGACGGACGGGGGGGACCGGGGCGGGTGGCGGCCGGAAGTGACGGGGCCGGGCTGATTCACCTGCTGGGCGGTGCGCGGGAGGTGCCCGCCGGGAGCTGGAGCCGGAGCCGCCGCCGTTGCCGCCGGTTGCCCGCCGCTCGCGCCGCGCCATGGAGCCGCCGGTGGTGCTGGTGTCCCTCGTGCTGCTCTGCTCCGCAGGTGGGCGCCGGGCGCAGGTGGAGGGGAGGGGACGGGACCGGACGGGACTGTACGGGACCGAAGGGGAGGGAGGCGGCGGCTCTGGCTGAGAGAAAGGGCGGCGGCGGGGGGGGCTGCTGCCCGCCCCGCTTCCCCCCCCCCCCGGCTGGGTGGGGGGCTCCCGTCTCCGCCAGCCCCTCTCCCGGGCGGCCGTCGCCGCCCGGTCCCTGCCCGCCGGCGGGTGCGGCCGGGGAGCGCCGCCTGAGGCGCGGTGCCTGAGGCGCGGGTGGCCGGGCGGGCGCTGGCGGCCGGGGCGGGCTGCGGGGCCGACCTGGGCTTTGTTCGGCGGCCGCGCCGCTGCCGCCGTTTGTCTCTTTCTTTTCTCCTCCTCCGCCCCCCTTCCCGGGCAGCCCTCGGCGGGCTCCGTCGGTCTCCCGTGGCGCGGCCGCCTTCTCGGGCGGGGGCTGTGGGCGACCGGCTTTCCCCGCCGTCGCACCGCCCGGTGCGGTGCGGTTGTGCCCGCCCGGTGCGGCTCCCGCCGTCCCGCCACAGGAGGCGCCCCGCCGCCCGGCCGGCGGGGACCGGGGCGGGCAACCGGGGCGGGGGGGGCGAGGTAGGGGGGGGAGGCGGCTGTGGTGCGGGGCCGGAGCGGCGCCCGCTGCGGGCGTGTGGCCGAGTCAGCGCCACGCGTGGGAACCGAAATGGAAAGAGGAGAAAAAAAAATAAAAGGAAAGAAAGACTTAAAACCCTTAAAACCCATACGGCAGCCCTGCACGTGTAATACCTCCTTCGTATCTGGGTGCGACTTCAAGGTTGGTCCGGTTTTGAGAGGGTGGAAGGGGCCCGGTGGCTTCCCGAGACCCCTCGCAACCGGGTTGTTCCGGACTCGGTGGCTGTGATTGAACTCTGAGGGGGAAAACATGAGAGAATTTGAGGGTGGGGGGAAAGGAGTTGAACGAGATAGGTCTGAAGTCGTTTGTTTTTCTTGCTGAGAGAAGACAAAGGGGTAGATCATCTTTCAAACAAACAAAATCCAAAACCCAAAGCAAACGTGCCTGGGCTGTTAAAAAGTAGGCAAGCATTTTTCATTTCAAACATTAGATGTTATGTGGTTCCTGTAATGAACTCAGTTGGAATGCCACGTTAACGATTCCTAAAAATACCTTTTTAAAAAAAAAAAACTAGCTTCCACTAAAGTTGACCTAAACTTAAGTGAAACTACAAAAGATGACAAAACACCTGTGGTGGTTCCGGTTCACAGTAAAATGTGTATCAGTGGTGTCAGGAGGCCAGTTTTTGTTTCCTGTTGAAATGTTAATGTCCTTGTTGATGTCACTGGTGTTTTGGGAAATTACTCACGGGATCAAAATTCTGTCTCTGGAATGATGAACTCTGGTCTCCTGCGTGAAAGTGTATCCGTAGTTCTGCATTAATTTTATTTCTATAAGTAGGATTAGAAACATGATAGATGCTGTGTAAAAACTATGAGTTACTAGTATTTAGTTGACTGGGTTAGCAACTAAGATTTATATAGAAACACTTCAAGTAACTAAAGCTGTGAAAAAAGCTTGTTGTGGGTACAATTATTATATGTACTGTGTATGAGCTGGATCACTGCTAGGATATCAAAGGCTATACTACTATAAAGCTAGGAATAATTAATATATGATGAAATGTAAAACCATAACAAAATTTTACACTTTAGCTTTACTGAAGTATACAGATGTCTTCAGACTTCACTGTGAAATTGAATGACTTTGTAAAGAAAGTAATGTAATTCTGTTTTGATTAAGAATATCTTTTACGTGGTTATTTGGATGACTGTACCTTGAAAGACACATTTCACAGTCCTCTGAGGGAAATAATTTAATAATCTATATGTCATAGGAGTTGATACATCAGCTGAGCTTGCTTGTGTTTTTTTTCCTCCGTCAGATTGAGTTAATATTTCTGGGTCTGTGTTCCAGGTAGACATTACTTCCTTCACTGAGGGAACATGTGTCAGTAAGTTGCTGTTCTCCGTATGGACCAAACTTAACAGGAAGGAAGCTAATTTGTGTGCAGTTGAGTGAAAGGTGTTGCCAGTGGAGGATTGTCTAGGTGCTGAAGTCTTTACTTAGGTTTGTGGTACTGGAATAATTTGTCATGGTATTTTAGGGCTCATGCCATGTGCTATTTTCACAGCTTTTTTTTTTTTTCCCCCTGCCTGTAAGCCTCACTTTCCTTGTTTCACTACTGCTGAAAGTAGAGGATTCAAAATAACTGGTATTCTATAAATAAGGAGGCTTATCTTGACTGTGCAAAATACACCTTCAGCAGGCAATGGGGCTATACTATGTGTTGAAATAGGAAAGTGTTTGGATTTAAGCTGTCCCTGAACTCTGCTCAGGGGTTTAATCCCTCTGTTAAGGTCAATTTCACAGTTATAAAAAAACTGAATTGGGAACTTCTTTTCCTTGCAGGAAGGAAAGAGTTCATCCTTGAGCATTTCAGCAGTTCTCTTCTGCTCTACCTTTGTAATTAGTAATTTATGTAATTCTCTACCTAAAAATGCACTCCAGGTCTTTAGTAACTTGATGGCCATTTGGTGTGTATTGTAGTTAAGTATGATCAGTCATTTCAAGTAGTTGGGGATTCCCAAAATGTGCAAATTCTGTTTAACTTAAATGAACTGTATAGCTGTCATCAATTTATCCTGGAATAGGGTAATATAAATGATGTAATTCCTCATATCTTGAAATATTTTATTAAGTTAATTGATATTAAACTGTTTTCAAAAGGGCAATACAGAGTTCTGGTTTGAAGAGGGAAGCTCAGTTGTGATGTTAAGTGCTGCCAGATCATTTTATTAGGTCTTACGGATGTGTAAACTGGTATACTTTTTTTTTTTTTTAATTCTAAGCTTTCCAGAATGCATGGTTATCTCAAGAGCTAATATAAAGAAAGTCTATTGTTCCTCATTGCTCAGTGGCACTGAGCATGTATTTGCCTGTGTTGTGACTTCAGGGGAACTGTGTACATACTGGTAACCTTTTCCTGGCTATATAGTGTTGGGGAAATCATCTCATTCCATTTGGAGCAGATTCAAGTTCATGTAGTTTTAGAAGTCTGAGAATAAATATAGGCGCCTAACTTGTGATCCTGATCTAACAAATAAGATAGTTACCTATGGCTGTTAAACTTTTAAAAATATGTAATGTCAGAATGCAAACTTTCAAAAACTATGAAACATTAACATGGGTAGATTAGTATCTATATTTATACAGGTATAAAAAAGGGATTACATCTGTGGTGATGCATTTAGCCTTCAGAAGATATGTTACGCAGAAGAGTAATGCTGTGCACATAAATGCTCAAATTGATGACGAGAGTTTGAGTAGAGTTTTAAGGTAAATAACTAGGGCAGTTATCTGCAGTGTTATTGCTGCTTTTGTGGTGTTTTTTGTTTTTTCTTATGGCAATAGTAGGAGGTAATTTTGTACTATATTGAAATTTTGCAATGTGTGATGCTTTATTAATAAAATATTAAGCTTCTGTAATGTGTGTGCTTTATTAATAGAACGTTAAGCTCTGAAATAAAAATAAAGTTCATGTAAGCTTTGAGAAAAGTCTGCGGTTATTGCCCTATTATTAGGTGTTATTCATAAAACTTGCCAAAGTATTTCCAATAACATGCATGCAGGAGCAGAACCTAATGCAGACATGGTAAGTCAGCATTTGGTGGCTAGTACCATTGTCAGACATGTATAATAAGGAACTTAAGCCTGTTCATGTTCTTATGCATGCAACAGGATCTTTCAGAAACTTAATTTAGGAGAAATTTGACTACCACAGGAGTTAAGTGATCATTCCTATCCCAGTCTCTTAATGGCTAAACCTGGTACGCTTCATCCTTGCAGAGTAATTGTAACAATTTGCAGGGTTCAAGTTCTTCCTAAGTGTCCCTTGACATTAAAAGTTATCTGAAGTTCAGGACTCCTTTCCTAGGTTTCCCAGATCTCAGTGTTTCGAGAAGTATGAAAACCTTAACCAGAGATGACTTCAACTAGTTACTGCTGTGACATTGACCGTGAAATCTGAATTACAGTCATTTTGCTTTCACTAATCTTGTGTTTATCAGAAGGTATTTTAAGCATTCAGAATGCTGCTGCAAAGATTATTATAGCTCCTCACATTGGTCTCCACTGACTGCCCTCCCCCCACCCTGTGCTGGCTGCCCCTGTGTTGCATCAAACTTCAGCTGCCCATCTGTCTTCACTTCCAGTGCTTGTCACAGCCTCTTCACAAGCTGGGTCGGCTTAATACAGAGATGAAACTACCGTTCCTAAATGGCTGGTTTAGCTTCCGTTGCTGCTGTCAGAAAATATATTTACACACGAGCACTTGCATGCTTTGCTCTTGATTCCATTCGTGCTTTGAGAAATTCCTTGTAAATTTCTTTGAATCTTCCTCAATATTGGAGTGGTTTAAAACTCATTTGCTACAGTGCCCACAGATTTGTACAGACTAGGGAACTTGGTTTTGGGGCCACTATTGTTTCATCATACTTCCTAACTAATTTAATCATTTGTTGCTTGCATTCATTCATAAGTTTTTAACAGCAGGGATTCTCTTTCTGCTCTCCTTGCAATCTCTTGTTCATTTCATGGAGCTTTTAGATGCTATGTGAAACATAAATAAGGAGAAGTTTCAACAGTTGTGTGGCTCACCAGCTTGTAAGAATGCTCCCCCCCATCAATTTAGTCGCTACTAGTTAAACAGCTTATGCTGGTTCTTCCCTTTTTTTTTTTTTTCTTTCTTTTCAGGGAATTCCTCTTTCTACTAGTTTGCATCTTTCAGGGGTCGGTTGTAAGAAGAGCCACTTCAGCCTGTTGCCATGGGAGTAAGTGGCAGCAAAGCTATAGTCCTATGGAAACCTGTTTCAGTAGCAGTTTGAACGTGAGCAGCCCCTGCATCGTTGCTGCTCCTTTCCTTTACTGCTCAGCTGCCTTAGCTGTGTGAGTGTCTGATGAATGGGTCTGAGTTGAGGCTGCTTAAAACTTGCATTGATTTTTTTTTTTTTTTTAACTGGTTAGATTGTAGGATTTGAAACAAGAAAGAGTTTTGCCAACAACTTGTCCTGGTTCAGGGCAGGAATGAGTGACAGGAAGGATGGCAGAAGAGCATTAGGAGGAAAATCCATTCTGCTTGACCAATATTCTCCCATAGGTGAGAAATGCCTGTATAACCCTGGCCTGGGGGAGCTTAGTTGGGGAGTTTGACTTCATCGCTAAATCAGGCAATCAGTTGAATGCTAGATGTTACCTTAAAGGTTACTTTTGCATCCCATTTCATGTTTTAGCTGGTATTCATCTGTCTTCATGGCTAGCCAGGTCAGGGAGTTTTAGTCAGAGAAATACTAAATTTTTGTGCTGTCAGTTTTCTACCTGTTCCTTTTCTTGGTCCAACTCAATGAGATCGAGTCTGAGTTGTTACAAGAGTCAGCTGGAACCTGAAACCCACATCGGTGGAGTATACTACTATTGATTTTTTTTTTTTTTTTTTTTTTTTTAATGCCACCTACTTACTGGGTCATATACTCAAAACTTGTGATGTGATAGGCAAGATTTGGAGCTCTATTGGCTGTAGGCTGGAGCCATTCACCAGTGCTGTGAAGTCCTTTAGCTGCTGTTAAGAAGCATCTGAGGTACTTGATGGTCACAAGTTTTGCAGTTCCACTTGCTGCTACATTTTTAAAATAGATGTGTTTTTCATGCCCTGTAGCTAAAACCTGTGCTTAATATGTGGATAGATGATTAATCAAGAAGATATATGTGAACGTGGTGTGCATAGAAGGAAGGATGAGAATTTCATAAACTCACAACTGTTTTAACTTGTGCAGAGTAAGTTTGTATACGTAATGGAAACTTCATATATTCACTGATCCTGCATTTTCAGTTCTTCCTTTTAGATGTATTAATAGCATCAGCTACAAGGAATATTTAATCTCAGTTGTTTTAAGGCATATAAAAATAATGTGTGTGTGTATATATATATTTTAAAGCCTCCCTAAATTTTTAAATGACTAGTTAACTTTGTGGCTATTTAGGGTAGATATTCTGATTCTTTGAGCTTATTCCTTTCTGGCCATTTCTTGCACGGAAGGGACAGGATGGGGACGGGGAGGGAAGCAAAATCAGGCAGACAGCTACTTCTTTCTGTCATTATGATGCTTCACCTTTTTATTTAAAAAAACAGGAACAACAGAACAAAACCAAAAAACCCCAACCCTGTACTACTGAATGAAATAACTTTCAATCTTATCGCAGAATGTACATGTGCTAGGAAAAAGCATTGCTTGTTCAGTAGCTCGGAAGAGGCAAAACCCCTTTACTCAAGTGAAAATAATATGGCTGCTCAGTTAAGTGTTTGATTGTACTTAACTCCCTAATGCATTGACTGACAGATGTGCCTAACGCATTCACACTGCAAAAGAGCTGCTTCATTCAGTTCCCTTTTAAATGCCATCAAATTGGCAGGAAAAAAAATCGAATCATGTGACTTGATTGCTTAGTGACTGCATAAGCCTTCAATATCAGTTTGTAATGGGAAAATAAGTGACTTGCAGGGCTAAAAGCAAAAACAACCCATGCAGTTGATGTAGACTTGGTAGAGGAGAGACAGCCTTTTGTATGAATAAATCATGTTAGGATTTGGGTTCTGATTTTTTTTTTTTTTTTTTTTATGNTGGCTGAAAAAAGTCTTTGTAATGGTTGGTCCTCACTTCATTTTACACTTCTTAACACTATTTCTAGATGGTTCCTTAATGGCTCTTAAGTGCAGTCTGAAGGTACAGTTTCACATTACACCTAGTCGCATTACAGATGTGATGTGGTTACATCTGGTGTAACTTCATGTGTCCGTCGAGGTTGTTGCTGCTTCCAGCGATGGTGTTGGGTTCCTTCTTCCCTCCTTGTGTCAGAGCAGCGTCAGGCAACTGCTGCCTGAGTCCATTCCCCTGATACAAAAGAAAATCTTTCTTTTTTTTTTTTTTTTTTTNTTTTTTTTTTTGAGTACGTTGTCTTTCTGTTGGGCGAGTTCGCGAATTCAAGCTGCTCTGTGGCTGCGCCGCTGGCAGTGGGAGCTGGCAGCAGCCTGCCTGGTGTAGGCGTGGTGATGAGAAATATCTCTCCGTGGATGGGGTTCCCTGGCTGCGCTGGCACATCCGTACCGCAGCTACGGCAGCCTTGCTGCTTTTCTGTCCCTGGCTTTGTGCTCCCGCCACCTGCCTTGTGCTTGGAGGGCTCTCCTTCAGAGAACCCCACCTGGAGAGAAAAAGCAAAACTTCCTCGGCAGTGTCAGTTTTTACTGGAGTCGGCGCTTTGTTCTGGGTTTCTGCCTTTTTGCATAAAGTGTTATACTGGCATAAAGGGGGGTGAGGGGACCAAGCCTGAGGATGAGAGGGCAGGACCTCAGCAAATCCAAAATATTCTTATTGTCATTTCTTTAATACTGCAGGTTGAATTTGCTCATGCTGGAGCATTTAAATGTGACCAAGTGTTAGAACTCAGTGATCTTCTGTAGATACTGGGCTTAAAATTAACCTTAATCCCAATTTGTGTTGCCATGTCCCCTCCCCCTTTATGTTGCCCTCCCCCAAAAGCGTACCCTCTCCTTCAGTAGTGAGATGGAAATGCCCCCCCTCCAACGTGATAAGCGCGTCCCTCTCGGGTAAGGTCATCAGCTGCTGCAGTTGCTACGATACCGCCTGGTGACTCCGGGTGTAGCAACAAAAAAGCTTCAAGAATGTGCTGAACAAGTAACGAGCACAAGGACAGTTGTAAAAGGGAAGGGATGTTGGGTAGAATCTGAAGGCGAAAGGGGATGTCAGGCAAGAAGCAAAAGTAAAGAAGAAAAAATGTAAAAGAGCAAGTAAAGCTTTAGCCTATGATTTTTAGGTTTTCTTAGTTGCATAACTATTCCAGCCGATCTCAATGAATTGCGGTTGGGCATGAAATGAAGCTTATGCTTTGTATTTGCAGGGATGGGGTTGTTTGTAGTTCTGTTAAAGTCTTAAAGTTAAGAATTTTTAAAGTTAAGAATTTTTTTAGTAGATTGGGAGGATAAGTAACTTCTGAATTGTGCAGTACGTTTTAAACTGGGGCATGGATGCTACATGAATTGGAGCTAGTTATTTAATACTGTCTGAGGACATCCAGACTGAAAGAACTCTTTTTTTCTGTCTTTGAAGAAATATGCTTAGCCTGTTTCCTGTTTTAGCTTTTTTTTTTTTCCTTGTGTGATTTGACAGAGAATTTGTGGATTCAGATGAACGCGGGTAGATACCCAGTAACTTAACAGTTATTGTTGAATTGATGTATTTTGTCAGATTTTTCAGACTAGACCAATGCAATCCTGCTTCAGCTTTGGCTTCTGTTCAGAGTAGATCCCTTAAGGTGGTGTTTGTGATATTCTGAAGGGGAGTATGTCTTTTTGAGCTGTTCTGCAGAAATTGTGAGCTTAGAGTGGCAAAACATAAATTTTTGAAACCAGTCAGATATTAATGGTTGCTGAAAACCATGTTTCTTCTGTGAGTCTGCGGTTCAGAGAGTAGAAAGGAGTATCAGACATAGTAGTGGACTCCTCTTTAATTGTGGAAGCAGGTAGAAAAGTCTGAAATAGGCAGGGAGAACATAAATCCGTGATTTGAAGTAATGTCACACTGGTTACTTTAAGGGTAAGTACAACTGGGAGACTTTACCCAGTAAACGTGCCTCAGAAAAGCGGTGCTTCCCCTCCAGTTGCTCAGAGGAAGTGAAGTTTGGAAATACAAACCCACTGTTTTGAGACCTAGCAGCAGCACAGTTGACTATCCAGGTGGTAGAACTTTGCCAGGCTTATTCTGACATGCAGGTTTTTTCCTGTATTTTGCTTTAAGTGCTTCTGCTGTTTCATCAGCCGCCTTTGTAGCTTACGGCAGAACCTTCCTCCATGCACAGAAGTCTTATAGCTGCACCACTTGTGGAAAAACTGTCCTGAAAACTTAACTACACCTCAGCTCTGGGAGTCTGGTTACTCACCATCATTCTGCTATCAGCAAGGCAGCTCAGATGAAATGTGAGAGGGATTTAAAATCTTGCCTCTGTTAACACTAAGTGTCCATATAAAACTCAAGCTCTCTATTACAGAAATTATTTTGTAGATTTAGTTTCCTGAACTATTTTTATATTTAGTCTGGGACTAAGTGGACTAGGAAGGAGGAGACAGTGTTTGGAGCAAGGACTGGGAGCCAAATCTCTTCTTTTCTAGGTGAGTGCTTTTGTTCTTGGGTTGCCTTCACTTTCTCTGGCTCCATAAACTGTATCTTTTCTGCATAATAGAAGGGTTTCACTAAGATATGTGACTGATTAGCTTAGAGAGCACTGTCCTGGGAGGTATGAAATGGAGGTGTGAGCATCTTTTGTCTGAATGTTAAACCTCTGTCTTTGGGGATTAATCAGTGTTCAGCCTCGTGGATGTAGGCTAGTATAGAGAGGCAAGTTTTTATCTTCTCCCTAACCTTTTTGGATTGGGCCTTTTTAAGGTTTAAGTAGAGGGAGATGTAGTACATTAATGTCAATAGCTTTGGAAATGTTAAATTTAGAAGTGCTTGATGCTTTGGCAAAGATGGAGCATTTGGTTTTTTTTTTTTTCTGCTTACTAATTTCATAGAAAAGCACAGTTCACAGTGTTGTAGCATTGTATGATAACCACAGTTAGTGTCAAGCATGGAAAAAATGTGGTCTGTGGAGCATATTAAACATTAACTGTTTTACACTTTTGATACTAGCGGGACAGTACTTTCTTTGTTATGAAAAAACTTTGCGATTTGCCTTTATCAGCAGTGTTTTATCCTAAAAATCGGAATTCTCTGCAGAGTTCTACAATTATTACATACCAAAACCAAATTTGCTCTTTGGATACGTAACCACTATAGACTCAGGTGCAGTAATGCCATGCCATTTTTTTCTTTCTTGTTTTATTCACTGCTGCATGATTTCCTAGCTTTTGGGAGTTGATCACCTGTTCCTTGATGGTTTGTTTCCCTCATCTCTTGCTTTTTCTTACCTCAGATGAGGTTGCTGTGAAGGTTATGTGTTCTTCGGTACCTAGGTGCCTGACATGTATTGAGCTAATATGTACTTTGGATCCTGTCCTGAAACATTTGATGAGAATATCTGTGTACTTTGGCTGTAAAAGAGAATTTTAGAGTTTCGTTTTCACATAAAAAGTCCCCAGATCTGTTGAATTTGCTTTCTAAAGGGAAGACAACTAATTTTTAAATTCGTCTATTAAACTTCTGCTTTTCTTCTTTATTGCCATTGTTCCTTTAGTGGTTACTAAGTTAAAGACGACTCTTTGGCGACCTTTCTTTGTGTTGTTCCATGTCATGTGTCCCATGGAAAAACAGTGAAGTTGAGAAAATAAGCATGATTACAGCTGGTTGAAAAATTGTAATTGACTGTTTTTCCTTCACTCTCTGTCCCCCTCTAGCTGCTCAGCCTGAACTTCTGAAGCCTTGGTGGGGTTAACTCTGCCTTAGTCTGTGTTAGACTTCATCAGGACCAGGGTCATGATGTTTTCAGGATCTTTTGCAGTATGGTGGTGATGCTTGCCAGAAGTTGTAGGGTTTGACACATGGAAAGTTAGATGTACCAAAGCTTCTTAGAGTTCTGGGCCCAAGTTCGTGAAAGCTGTGACTGTAGTGGGGCCTTGCTCTTGTTGTTGGAGGTGAGATGCTGGAAACTGTGAGAACCCAAATCTGAAGCTAGGCTTTTTTGGCCTTTGGGCATCTTACTGGTAAAGCTAGGATTCAGTTTGTGGTGCAGTCAGTTACAATAAACTGTGGCAAAACAGCATAAGAAAGCTCTGCAGCTTGTGGCTGTATTGCCTGTGCTGATGTGACTTGGCTCCTGGGTGCTGTAAAAATCGCTAAAAAGAGTAATGTTAGGTATTGTTTTTCCCTTATTTTTGCAAAGGCAACTTTTTAATCCAGTTACTTCATTAGCAGCACCCTGCCTTGCAGAGCCTTGTTTTGGCATCACTTGAGGATACTGAAGTTTTGTGTAGCGAGGAAGCAGGAGAAGATTGTGAGATGGTGGCTTCTTGTGGTGATTTCAGTCATGAAGACTTATGTTTGTCTTGGATTGTGCCAGTGAACACTGGGAAGTCTCCCTCTGCTAGGCAGTCCTCAGTGTGTACCGACCTCGGTGTGTACTACCTACTTGCCAAGGGTGTAAATTTGACGCCCTCAGTTCTGCAGTGTCTTATTTCAGAAATGCTGTTCTGAAATAAGACGTAGAACCTCTGAGTGGAGGTGGGAAAGGGGAGAATTAGGGAACTTTGCTTTTATAATATCGTTAGAGCCAGCTGAAAAAAGTAGATTAACTGTGGATGAGAGGCATATTCAGAAGTAAAATGTGGATGGTGGGGAGGTGGTTCTTGAAACTGAAGTCTGTCAAGTGAAAAGATTTGATCACAGGTACATCTATAATCTGTATTTGAAAGAAGAGTCTAAGATGAAGTGTCTTTTAAGTGAATTCTATAGCTTGTATATCTCAAATCACTAATGCATTTCTGGATGTTACTGCTATTTACTACTTGAGGCTTCATTCTGTGAAGAAAAGCATTTATGTATTTACAGCCATTCCTTGTTTACAAGCAGGTATTGGCAAACGAGATGTTTTTTGGAGAGCCTGCTAGTAAAGTTGAAGTGCTGTGCAAATGCAGATTGCAGATGGATGATGTATTGCTTTAAGTACAGCAACATCTCTAAACTCAACTCTTACCCCACATAAAAGCAGTCTGTGCTTCTTTGCAGTTGTACTCCGTAGTGATTGCCGTTTCCGACATCAGTTTGAACCTGACGGCAGTCCCACTGCCGTGGTGCATCTCCCCTACCCTGCCCCTTGGCATGTGTCAGCTAGCTGCCTTACCTTCTGCTGTTCCGCTGATGGTGTTCCTCCCCTGTTACCCATTTAGGGAGGGAATGTGTCTCTTGGGTTATGCAGCACTTCTGTAACAGTGCTATCTGATGTCAGAAACGTTCATGCCAACTTTAAATGTACGCTTAAATTTGTGTGAGCCAGCATTTCAGTGTATCCTGAACTTTGTAACTTTTTTCATTTAAATAAGAAAATACTAGATGCATAAGCAGTTAATCTAATGAAAATTTGCTTTCTGCTATTTGATAGTATATATCACAGCTGTGTTTGTATCTGTGTTGGAATGGAGGAAGCTTTGCTCCATTTTAATTTTTTGTCTGCTATCTGTGTTGAAGATTCTTTTATACTAGAAAATAGTTTCCATCAAATTCTATCAAACATTTAATTTTCCCTAGATTATTCTTAAAAATATTAATAATGTAGTTTGCTAAGCTGTGTTCCACTTGACTGGTATTTGAAGGTGTGCCCAGATATTCAGAAGGAAATACAGTTTCTCTAAAGATGATACAGCATTTTGCACTCCTTCAGAATTCACGTGAAAAACTTGTTCAGTCATGCAGATATAGTTTGCAATGCTCTTTAGAGTCTATTTCCCAGAGAAAGAGTATCTTATTCCACATTAAGGAACTTAAATATGAATGCACAGAATTCATAATGTGTATTGACCTCTTACCTTCTGATATAAACTTTTATAAGGGATAATATGTATTATTCTGCATCGAGGAATGGTACTTGTCTCTTCTCACCCAGTCACAAAGGTTCGTTATTCTGTTTGCCCCAACTGTATATGGCACCTGTTCTCCTTGTAAAATACTTGGAGAGCGATATGCATGGATTTGGACTAATTACACTTCTATGTTGATTCTTTTCAGTTGTTTTTTGAGAATCTGTTGCATGCTTCTGAGTCTAAGTTTGCAGTGATTTGTTTGCTGCAATTAAAAATTTGATATTTTAATGCTAAGCATCCTTGAATACTGGGATAACTGACTTGAGGAACCCTCATCTTTCTGGTGTGTTGAAACAAATCTGAAAAAGGTCTGAAACTTTATCTGTGAAACCCTGCCAACCAAAACAAACACAGATCCTCACTCAGCTTGATAAAATGTCTGCCTGCCATGTACTAACAGTTAGATGCCACAGCTGATCCACTTATGTTTTGAGGAGCATACTAGAGGAGTGAAAAGAAACTGAATCTTCCTGATTTGAGTGGAAGCTGAAGGAAGTGAGGCTTGGGAAAGCTTGCAGAAAATGTCACCTTTCACTATGTTCATTGGCTTCATATAGATCATTAATGCAGTTACAGAATTGTTTGAGTTGGATGTGACCTCAGTCATCCAACCTTCTGCTCCAAGCAGAGTCAACACTGAGTACTTTGGTCTTGTCTGTGTCAGCTGTCACTAAATCACCCGTTCCTTTTTGATTCTTTACTGCTCATGTGCTAGTAGAAGCTTTTCATGTTGTACTGAAGCCCCTTGCTGCTTTCAGCTTTGGTTGTATTTTGACTTCCCTAGCAGGGACGCTGCATGCCTGGGCAATATTTCTGTGTTCCTCCCTTGGTAGACTGTGCTCACTTCTTCCTCCTTAGGCAGAGCTGCTGATTGATCTGCTTATTTTCCCAAGTGCTGGGATATACTTTTTGTGTGGTTAGAAGTGGTTGTCCTTAAATACCTGCCAGGTTTCATGAGCTCTTTTGCCTTTCAGAACTGGGCCCCACAGAATTCTACCTATTGAATAAGCCAGCCTGCCCTTCTGAAGTGCAGGGTCTGTACTGGATGTGCCTTCCTCACTTCTCTGGGGATTTTAAACTACAGTATTTCATGGTCACTACAGTCAAGGTTGCTGTTGATCCAATCCCCCACAAGTTCTTCCTTTTCCTGTGCAGGCAATTCCACACAGGTATCAAATGGGCTGACCCATTTAGCATCAGTTTTTCCCTGAAATCTCCCAGAAGTCTTCTAGATTGTGTCCTGCTGTGTTGCCTCTCCAGTAGATGTCAGGGAGGTTAAAGTGTCCCACAATAACCAGTCTCTGTGAATTTAGAGACTTTCTGGAACTGTTGAAATAGATGTCATCTGCTTTCTTACCCTGATCAGGTGACGTGTAACAAACTTAGACTGTGATGTTGCCCATACAGTCCTCTCCTTTAATGCTGAACCAGAAGCTCTTAACCAGCCTGTTGTCTGTCCTGTAGAACAGCTTTTTGTGTTCCAGCTGCTCCTTCAGGTAGGGGCAATTCACTTGCTGTTCTTTCCTTCCTGGCTTTCTTAAAAAGCTTGTATGCATCCATGAAAACTTGCAGTTGTGTGAGCTATCTCAATGGTCTCTGTTACTCCAGTGTCATAGTCCTGTGTACGGATACTTGAGGTGGTTCCCCTTTTAAAGTGTTTTATTCTTGCCAAGGTCTCTCTTCCTCCCACCAACCTGACCCGCGTACTTAACGTGTCTGAATCTCTATTCCCTCCCTTAACTGCAAACTTCTGTCACCATTCCCTGATAGACCTCTCATTTAAAGTGCTTGTCACCAGATTTGATGAGGATGTTCCTAACCCACTTTGTCAAGTGGATCACATCTCTAACTTAGCAGCCCTTATACCTCAGGGGTACTTGTGGCCATAAAAAATTAAAACACTGCCTGCACTGCCAGTCCTGCAGCAAGTAGCTAACTCGCAGGAGGATGTGTCTCTGCAAACCTTTTCCCCTTCACATGAAAGAGCAAGGAGAACAAATGTCACCTGTGGTCCCATGTCCTTCTTTGCCCCTGGAGTTTTCTAGTCACACTTGATGTGCTCCAGGTCTCCTTTGTTAACAGCATGGGTGCCTGTGTGAGTAAGTAATAGTAATAGGGAGGAAAAAAAAAAAAGCAAGAGTGGTGGTAATATGGGGTAGTAGTTTGATAGTTAGTAGTCGAAGGGTTGGAGGACCCTTGGTGATCTCTCTAACATGCTGAATCTGGCCAAACCTCCTTCACCAGCATATCTGGCAGCAGATGTCTGTGTCTCCTCTGCAGAAGGGAATCTCCAACTAGTATTACCTGCCACTCCTTCATATTGCTAATGCTTAATTCAAATCCAGCCAGCTCTGACACTTACCTTAACTGAGATGCTTGCTGCTTCTGCCTGTCATTCTAATGTTGACCAAAAGAAAAATAAAAAGAAAAAGTGGAAAATAGCTTTATATGATTGTTATGCTTGTGTTCTTAGCATAAGAAAGAGACTGTGGAGCACCAGTATAACAAAAATGAGGTGTTGGGAGACATGCAGTAGGAAAAGAATTGAGGTTTATGAAAAATCTCTGAGACTTAGAAGGTTCAGACCAATGTCTGGGTACCTCTCATAGCATCTTATGTGTGCTGCAAGCTTCACATGCAGGAATGATTGTTGAGAGCTATCCTGAGGTTCGTGTGCTTCATCTTCCATTGACATGTTTCCATGCAGTCAATATGCATGAACATACTACTCACACTTCAAAAGTTTTAATTTTTGTAACAATCTTCTATGTTGGTGTCATGGTTTGGGCTGGACTGGCCACTGAGGCGAATGACAG
>RSEF01000001.1:120612454-120623227 GCA_003993805.1 Himantopus leucocephalus | reverse complement strand
GAACACCACTTGTCACTGCTCGCCACTTGGACATGGAGCCGTTTACCGCAAGTCTTTGAGTGCGACCATCCAGCCAGTTCCTTATTCATGGAGTGGTCCATCGATCAAATCCGTGTCTCTCCAATTTAGAGACCAGGATATTGTTCAGGACAGTGTCAAATGCTTTGCACAAGTCCAGGTAGATGACACCTGTTGCTCTCCCCTTATCCACCAATGCTGTAACACTGTTGTAGAAAGCCACCAAATTTGTCAGGCATGATTTGCCCTCAGTGAAGCTATGTTGGCTGTCACCAATCACCTCCTTATTTTCCATGTGCCTTAGTGTAGTTTCCAGGAGGATCTGCTCCATGATCTTGTCAGGCTCAGAGGTGAGACTGACCGGCCTGTAGTTCCCTGGTGTTCTTTTTTCCCTTTCTAAAAATGGGGGTTATGTTTCCTCTTTTCCAGTCAGTGAGAACTTCACCGGACTGCCACAGCTTCTTGAATATGATGGATAGCGGCTTGGCAACTTCATCTGCCAGTTCCCTCAGGACCCACAGATGCATCTCCTCAGATCCCATGGACTTGTGCACCTTCAGGTTCCTCAGCTGGTCTCAAACCTGATCTTCTCCTACATTGGGCGGTACGTCATTCTTCCAGTGTCTCCTGCCTTTGCTTTCTGCAACTTGGGCAGTGTGGTTAGAGCCCTTACCAGTGAAGAGTGAGGCAAAAATGTCATTGAATATCTCAGCCTTCTCCATATCCCGGGTGACCAGGTCTCCCATTTCCTTCCTGAGTGGGCCCACATTTTCCCTAGTCTTCCTTTTGTCACTGATATACCTAAAGAAGGCTTTCTTGTTGCCCCTGACGCCCCTGGCCAGATTTACCTCTGTCTGGGCTTTTGCTTTCCTAACCTGATCCCTTCTTCTGTTATGTAACACCACCTACCACACTGGACCTGCTCCCGGCACCTTTGGCACGAACCCCTACAGCCAGGGGGGGGCTCCTCCAAATACTGCAGCCCCAAGTTCCAGCAGCTCTGCCCCCTCTGCCCTGGGGTAAGGCAAGCCCTGGCCACAGTGGTCTCACCACCAACACAGCAAATAACCATCTCGCCATTGCAGAAGAAATGTAACAGCTGGACCTGAGATGTCTCTGAGCTACTCCCACCTCTCTTTACATCAGCAATCCATCCACACTGCCCCTGCACAGGATCAGCAAGTGTCCAAGAGAGCTTGTTGGCTTGGGCTTTGCATCACACCTCTCAGGCTTGTGCTCCCACCCCAGCTGAAGGGAACTGCGTCAAGCCCCAAATGCCGCCCTGGCATGGCCACCAGCAGCTCAGCTGGGAGGCAGCAGGGAAAGAACAGCAGAACTGCACTCATCAAACCCTAACCCCAGGTGAACTGCTGCACATATTCACACCGTCTGTGTCTGCAAGGACTACATCACTAAATAGTGGAGAAAACCCTGGATGTAAGTGCTGAAAGGGTTACAGCAAACTATCAACATACCTATTCCAATCTCAGTAAATTGTGCAATTCGTTACGGGAAGGATTACATCCCCATGGCACTGCGCTCTGGCCAAAACACACCCACACACCCCTCCTTGCAGTTCCTCCCTGGACAAACCTCAGCAAATAAATATTCTCCCTGCTGACACTGTGCTGTTGACTGCTAACGGAAACGTTCAGTAGCTTGCAAGAACAAAACCCTTTCCAAACCACCATGTCACTTCACCGAAGCATAAACACAAAACAAAATTCTATATGAACAGGAACTGTGCTCCATTCTTCTATGCGTGTGTGTATGTAAATGCATGCGTGCATATATATCTTGTGCTGCCGTCTGTCAGAGGCTTCTACTAGCACCTGCAGGAGGCAAATGCACCCCCTGCTTTATCTCCTCTCCACATGGGAAAATAGCTCATTTTACTAATTGAATGTGTGCTATGTATTTTCTTTATCTATCTTTATCATTAGGCATTCTTTTCTCTGTGTCATGAATTAATTGGGGAAGAGTCACTGATTTCTAATGAGGAAGAGCAGAAAGGCAGGGTGACAATAAAGGGACTCTGTATTAATCAAATGTCCAGCCCAAACCGCGATACCAAGGCCTTAATCTCTGTATGGGAGAAGTGTTGGTTAAAGCTTTCACTCAAGAGAGAAAGAAAGATTTCACATGGCAGGTGCTGCACTTGCTGTAGAAGTGAAAAACTCCATTATCCCAGACGTCTGGTAAGTATTAGAAGAGGAGGGAAAAGAAGAAAGGAAACAATGCAGACAGCAGCTTCAACGCAGAGGGAAGTGAGAAGAAACAGGATTTCTTGCTAAATTCTCACATTATTATGCATTAACGAATTTAAAGAGACTAAACAACATGACAGGCCAATGCACTTATTCCTCATCTGTAAGCAACTCAGACGAGGTCACGTTTAGTTTTGGCACTGCTCCCTGTGTGACCAAGCAGTACCCAGGCAGGACAGATACGGGGCACCTAAAACACAAGCCTGCCTGGCTCCATGCTGCAGCTCAGCCTTCGCATCCCTCGTGCTGGGACCCTGCTCCCATCTCTTCCCTAGAGGATGCTCCTGCCTCTTGGCTCAAGCGCCGCAGGCCTCTTCTTTGCCCATCCAAAATCACGTTGGCGCTGCTAGTACAAAGCTCTTCTCTGGGCTGCTCGTGTCATCTGGAAGAGCCTTTGTGCACCTCCCTGCCTCATCAGCTTTCCAACTCGTTTCAAACCCCAAGAGAAAATTTGTCTTTCCTTTCTTGCCTGAGCTTCTGAACTTCTCTCTGTGATATTAATTATCTCTGTAACAGCATTATTTAAGTCAGTGAAGTGTTTTGACATAAAAATTGTGTGGAAGGCTCTTAAAAATGACCTGCCACAGAAAACCTACCCTGTATCTCTGTAGTATTAAAACACATATTTAGGTGAGGAGAGGGGAAGCTACTGTTTATCACTTATATTAGAAATTCGTGTCTTGCCTCTGGCACTCTCTTGAGATGTCTCATGAATGACTGGAAAGGCCATGTCAGAATAATAAGCATCACTGCAAAAGTGCCAAAGGAAAGGAAAAATCCTTCTCATTATTTTGTTTGGTTTTGGATAATGCTCAGAAAGACACATCACTTTGGTGCAATTGCCAGACTATTTCCTGCATCATCCCAGTCTGCAGCCTCGAGCTGGGTAAACTCCCATCCTAACCACGCTGGTCCTCCTTGGAGACCTCCAACTCAGTCAGAGAAGACTTCGGTGTTTGAAACACTGCTACGGTGAAAAGCAAAGCAGTCAGAAGAAACAGTAGTACTTTTCAGACCCACTGCATGCATCACTGAAATAAATAAATATATAGTTTTCTTTCTTCCTTCCTTCACAGATGAACAATAAGCAAATAAAGCAGTGTGATTCCTAGACCTGGTGAGCGCTTTGCAGAGCCTAACCTTCCCAATCATCAGCCTCACCTGCTCTGTAAAAACACAAAAACAACACTGACATTTACTTCTCATGGGCTAATCTCTAACAGCGATACAAATTTACAGCTCTCTCCTCAGGGCAAAGCACCGTGACTTCAGTATGCTCACCCAGCTGTCCTGTACGTGTATCCCACATCTTGTATTTCTCTCCTTCCGCTGTACCACTTGAACCTGTCATCCTTCTTTCATCACCCTTCCCTGAAAGCAGCCTACTGTTTTCCTTTAAAATACAAACAATGCTTTTTAGCCATTTTAGATAAAACTTTTATCAGTCATGTTCATATCCCCAAAATGATGTTGCAGTCATTCAATTCTCATACAATATATAAATAATGGCCTCAACTCTCCAGGCCAGATACCCTTCCAAAGTCATGCCACAGTTCATGATAAAAAAACACTATCTGCAGCTGCAGCAGTGGTAGGCTAGTAACAGGAAAAATTACAAGAAAGTTCTGCTGAAGACAAAAAAATTATGTGAATATAGTCCAATTAAATATTCAGCAACAACTACACTGCAGCAAAAGAACCATTTCACCTTCAGAAATTAACACAAACACTCATTTATGAAATTTAGGAAATCAAGATTAGGCCATTATTATCCAATCCCATGTTATCCAGAGAAAGTCTATAACTAACATATTACAGATGACAGCTCGACGAATAAAAAAACTTCAGTTGTGAATCCTTCAGTGGTTCTTCCCAAAGGAAAAAAAAAGGAAAAGGGAAAAAAATACTGCACACCCCTGGATACATGTGCTGCTGCTGCAGCTGCTGGGTAGGGGAGAAGCAGCATTACCTTGCACAGACAAAACCCAGCATGACCAACACTACTTGCAGATGCACTCTGAAGCCCTCACAACAGGAGAGGTCTGCAAGACATCTGTTGCTGGCGATCCTCTTCCCTTGTTCCTTCTTTTGAGGGCTGCTGGTCTATACCAGTAGCTGCCTCAAACATAAATGCATAAATGCATTGAGATGTCAATACACAGAGCGAGATTTAGAAACTGTAGGATGGTATTTTCTTCTTCATCATGGTCTCGGGAGTAAAAAAAGAAAAGAAAAAAAAAAAGAGGCACAAATTTGGAGGAGTGGCACCGACGTATGAAGGTCCTGTGTCCCGGGAGGACTGGTGTGATGTGAGGCTGCCTGAAGAGGAGCTTTGAATGGGGAGGGAGGAACATGCAGAGAAGGCAGGAGGGTGTCTCCCCAGGCTTTGTTTGGAGGACAGAAGAGATATATCTAATGATTAAATGCCTCATGGCCTCATCAGCCAGTGGTGGTCCTTGAGGTGCAAGTGTGTTCCTTGAGGTGCAAGTGTGTTCAGCCAGCCATCAATTTCAACTGCCAAGTGTGTTTTTCCAGTCTCCAGACCCCAAGACCTCAAGAAAACCATGCAAAAGGCACCAAGGGCAGGCTGCAGGCAGCCCACTGAGGCAGTGCACTGGGAACGGCCTTCTCTGCCCAGGGGTGGGTAGAAGTCACCATTTCAGACTTCGTTGTGTTGAGCAGGGTAGGCTGATGAGGCTTTCAGGAAATCTGTAGTGGAGTAAAAGCCAAACCCAGCAAGCAGATCCGAAGAGTGCAGGGGACTGATATAGTTGACGTGACCCCACAGCACACTTCTGCTGAAATGAGAGCGCTAACGCTCTCTGCCGTGTGCTTGGCCACTCCTGATGCTCCTCTTGCTGGACCCCACAGGTGAGCTGGTTCAACCCACTGAGCAAGCACAAAGCTGAGGTAGGATGTGAATGCTCTTCTGATGGAGCGGCAGAGGGATCCTTCTCTTACAGGACCAGCAAGCTGGATGTCACACAAGACATAGTAGGAAGCTGATTATTGACATTCAGGGATCTTGGGATTATGGCAATAAGATCAGTGAAACATTGGCTCAATAACCAGCCATGATCAAAGCTTTGGGAATTAACAGGGCCAAGCATTAGAAAGTGCTAGGGAAAAAAATATAAGAGGTTCTCAAAATGCCACTGAATAAATGCATGATACATAAACCAAAGTCCATATGTCAAATCTTGCATGAGGTTCTGGCCTCCCCACCCAAAAAGGAGACAGCAGCTCCCATACAAGGATTGTTGAGATGAGACAGAACTCATCAGAAAGGAATAGAGGAAACTTTGCAGGGAGATGACATGGGGCAGCACAACGTAGGTGGCACACAGATTAACTTTCATTGTCCTTTCTAATAAAAGAAAACTCACACACAAAGAAAAACAAAAAAACGTAAGAGGAAGCTGGGAGGGGCCAGTTTAAGAATAAGCAAGAGGAGAGCGAGACCTCCACAACTCTTTGTCACCTCGAATACTGTGTTTGGTTTTGGTCCCCTCACTACACAAAAGACACTACAAGAAAGACATTGAGGTGCTGGAGCACATCCAAAGAACAACAAAGCTGGTGAAGGGTCTAGAGCACAAGTCTTATGAGGAGCGGTTGAGGGAACTGGGGTTGTTTAGCCTGGAAAAAAGGATGCTCAAGGGAGACCTTATCGCTGTCTACAACTACCTGAAAGGAGGCTGTAGAGAGGTGGGGGTCAGTCTCTTCTCCCAATAACAGGCAACAGGACAAGAGGAAAAGGGGTCAAGTTGCACCAGGTGAGGTTTAAATTGGATATTAGGAAAAATTTCTTCACTGAAAGGGTTATCAAGCATTGGAACAGTCTTCCCAGGGAAGTGGTTGAGTCACCATCCCCAGAGTTATTTAAAAGATGCATAGACGTGGTACTTAAAGACACATGGTTTAGTAGTGGACTTGGCAATGTTAGGCTTACGGTTGACCTCGATGATCTGAAAAGTCTTTTCCAACCTAAATGATTCTATGATTCTATGAAACAATACTTACGCTGCTCTTTCCCTTTCTCTTCCCTAGCTATCCACTTCTGGCCACTGTCTGAGGCAAGGTGGGAGAGAAGCTTTTGGTCCAGCTGAGCCAGTAGAGCCACTCATCCTCCTGCCTTGTCTTCTTTTACCAAAGAAAACTGGGGGAGGTCAGGACATTTTGGAAAATAATCTCAATTAAAACACTCAACCAATGGCCATAAACCTGTTTAGGCTTACATTTAGGAACTCACTGAGAAGAGCGAAGACAGAAAGTCTACAAAGGATGGTTGAGACTCTCCCTGAAAAAGTGAAAAAAGAAAAACTAAAAGAATTACAAACTGCCATCCTGCCTGTACCACCCAGAAACAAATTTCTAAGCAGCCACAAGGGGAATACAGGAACGTCAATGAGCTCACAAAAAACAAACACCACAAAAGTCATCAAAAATTACCTCTGATCTAACACTCCCCTTTGACAGGGTAACCTGCCACTAGGCAAAAAGAAAAGCATTGTCTACATCTTGACTTCAGTAAAGCTTTTGACACTGACACACGAACTGAGGAAATACAACCTATGGGTGCAAGCTAGGTGGACAAGTGGTTTAGAAAAAATCAGTAACTCAGTAGTTATCAAGGTTTCCTTATCAAACTGTCCAGCCATTTCTAACAGGGTCCCATAGGTGCCTATTCTGGGTCCAGTTTTGTTCAAAAGTCCCATTTGTGACCATGGGAACAGAGATGACACTTGTGAAATCTGTGCTTGACATCGGAATTGGGTAAAGTTTCAAGTCCTTTAGAGAGAGAAAGCATCCGTATTTCAAAGTCATTTCAAATTGCAGAAATGGTCTGGAATAAAGAGGATGCAATCAATAAAGTGCAAAGTTCCACATTTAGATAGGAATAATCAACTGCATATGCAAAAATAGGAACAAACTGACTAAGCAGCAGTACTGGAGGAAAGCACCTGTTAAACACAGTGAATCAAAAACTAAATGCAAATAAAGAATATCATGCTGAAGGATAAAAGATACCTCTCAGGCTGGGAAATGTTAGCAGTGGCTACAGAACTGTAGATTTTAGTAGGCAAAGGAAAAAAAAAAAGCAGAGCCTCATTTGTGTGAATAAGATATGCCAGTGTGATTCAGACTGTGATTTAAAACCAACTTAATTAAACTGATGCAAAAAAATAAAGTGATGGTGTTGTAAAGTAACCCACGTTAAATTCATTTAGCATAGCTTGATAAAGAAATGTTAGACTACTTATCCAAGTGACTTATGTTCCTCCAGATCTCTCCACTGCAACAAGGGAGAAAGCGAAGTATGAACACTGATAGGTATATTTTTCATTTAAGTCATTTTGCATGTGACCACTAGACAGTATTAGACTATGGTAAACCTCACCAGTGAATTTCCTCTCTGGGAGAAGTAACTTCTACATCATCCCATTTTTTCTAAACAAATTACTTTAAAAATGCACATGAAAAGCTGAGCATTTGCAGCTGCTCCATGGACATGGAGTGAAGAAAAACAGTCCTTGGCAAGCATTGAGCCTCTCCTGTGTCTACTCCAAACTGGCACAGGTGTCACCACTTTCTACAGAGCTAAACAGCTTCTTCATTTCAGAGAGAAATTTTGACCATATTTACATGAGAAAACGGGTGTTGGTGTGCCTTTTATTTCACAATTAGAAGCATTCAGCATACAGGACTACTGTATTTATTAATATTAAAATCTTAAAATATGAAAAATTCCTTTTAGGAAACTGTCAGTTGCCATCCCTTGTTACAGTGCATTGCTCTTGCACTTTGACTGCTAAAGCAAAACACGTTGTTCCCTTTTAACACACCACCCGGCTCACTACACCACATTATTTGTACAACACAGTCAGTGACGCAAGGGAATTTTCAAAAAAAAACCTACCAAAAATGCTTTCTCTATTTCAGGAAACATTCATTCTCTAAATATAATGGTGCATACAATTATATAAATAAGAAACAATCCTGAAGTCCGTATTCTCCATGGGTAACAACAGATATATGTTCTGTAGTCTTTCTTAATAAGTATTATATCCATATCCCACATATTATTATTGAGCATATTTATGCTATCAGAAGAAACAGTATCCTGCCTATGTTACTACCACGATGGAAAGCATTATGGAGAGCCAGATGAACATGTGTAACAAAGCAGTTCCAAAGCGGCCAGGCCTGAAGCAGCCTAGACCAGAAGAGAAGAGCTCAAATTAGGAAAACAATGAGAACAAAAAGCTGAAAAGGTCAGACAGACAAATAAAGCAGCAATTAGGCACACAGGTAGCTGGGTCCAGTGATCTGTCCAGAATACCTATATTCCAGTCCCAGGTTTGATAGCGGCTTTCTCTGCACTGTTGAAAGAGTCATTTAATTTCTCTATGCTGCTGGCTTTCAAGCTATGGAGACGCTGATTCCAGATTTACTGACATACACTGGCACTGCAAAAAGTAATGCATTACTGTTTGCACTGAGCTATGGTTCTTAGAAGGAACATAAAAGATGAAAATACAGAGTAGGAAAACATAAGTGCAAGGGAGGAAAAGGACAAAATGAAGAGGAACACAACAAAAACACTGAAACAAGAGTTTAAGACAGATGTTTGAAACTGACTAACTCAAGATTAAAAGTGTGAAAAATCATTAAAGTTTCTGAAATACAGGTTTCTATTTAGCCATGTTACAGTGTAAGACCAAAACTGCAAACCCGCACAAAGCAAGCTACCCTCTTCATACAGGCTATACAAATAAATACGTAAAAATAAAGCGTGTGTTTATTTAAGTTATATTCTTTAGGATCCTCATACTGACTGATCACAATGAATCAGGACACATGTTCTAGGAAAACAGCATACTGAAAAAATAATTACATAAATTAAGGGCAGTGCAAAAATTGACAATTTGCTTTTTGAAGATTTATTTAGGATACATTATCAAATTGTCCTTGTGGCAAAGATTTCTGCTGGCCAAAAGGCACCTCCAATTTCCCCAAACTTCAGCTGCTTATTTTCAGGAAGAAAGGAACACTGTGTGAATGTCCTGAAAATTGGCTTCATTGGCTCAGTCTTCTGCTTTGAATGGAGCAGAGGTTCATAGGCAACGCAATATCAGAAATGACTAATACTCCTCAAACTAACATACGCCTCTATTTTTACACTGTCCTCCGTTCTTCTGCCAGATGCCTCTCTTTGTTCACTTCATCTCCTTAATGAAGCTCGGCTATTTAGGCCCCTGTGCTTTGATTTTAGAAAATGACTTAAGATACTTCACAAAAATACATTATCATTATTATTAAGAAGATGACTGACCGCCTCAAATGTTAAAAAAATGTAACAGTTCGTTTATCTGTTCAAGGAGATATTCAGCGGTGCCAATATGCCTCCAGAGGCTGAAACCAGACACAAATCTCCAGCCAGCAAATCGACCACTTGAACTAAAACAAGCGCAGGACACTTATTGCAGATATGGGCATACACGTGGAATTGTACATGACATTTTGTCCCCATTTGGGAGGTCGGGTTTTTTGCACTGGCACAGACATGGCGACGTAATACACATGATCTAACCATCTGCAGGTCTGGATGTTTATCTGGGATCTGCAGACAGTTTGATTATCCCAGGACCCTGCTGAGACTAGCAAATTTAAGTCTGTTATTTTGCTCACTGATAATGAAATACTATCATAAGACCACCTGAAACCTCTCATTTTTATGCTCCCATCATACACAATGAATTTATATTGCTAACTTGCATGACCTTATCATATACTCTATGATTAATTTTTAATTGAAACACTGAGGAAGGAATATAAAAACTAAAAAGCAATATAAAGCCGGTGTTTCAAATTTGTATTTATTACTACTTGCAAGGGAGCAATTCATCAATCTTGAAGAAGCCAGAAAAGCGCAGGTCTCATTTGGATTTTTTCTGGCATAGCAAGGACTGCTGTGATAAAAGCAGAGCACAGAAGTCACAAAAAGTTGCACCAATCTGGGTAGAGAAGGAGCTACAGAGCAGATGCAACCTCCATAAGGAATCCTCCCAACACACCATGTCTCCTTAGATAAGACTGTACCACCACTTCCAGACAGGAAGCAAGAGGCAAGGCTGGGAGTAACTCACAGCTGAAGCTGCTCAGGAACCAGTACTAGAAGCTGCTGTTCCTCCCACAGTGTGGGTACAAGGAGTCCTAAAACTGGAGCACAGCTCCCACCACATCCACAAAAGCAGCTGCACTGCCTGGGACCACACAGCATCTCAGGTCTGATGCTGTCCTTTAATGCACAGGGCAGTTCCCAAACTGTCTAGGGGACATGCTCAGGAAGTGAAAAAAGCCATTAAGGGTCAGTAAACAGTATCTATTAGAGTTTCAGAGTTGACCTACTCATTTCTGTTAGGCAGATAGGTTCATAGAATCATACAATGATTTAGGTTGGAAGGGACCTTAAAGATCATCTAGT
>RSEF01000001.1:120564687-120612444 GCA_003993805.1 Himantopus leucocephalus | reverse complement strand
TGGTGTCATCTGCAAACTTACTGAGGGTGCACTCGATCCCCTTACTAAACCTTACTAAGAAACTGAAAAAGAGTCCAGAAATCAGCTTTGCTGTCTCTGGATGACTCTGTCTGCCGGATTCATGGCTTGCTCACTCTTGTTGAAACCTCTGGCACCATGTAACAAGCAGTACCAAAGCACCAAATGCAGGCTTCGCTTTATGCTGTAATCTAATTTACCTTCTTTTTAGTGGTCAAGTCTTCAGACCATCCGTGGGAAAAGCTCTCAAAGTCTCTTAGAAGCACAGCACAATTATTCGTCACTAGGCTTAAAAAAATTCAAGATACATTTTCTACAATCTATTCAAAGCATTTGAGATTTTTTTTTCCTTTCTGCCCACATAAGTTAGGTGTACCTTCCATTCCTAATGGAGTATTAAGCTGGGCATAAGCTTAGTATATTAAGCTAATGATGGGGTGACGAAGAATTGCTGGTTTTCCTATTTTGAATGGGGAGATGAGGCCTGCTAGAATACAGATAGTATTTTTGGATGAGTGGAAAACCCAGTGAGAAGCCATGGGGATGGTAGTGTACTTTGTTGCCGACTGAAAATTTATTTGAGAAGACTCGTGCCGTTTAAGGCAGGTTTCCATTTTCCCACTGGATGAATTTAACCCTAATGAGAATTTTCATGACAACAAATGAGACTGAACACAGGTTACTCTGCACATCCACCCAGAGATGCCAGCTGCTAGAATATAAGGAACAAAAGAATGCAAAATATTAGGAATATAGTTGAAGGAAAATCATGTAAAGGTTGTATTTATAACTTCATGGGTTTATCTTTGACGTTATTTAATCATCTTCGCCTTTAGTAGAAAAACCCTGTTTTACACTTATTTTGTCTTTGCATTTTCAGGTTTTCAGATATTTCTGCGCAAATGAGCAGTTACAAATAGCTAGCCTGGAAGGAAATGAAAGGGGAGATAGCACAGCTATAATACTAGAAAGCAAACATGTAGGAATACTGTTGAAGATTACGTCTCCTAGTACTTCGGCTTTTGAGGCGAGGAGGAAAAGAGAGTGCCGTGAAGATTACATCTTCCTACTCCATTTTTCTAACCACACTGTGCCCTCCAACCACTAAAACACCCTCCATGCTGCAATTCAGTCTTAGTTTACTCACAAAGCATTTGAATGTAATGAATAAGGAGAGACATTTTAGTAAGCGTGATTGACGCACACAGACAGATCTTGCTGGCTGCCAAATTCACTTTGTGCCCTGTAACTCAGGAGTGGCCAGAGCTGTGTGGTGGGGAATAAAGTCTCCACATGAGAAATTTTCACAGAACTGCCAGCTCCCGACATTCAGAAATCACAGCTCAGGCCTCAAAAGAGTGCCATGGGGCTTTGAAAAGTATGAAACATACTTAGAGTAATACATTCTGTATTTTTGCACCTACGCTCTGGATTTGGAGAATTCACATTGTTTTTTTCTTTCTTATTTTTCCTGAAATAAAAGCTGACATTCTTTTGGAATTTTACGATCTAGCAGCTGGTCTCTACGAATACTTCCAGAAATTACAAGGCTTGGGATAAAGTTGCAAGAGTTGGCAGTACGTCTGGCACAATAAAGGCTGCCTCCTGCCCAGGAAATTCCCTATCAGGTGTAAGATAGATAGAAGACTGGTAACAGGAATAACAGACTGAGATGAAATATGTAAGAGAAAAATCAGGGAGCAGATGAACTGAACTGCTTTAGCTCCTTTTATTGACACCAGCACGAGTTCTGGCTCTTGAACCCTATAACTCACAGAGGGCTTTCACAGGGGCAGAGCCTTCCTCCACCAGATCAGGCTTTCGCCGTCTGTCTTGGTCTCTCTTTTCTCCACCTCTGTGCAGTCCAAACAGGAAGGGAGAATGTAAAAGCCACTGACACGTTATTAAATGAAAAATGTTCAGGAGAGGTCAGGAACGAAATCTCAGGGCTGTTTAAAGTTGCTTGATTGCTGCCTGTGTAGCAAATAAGGCAACCATACAAAGGTCACTGTGTCTCATCCTATTACATCAGTGCCCTTTCAAAGTACATTGTGTCCCTTCAAGTTGTGTCACATCAAGAGCTGGTCGAGTGCTTCATTGTGATTGATATTCATTGCTAATTTAACTTTCTGCTACTGGTACATTCAGTTGTGAACCGATTCTTGCTCCTGGAAGCACATTTGTTATTTGCAAGAGTGTTTGAGCAATTTGCAGATGCTCCATTTGATCGTTCATGTCGTTAGGAGAGTTACACAAAACAAGTAATTCTTTCTCATTCTTGATCAGATGACACTTTTTTTTTAATAGCAGAAGAATAAGATTACTGAAGCATGTATGTATCTGTTTGGTCCTAAATAGCTATATTCTCCTTTAAAAAAAAAAGAAAGAAAGAAAGAAAAAGCATGAGTAAACGGAGCCAAAAACTTTGTCAAAGAAGCTGACAATGGGCATGAACTTGGAGGATTTAAAATTCTGACTGTACTTTCGATACATGCTTGTAAGCTGGGGTATTTTTGCATTACAAAACCACTTAAAAGTCAAATCCTGTCAAATGTTACATTAAAAGTAAAACTCAGAATTCTCCGCTAGAGGACTCTCTCTTCTTTTGAATGACACGCTCAGCTCTCAAATCCGGAGTACAGGAGCGTGTGCTTTGGTCCCAGCTATCGGAGTGGTTAGTTTATAAAAATGAATGAGGTCAACGCTGAGGGACTTGTGTGAAGTCTCAAATGTTCAGCCTTTAGCTTAAAAAGGAAAAAGATTTTCAAAGCAGCACCCAAATCAATTAACCAAGCTGTGAAATTGAACCAAAGTGCATGGAAAATCTCACTCTGTTTTGACACATGCGTAATATTTTATACATACTATTGCACTCTCAAAAATATCTTCACCTTTTTCTATCATTCACGCTCCAAAATTTATCAAACGTGATTCTTACCCATGATCAGGACACATTGTTTTAATTTGACTTTAGTGAGTGTGGGAATATGGTAGTGCTTAATATACACTACTGAGACACCAGGGGAATAAAGTGTTGCTTTTTCCTAGCATCTATTTTCACGTTAAACCCGCCCCATTTAATGGGGAACTGCTAATGAAAGGGCTAATGTCCCCCATCAATCTGCTTGTACCTGCCTGTGTGTTCCCTCTGCCTTTCCTCTAGCAGACCTAATGATTGTGCAGCTGCAAGGTGAGCTGGATTAATCAGCTGGCTCGACAGAAAACAAACCCACCAGAACAGTCAGATAGGCACTAGGTGCTCTGGCAGGGAGCTGGAGGTACGGCGCGGCGCCCTGGCAGAGGGCTGGCTGGGAGGGAGAGGCAGGAGCAGGACTGGCTCCCACCAGCAGTTTGCAGTTGCACCAGATTAGGTGCAACGCGATACCGCAGACTTTCAGGCCGCTAAAAATGTCACGCAAACACCACTTGGGGTTTTATTTGTGTTGTTTCTGAAACTGAAGTTAGGTCACAGCCAGGCTTCTGATCTGTAATGTCAGATTCACGTGCTTTCCTGCGGTTCACTGGGTTCACAGCTGCTTAGTTTTATGCAGCTACAGAACAGGTGGCCTGAGAGAATTAGACCAATAAAAGATGCGTAAGTAAACTTGGGTGTGCTTTTTTTTTTTTATTCCTCCTCATGAACATTATAGTCACATGGCTGTTCTCTATGACATTACAAACTATAGTACTCAAGGGATGCAGTCATTGAAAATTATGAAGACAATATATTGTGAATCCATTGGTTTATGAAAACAGTCTCCATAGTGCTTATTGAATAGAATAGACACTTACTTGTGCAATGTCTACTGTATATATTCAAGTTATAACATATTCTTACGTACTTATGTGGTACATTTATGTTAAAAGCCAGATCTTACTAAGTTACTCTTACTAAGAATATGTTGAAGACACAAACTTAGTGTGACGATTTGATGTTTTTCCTGCATCTAACAGATTTGTTGCCATGCCCTAACTGGAATGGATAAGAGAGGAATGTTAATTATTAAAATAAAACATATGAAACAACAAAACCCCCTATGGTTTAACATTCTGTGTATTTTTTGTCTTTCAAGGGTGATTTTTTATATTACGATACAACAACTTTACAGATGTTTATGCCTCTGGTAGCATAATGAAACGTGTAAAATATTTACTACTAAACATGATTTCCTGGCTTTTTTGTACTTGCTTTTGAAACATAACGGATAAAAAACAAACAAACTTTCAGTAGGCAGACCTAAAGCCAGAGAAAGCACACTAGTACCTAGACCTTGCTATGCTAACTAAGTATCTTGCCTTTCTTCTTGATGGACTTAAGAAGAGGATATCTTTCATTGTAAAAAGGGAGACTGTTTATTGGTACTGGATGATATGTGTGGTTTATACAATAGGCACAGCTTAGGAAGCGATGCTCATCTGGATAAATTCTACAAAGTCACAGGGTAAAAGAGTGCACACTTCCACAGAACAGTGCAATCCGATTGCAAGACTCTGAGGTTAAAACCTAAGAACTATAGGTAAGAAAACACAATTCTGTTATCCACCTACTTTTGTATGAGCAGGTAGTTGTGTTATCTAAATTTAACACTCTCCATTTCTTTTCAAAACAGACGTCTCAAGGACCTAGACTATGACATGGGCCATGTTCCCATGGAGAGGAGTGGAAACCCTTTTATTTGTACTTGAGATGGCTCTTACAAACTTTAATCCGGACTGTTTGCCTGTTTGTCTGCTGCATGGTGCCGGATGAGAAAGAAAAGGAGAGGGGGAAATCTGTGCTGTAAACTTCCATTTGCTGGCAGGCACAGCTAGTACAAGGAGAGAAAGCATCGTGGGGTACTGCTAATATGGGCCCACCGCAGGGGTATGTCTGAATTGATTCTTGCTATGTGACTCAAGGCAAAATCTAATTAATGATTCTTTACCTAATGCCCTTCATCTAGCTTTGAAGCTTCATACCTTGCCATGGTAACCATAGGTAATGTCCATTCAATCCGTGATGAGAAGTTCAGGAAAAAAAAAAACCAACAACCAAAACAATTCTGGTGGTAATTTTAGCTGGACTACTGGTAGAAATAGCCAAAGTTCCTGAATGTTAAATTAAGGCAGCAATAATCAGAGTGAATTAATATAAAGCAGACTATCAAGACATAACAAGCCATTCAGTATTGTCAAAATACATTTTTAAACTAGCTAGATAGCATATGTTCAGCATTGCAGTCTTCTCAGGCAATGTCTGCCAGGTGTGGATGATAATTTTATTATGGAATAGAAACCAAATGGTTCAGCAAGTATAAAGGAATGACTGAAATCAGAGAAGCAGGAAGAACCATCAGTGGTTTAACAGGAACCTCAAAAACTAGATATAGTCACAAGAAACCTAAGTAGAGCTTAATCGCAGTATTTTGGAAGAAAGTACTTTTTTTTTTTTGGATAAACTGATAAAGCCTGGTAAAATGGAGATGCTTTTGGACTTGGCATCCTTTAATGCCAAATCCAAAAGCATAATGTTTTTCCTAGTATATTAGCTGACTTAATAAATGATACGTCCTCTCCCTTTCCTTACTTGTATCCTTAGATCATCATGGTTGTAAACAACACTAGTCCTATTTTGGAAAAATATTACAAAGTAGAAGAAAGATATCGTCTACAGTGATAGGTATCAGAATGAAAATGAGAATCCACATTCCTGCAGAAAGTAGTTCACTCACAAAGATTTTAATTCATCATCTGTGTTTCCTTTCCTCTTCTTGCGATGAAAGAATCTTTCTTTCTGCCAGGCATAGGCATAGGTGGCAAAAGAAGTTCTTTCCTGATTACGGTAAGTGGAAAGGTCGCTGTTTCTAGGTGAAAGTTTCAAATCTTCATTTTCCTTTGGAAGCAAAGGTCAGTCTCTAGTCTCATCTGTCTTAAGGTCTACAAAAGTTAAACCAGAAACAATGGAAAAGCACAATTATGTCATCTAACAGTAGTTACCCACACAGGGTCAACTTGGTGCTGTCAGTGCTGACCTTTTGTAGAATTTTGGGTATCAAATTCAAAACCTTGGTCTTTCTCATTGATAGGCATCCCAGGCCTTGGTTTATGAAATGTAAACAATAATCCAATGTACCAGGGCTGGGGTGGGCAGCTTCAGGTCTCTGGCACAATGGTGATCAGAGCAAAGCTTTCCAGAAAAGCACACCAACACTGTGGAGTGAATTCCCCAGAGTCTGTGAACCATCATACTCTGTCATCACCTTCTGCTCCAAGTGCATTTCTTCGACCATTCCCCCCTCCCCGCCCCATATAAATTTACAACGACACGTACGCTAATAAACGCTTTAAAAAAGCAATCCTCCTTCCCTATCTCCCTCTCATTAAAAAAATCCCTCTGCCAAAGGTTTTTCTCTAGACAGGCTCCTCTCCCTGGGGGCAGGATGAAAGGAGATAGAGGTGACAGATGTTAGCTCTTTTGGTTAATGCACGATTAGAAAGCACTCAGGCACTATGGTGATGAGGGCATTATAAAAGCCTGTGTGGAAGAGAATAGAAAAGGCGCATCACATGTAACATCAGAAAGCACAATCCGTGTAACAACTGCATACAGCTTGTTTGCTGCACCTTGCTAAAGGATCTTGTCCGCTTGCCAAGCCGCACCATTTGTCCTGGCCCGCTGTTGACAACGGGATGGAGAAACATAGAGGGTGAGCACTCTTTCAGAGAACGTATACTCTGTCTTGCATGTCCTAAAGCACTCCGGGGATTAAACAATAGGAATCACAGGCAGGATTAGCATTTTAATGGGGAACAATGAGTTTGAAAATTCCCATAATTTGGCCTTTGAGCACCGTCTAAAAAAACTGCAGGCGCAGGGGGACGGAGACAGAGAGACGGAGAATGTACTCTGACCAGACTTATGAGAAATTCAGCCTGTGTTTTAATGAGGGATGGGTTAAAGTAAGTCAACGCAGCTGACCTTGCTGGAGACACATTTTCCTCACGCCAAATCCTGACATTTCAGACCTGCTTTCACACGTTCCATGAATAGATGTCATTACTCATTATCACATTTATCATTACAAGTCTAAAACAATGAGGTGTCAACGAGTGGGAAGGATTAAAATAGGCTTTAAAACTTCCCCCCCCACCACCTCCCCAGAAAGTACCTGGCATAGGTTATGATGTGGCAACATGTTCTAAGAGGGGAAAAAGAAGCCAGGCTTCTGACACCAAAAAGTGTTCCTCAGAGATGTTATACTACTGAGACCAAAACTTTCCATTATCCTGTTGCCTTCCAGACTAGCATAAGGCATTGAGCTGAGCTCGGAGAGATAATAGTCAGTTCTTCCCTGCACTGGGGGTTTTATTTTCTACTTTGCCTCAGGTAGAATCAAGCGCACCGTGCAGACCTTTCCTCCTCTTTTGGAGGAAAGTCAATGCAGTTTTCATGTATGGCAATGAAGTACGTTACAAAGAATAACTTGACGGTCAATTTCTGAATCTATTTGTGGCAAACTGTTATGGGACAGCTAGGGTGAATGGAAAATGACACAGTTACTGAGGTGCGGAGAAGGGTGAATACCTGGCATGCAAAACTAGAGAGGCTGAAATTATCTCCTTACAGATGTCACTCACTAAGCCTAAAGAGAGCCCAGCCACCCTGTTTCCAGGAGGAGGTGATGCTCGGAGCAGATCATGGGATTCCTGCCCTACACGGCGCCTTGCTCTGCTGTGCCAGACTGCTCCGTCCATTGCCCCACCAGCGATCAGATCCTGGAAAATGAATTCTGAAGAGAACTCTCCTTTTTTCAGTGGGGTTTTATTGTTTTTGGGGGTTTTTTTTGCTTTTGGGGGTAGGGGGGGTGGTGGTGGTGGATTTTAAGCCCTCTCAGTTCTCTGGGCTGCTTCACAACATGGCCACACGCATGGTGGTGCCAGGACAGAGGGAGGAGGCAGAACTCGACGGCACAAGGCAGAAATGAGTGGGAACTATGAGAAAAGAAGGTGGTTAAGAACATAGAGGGAGGTATTGCTGTCATATAGCTTTTGTAGTGACTCCTAAGCCTATTCCACAATCCTAAATCTGGTGATAAATGCCATGTGCTGGGAATCATGCCTTTAGATCTGCTTTAATAATTTTCTTTTTTTAATAGAAAGAAAACTGGCATATCACAAATAGTAAATCCTGCTATTTGCAAATGAACTTTAAAAAAACCCACTGCATCAGTTAATAGAAGTCTCTGTCATTTAGCCAAATGCAAACTCAGGTGAATAAGATTGCCAATTATCAGTATAATTTTGAAAGAAAGGTATTCAGAACTAATTGTATGCTTCACTTAGATAGCCAGTCTCTATCACTTTGTGTTTGCAGTGCCATCTTCTATCCAACTGACAGTATTATGGCTTTTTTTTTAATGTAATTTTCTCATTTGAAAAAATAAAAGCCTTACTAAAAGAAAATCTAGCCTCCCCAAGTTAAATCTGTCAGCTATTTCTGACGCCCCTCCATTATGACCAGCAGAACAGTCGGGAGGACTGGGAAACGTAACAGAACCTTGTTGAGGATGTTTGGAAAATGGCTAGCTCTGTACACATGGATAGTCGTGGTGAGGAAATTGCTTATTACTTATTTTGGTGATTCAAAGAGCCTGATCGTGCTTGCACGAGAGTGAGTGCTATGTGAGAGCTGAGAAACCTTGCCTTTACTCATGTACTCCTCAAGTGCCAGCCTAGAATCCACAGAGCACTGACGGATCTATTTTGCTTTCTCTAGCACTTGCATTACTCAAGTGATAAAGCGCTGTATGCCATACTGACAGGGGAAGGGGATCTAAAATGGCTTATGTGATCCAGCCTGTGATGCAGAAAGCTTTCTGTGGGAACAGATAATGCCCACACATGTGCAGAACATCATATTAACCTTTGTATATTTTACAGCATAAAATGTCAAATGCACACGCCACTATGTAGACCAAATGAAAAGAGACATTGCCTGGTTTTGGAAACAATTTGATTTCCATTTACTGATCACAGATTCATGGATTTAAAAGGCCAGAGGGACCATCACGATCGTTTTGCCTGACCTCTTGTATCACACAGGCCAGAGAACCTCAGCCATTAATTTCTGCCCCAAGACCATAACTCCTGCTTGTGTGAATACAATTCTTTTAGAGAGAGACTGATTCAGTGCTCAGTCCCATGACTACAAGTAAACAAGAATTGGGCAATTTTGTGCAAATGCTGTAACTGCCTAGTGGGGGATATGGTTTTTTTCTAGGCTTTGTTTGAAACTTTTGAATGGTTTTGCCATCATCTCTGACAAATGAAGTCCTGCACTTAGTCTGTCAGCAGTTAAAAGCACAGCAATTCTCGTTTCTCCAACACCCACCTGGCCCTTGGCCTCTGCCAATGAAGGTGCCAGCTTTGGTGGCAGTTTCTGTAATATGGAGAGTTTTCAGCTCCAGACTGGACAGACAAGTTAATTCCCTTCACATGGTCCACTGAACAGCCATCAGGTGGTGATAAATTTCAGCTGCTGTTCACCTGCACTGGGTTCACTTTTGTAATTGTAAGTAACTGAAATATTGTAATGCTCTACTCTGAGCTATATTATTGGTATTTTATAACAATTCATTTCCCCCTTTTAAATTGTAAGCATTATTTACCATGCAACAAATTTGTTAAAATAGAATGAAGATGTAATTTATCATATGACACAGCATACTTATGTTATTTCACAGAAGCATCAAGAATAGTTAGCCCCCCTGACTTTAAAAGTTAAAAACCTAAACTGCATAGAATATGCCACGGTAAAGACCTTGTGGTATATTATACGATATAACTCTTAAGATAACTCCTGTCACTATGCTTTGATACTTGCCTTGCATTTCCTGTAAATTAATCTTTAGTTTCCAACTGTTAATCTATGGAACTGCAATGTAGAATATAAATGGGACCTTTTAAAAATAGCACAGTAATATAATGAATTAAAATGACAGTAAAGAAAAAAAAATCTTACCGTTGTGCCAGAAATCAGTTCAATATGCTGGCTTAGTCTTTTTTAAATGAAATTGAATTGATGAAGTTAAATGCAGTTCTTGCACAGAAAAATATGTATGATAAATATTTATGTGGTCAGCACTTTAGAAGTAACATATATTCACCATATATCTCCATATGATCAAAACTTGGGGATATCTTTATTATTTGTGTGCAGGATGCAAACAAGCATAAGGTTGTAGTGAATGAAAAATAGAAGAATTTTTTCCCATATAAACCCATATTTATTAGCAGGTAACAGTATGCTGTCACCCCTATTGTCTAAAAGTTTAGTTAATTTTCAAGGCTGCAACTTTAATTAGAGCTACAAATGGACAGTAGAGTTGTTATCTTTGCTGATAATTTATTATTTGTGTATTTTACACAAAGAATGCACCATATCCATATATTTGCACGCAGGAGGATTCAAACAGGTGATATTTCTTTATGTTCTCAGCCCTCTGCTACTTAGCTCTCAGCCCACAAATCTCTCTGAAGACTTTTTTCTGAGAGCCACAGAGTATGTTTCAGTGCTTCTTTAAGCTGTCTCAGGGTTTTCTGCTGCTTCAGTTTCAGCTTCTCTTCCTCTCTTTTGCTAAAACGTTACTCAGCAAAATCTTCCTGACCATTGCCACTTTTGTTTTAAGGAGCAGCTGTAGTATTTTGCTTAACTGTCTTCTTATACTTCAGCACTTGTCTTCCATGTTGATTTTTTTTTTCAATGCTCTAAGCAACGAGAGTGCCTAATATTTTCCATGAAGCATGAGAGGCTCTATATTAATATTTAACCTGTGTTCATCACTTTTAACATTGTGTTCATGAAAGACACTGGAGAAAAGGGGAATGAGAAAGAGCTCTAGAAAATATGGCACAAAACAAATACCACACAGAGCCTAACACAGCAATTTCTTTCTGTACCTATTAATAGTTTCACTTTATTCACCATTCTTCCCAATTATTTGTTAGCCAGACAACTTTAGCAAAAAAACCCTACTCAGTGTCATGTAATATCAATGCTCAACAAGCATAGTCAGTAGCCCTCACAAATCTTAATGACTTCTTGCACAATAAAAGGCCATAGGATGGAGCCTTGGACTGTAGGTGCTGTTTATAAGCTTAGCTGGGCTTCTTTATTGCTAGAATCCTCCAAGGGATTTTGTTTCATTCATGTCACAGCTGTCCAGCCCAGGTGCAGATGTTGTAATTGGGGTCTGATGCTGCAGTGAGTTCAAGCCCACAAGTTCTGGCAGAATCAGGGAAAAATATGTGTGGGAGGACCTTTCTTTGGTCCTGTGAAGGGGTTCAGGGATCTGCCTGTGGTGGGCAGGGGGGATCCGTTTGTAGGAATTAGGAAAATAAGGTAAATTACACCCCAAAGATGGTATTAACTGCCTCAATAGAATAAAACTGTGAGTCTGTAATCTTCAGTGCTTATAAAGGTCTCATCTTGGATCAGTGGTGCAGTAGTAGCTAAATAACTGCTTCTCCTAAAAGTCAATGTGGGATGGAATGAATCTAAATTTAACTGTCTAAAACTCAACCATCTGTTCTATACCTGGACTCAACAGAGAGGAAGGTTCCCTCAGCAATGACACATCTCACTGGACATAGTGCCTGTAACACTCCCTTATATCCTAATATACAAGCTAAGACTAGATGCTTGCCTTTAAGAAAGTAAGGTGAGCCGTATCCCAGCGTTGGTGCGTATTTACATGGCGGTCACAGAAAAAAGATTGCTTGGGTAACACAAGCAGTCTGCCAGTAGTCTACATTTCCGATGCTCTGAGTTTGAACACGTAGAGGGGTAAAATTCTGCTTACCTTGAATGTGAGGCTTTGCACAGGAGTATTGTGGCTTAAGCCACTACTATTTGCTGCAACGGCAGAGAGTGATTCTGCAATCTGTATTGATTTGAAAACATTGCCTTTGATTTTGGTTGCTAGTTGCACTATCTGAGGCAACAACTAGCTTAGGAATAACAGGCAACTGTAGGCAAAAGCTAGAAGAAATACTTTACAGTAAAGTGTTCATTACTCTATTCTTTTCATTCTATTTCATGTGACTGATTGTAATTTTGCCAATATTTTAGGGTATCTATCTTTTAGGCATCTATTAAAAGCTTCATCTACTATAAGGCTCTTCTCCATGTTCTTATAACAGCTGTGAAGTTATTTGTTCGTAATCATAAGAATTGGTAAAAGGAGGAGGGCAGCAGGCATCAGAGCTGATATGGGAAGTGTCAATCAGCTTTTGGATCATCATTTGCTATGACAGCAGTGGGAAGGAAGAAGAATGGTGTTCGCAAATTTATTTTAATGTGTCCTGCAACCTTGTGATTGATTAGAGGAAAAACAGATTGTTTCATCCTTTTTCCACAATTGGATTTTCTGGTTAAATCCAGAACTGCCAAAGTGCAATAAAACACTCTCATGAAAGCAGTAATCTCCCTAAATCTTCAAATTCTCCCCACCCCCACACACCTCATTTCATACACAAACACGGAACAAAATGATGCATAAAGGGAGCAAAACTGATTACCATCAGCAGAGTTTCCTTTTTAATGTATTAGACCTTTAATCTTTTCTTAAGTGTTGGCCATTAAAATTATTAAACTACTTCCCCTCCTCCTGCCAATGTGTATTTTTTGAATGAATTGACCAGGGTATTTAAAAAAATGTTACCGCATTATTGTCACAGCTCTCCTGGTGTGTTTTTTAGTGTAAAATTTGCATCGTCGAATGAAGTTATCTCATCACTTTTCTGCAAGGCCAGTGGCTCCTGTAAGCTGCAGGGACTGCTTCTCCCCTCAGTTCTCACCAGGAACCCGGGGGTTCAGGAAGGTCCTCTGGATGCAGATGAGCAGGCAGAAAGACCGCTCTCTCTGAAGTCATCTGCTGGGAGTGGATACGCAGGCTTTTCAGAGCTACCTTTTACTTCTCTTTCAGGCCCATGAATTGAGTGAATGTTAGGCTTAAGAATGTCCACAACCAGTAGGTTCACTGCTGGTTAAATAAACATTATGACAGCTAATAATATAATTATTGACACACTTCTGAAAGAAGTACAGCACTGCAGGCTCCATAGGGGTGGTAGCGAACAGCAGCAGGTTAGGAAGGTCCTTTTCTTTGCAGGATAAGTAAAATGACTGGCAAAGATATTCCAAAGTGGTGAAGGGTCTCAGGAGACCCTCCTGAGAAGTCTCAGGGAGGCACTGGCCTTTCAGAAGGGCAGAGGACTTGCTTTTTGAATATCAGACTGCCTGAAGGAGTTTCTATGATGAAGCTACCCCAAATCATTTGTAACATTTGAAAATACTGATCATTAATAAACGTAACACTGTTGATCCCAAATTAAGTGTTACCCTGTATATCAGTGAGGTCGGGGTTCTCCCACTAGACTTAAGAGCAAGCGACAAGCCTTTCTTCAGCTTTTCATTTAGTATAAATCTGGTGCCTGTGACTGACAGAAATTAATAATGAAGTCTTGAAATATGAATCATGGAAAATGAGTAAGATCAAGTCTTTTACTAAATAGGCCATACACTGACCACAATGACTTCTGCTCTGCGCTGTCTGCTCTCCCTGGAGAGCAATGACTAAGAACTGGGTGCTGTGGGAAAAATGCTTGGGTGTAGCAGGTGAGTTTCTGGATGTTGTGGTCTGATCTTGTGAACGCTTAAGCAAATGAGTAACTTCCCACGTTTGAGCAGTTCCACTGACCAGAAGTCACTTCTTCCTTATATGTTTGCAAACTCGGGGGTACATAAGTACTCGGCTTTTTCTACAAACAAAATTTAGTCTTTTAATTTTCATTTGTAACAACCGGTTTATCTTTAATTTCACTCAAAACAAGTAATGCTCTTATTTAAACAGGAACTGAGAGTGTGCTGCATCAGTACGTTGACAATTAGCCAACCCAGCTCACATAGTGTATGAGTTACAGTAAGCACACATGAAAAGTTGCATCGGTCATTTATTTTGAGCAAGTTCGCCAACTTGGCCCATCTTCCTGAATAGTTCACTTGTTTGATACAAGCAAAGAAAGACACTCCACTTATCTTAATTGCTTTACTCGTGTCTTCCATATTCCTGTAATGGTTCTTGATCGTTCAGCCTTAGAAATTAAATGTATTGTCTGCTATTATTTCCACAGTTACCAAGTATGAGCAGTTAGGTAGTATCATTGATAGATGTATGCTAGCCTTTCACTTTTAAAAGTCTGAAATTCAGCTTTTGCATTAGATTAAAAGTACAGGCAAAGTTGGCTGGATTAGTTTAGCTCCTGGCTGGCTCCTGTAACAAAGCAACCAAACCAAACTGGCAGTGTAATCGGTTATCACTAGCTGTATTGATAACTGCAGTTCTGCTGCAAAACTTACGTGTAGATAACCTTGTATATGATCAGAGAAAATTTAGTTTCAGTTGAAGCCATTGCTTTCTCTTCACACGAACAACTTTGTTTTAGACATTTCTATAACAGGCAGGCATAGCTAGTAAAGTTATGCAAAGGCAAAAAAGACTAGGTGATTTAGATATAGCTACAAAGAACCCTCCAGCAGCCCACATGAAAGTAGATCATGTTTGCTCAGGCAAATACCAATTGCTAGGAAATACCAGAATTAATGTTGTCCGTATAACCTTTACATGGCTATCTATATATATATGCCTGAATTCCTTGTCCCCTGGTACCTGAGCGGGTACAGAGTTATGTAAGACACAGGAATTTTGATTTTAAAACCCTCCATAAATACAGGGTTGGTAGGACAGTTTTACACGTTAAAGCAATTCATTGCCATCCCCCCATGCCCTTGTGTTTGGAGACACCTGCCTTATTTTAGATTACTCGTTTCAGAAGAGGCAGACTTCCAGCATCTACAGTTCTGGTCCTGCTTTGTGGAAACTCGACGATATTGAAAAGCAACACAACATTGGGATCTATAATGGAAAGCGTGTGCAACTCATGGTGACACAATGATCTGGAGGAATTTCTGTTGAGAGTTGTGGTCACCTGGGTGTTTCTGTGCTAGATTGCTCTGAGCGTGAGGCTCATGGAAGGGTTTTCCAGCTGTTTGCTCTCTTCTGCTTCCCCTGAGCCACAGTTTTTTAAGTGCTCAGTTGTGCTGCATATGTGGCTAGACTTGAAATTGTTCCTTTTTTTTTTAAAAGGATGGTTTCACTGATTGGGTTCAGAGAGTGTCTCCACAAAGAGTTGCAGCAACTCGGCTGAGGGGCCGGTAAATTGTGCTGGTCGTTGACATAGCGGGTGTGGGGCAAGGGGGAGATCAGGAACCTGTTAAGCTGGCTTTTCTGCTGGAAAAAAATATAATGTGGAACAAGCCATTCATTTTTACTTGTGCTCTCACCTGTAACTTTAATTTACATCTCCGAAGATATAGTTCTGCGCTGCTACTCGAATAGCAGTCTCTCATCTACCTCATGAGCACATTTTACCCAGACCTCACCTTATCTGCAGGCAATCTGGTATTTCTTACCATTACCTTGCTCTCTCAGAAAGTGGCTGCAAGTCGTGAACGCAGAGCAAAACCAGTACATTTCTTCCTGCTGATCAGATCTCAGTAAGAATTAACAGACCTTAGAAGAATTTCCCAGCAGACCTCAGTAGAGATTAATTAAGTACCCCTTCTCCATTGGATTAACCAAAGCATACTGTTTCATTTAGTAGTGAGAACTTCTTCAATATGCAGGCCAGGCACTGCAGCATTGTCCTTGCCTGTCCCTGGGCCCCGCTGAGCTGGGCACTGTCCTGACCCTGTCCCCATCCCCATTCCAGGGGGTTCCTTCCTGGCTGGGCTGGGCCTCACTGTGCCTGGGGATAGCCAGGCTGTGGCTGACCCTGTTCACTGTTCCCCTCCCGTCCCATCCCGTCCCGTCTTGCCTTGCCTTGCTGGGGTCTGCAGGGTGGGGCTGGTCAGGGTGGGAGGGCATCACACCACCCTGGTGATCCCATGGCCCCCAGACTTGCCAGGGTGCCCTGGTGCTGCCTCATGGTCCAGCTCCACAGCCCCAGGGCAAAGCCTTCCACAGAGTGAGCCCTCTTATGTCTGATTTCATTAACGAGCTAATCCATTTTGCTTTAAGGACAAACTGAGGCTGACGCTCTAAGCAGCACACAACATTAGCTTCTCGAAACCCCTTCTACAGCTAATATTCCCTGTGAATGATGTTTGCCGCAAAAATGGGCACAGAGCTGAAAGAGTCTGACTGCAGGACCTGTGAAGGAGTCTCAGCCCACGCTGAAAACAGTGAGCAGTTCTGTAGATGACACTTTCCAGCCCTTGGAAGGCAACAAAAATCAAAGCATTTGGCCTTAGGAGTTCCTAGAGTCACGGGAACTTCCTAGGAGCTGCACGTGTACCCTGACTCCCCATCCTCAAGTCTTTGAGGCCATGGACATCGATCTTCTCCTTGATACCCAGTGCCACAGCTGCACCTTCAGCTCTCCCAATTCTCCCTCTAGGCAGAAGCCAGGACAGAAAGCAAACTGGAGAAATAGCATCAATTTTGACTGCCTTTTCTACCGGATTCCTAGCAGGGAACTGTGCATGGCAGAATGTTTCCTTCTTAAACTCAGCTAACCCTTTCTAGCCCAGTCTGGAGTGCACAATATCACTACCAGGAGACATTCGTGAGGAGGTGAAAAGAGGGCAGATGGCTTCTTTCTGAGGTTTTACCTCTCCTTTTGGCTCCTATTCATCCTAATCTGTCTCACAGCGTAAGGGGGCACAGAGGTCTCTGAACAGGCTACCTAGAAAATTCACTCTTGTGCACTGGAAACTGGAGAAAAGAATCCCTGATTCATCACCGCACTGCTGCCGGGCTGAAGGCAATTTAACCCCATGGAAATCAGCTGGGATGAAGGTGGAATAGAGCTACAGTGGATCAACACACAGAACAAACAGTCACATTGTTATATTTATACTTGAGGCCCTTACGCATGGAAAGCACTCCTTGCACTGCAAAGCAGCAGCATCCCACGTGTGAGTACCAATAAAACACATCTCTTTGCACAGCATGACCTGCTTAGAACAAAAAAATCCCAGGTTTGTGTAAACAGCCTGGTTTTCCTTTTCAGAGCTGTGAGCTTGTAACATATCGCTACTGACTGTCTTTATTCAACAAGAATAACGTCAAATGCTCTTCTGGCAGAAAAAAATGCAGACTTTGACCACACATTAACCCCATTAGTATGGTGTTAACTTTTGACTTGAATTCTCGCACAGTGTTAGGGATATTTAAAAGCAGAACAAAATGAAAGGAAATGTTAAACACATTCCTCTTTCTCTTGAAAACTGGAATGATAATTAAATGCTAATGTCATGAGATGGCTGAAAGGGTTTCATGTCTCTGTGTCTTGCACAGTGTTACTGGAGGTAACCTGGGCAACTTGCAAACAGCTGAAAAGAAAGGAACATGTAACACAGCTTTTAAAAGGAGTTACATGTGTGCTTTACCCCATGAACTCGTTTCAGAGGTGTATCTTATGAGGAGTAAAGCCATTACTTCAGTAACACATTAATTATATGATGAAAATATAATGCTGATCAAAATAATATAATGAAAAAATCTCATTAATTATTAAATTTCCTATATTGTAATTTATGCCAGCACTTTACATGCAAGGAAATCTTTCTTAATAAACATTTTTTAAGGGAGTAAACCTCCTAAAGAGGTGTAATTTTGATCTTTGAAAGGCTACATACACTGCCTCCAGAGGTTTAATATTTGGCATAATGTAAATTGCAGCTTCAGCTGCAAAAAGTGTCTGAGAAAATTAGGGGCCATAAATTACTAATTACATAAAACTTACAATAGCCAAATGATAGTTGCTTCCAACAGTGAGATTACTATAACAAAAAGCCAATACTCTGATTTCCCAAGATTGCAAGATTGTAGACGGATAAACATGAGGCATACAAAGAGAGATGTGCTCAGCACTCTCTTAAGGTAAACCTGAATTTTATTTTTCAATGGTTGCATATATTTACTGAAGGAGAAATGTGGAGTCAGCTGCAATTGCATGAAGAAACCGTTATATCCTATGGGTAGTAAACTCCAAATATGCCCCAGGGGACTGATTGGAAGTTGCCTACAGTTCTCTCATTATCACAGCACTTTGCGTCTCTGGTGACTTTTGTCATGGTAAGCAGATTGCAGAGGAGTGAGTGCAGGATGAAAAAATCAAAGTACACGAGCATATTTTATGAGATACCCACACTTCATCTACTTCAATGAAGCACAGGAACAAACAATCTTAACTCTTTTGCAGCTCTAGTTATTTATTCTTCCTGCATTGGTGATACCTAATTTTGACAGGGTCTCCCTGCTGTGTGTATTTGTAAGTACTATAAAAATGTAAAAAGATGATCCACACACAAGATTTTCTCATTTCCTGTACTAATTGAATGGTGGAGGGTGAGCTTGAATTCTTCAAATAACGTACACATGGCCAACGCATCCAATAGAGGGACAGATAAGGCAGTCCAGCTTTCTGGGACCTTTGCTGAGGTGTGAGAATGTTTCCATTGACTAATCACCTTGGTCAGACCTTCTGGTCCATGCTGAAAGCCATGCAGAGGGCATCTCCATGTTGCAGTGTACTGAGGCACCGATGGCTTGTCTCTTTGCATGCTGCTGAAGGCTAAGCTCAGCTGCTTCTACAGGAAGGACAAGTGCTCGGCATGGACATGCTAAGACTGGAGCTTTTGAGACCAGTAGGCCCTCCTTCATATTAAAGAAGATCTAGCCACACTACCTTTTTCTTTTTTTCCTTTTTTTTTTTTTTAATTGTATGAAGAGGAGCATTTGTTTGAGCTTTATGTGCACTAGGAGCAGATTATGTTATTTGGATGTTAGAATTAATGCAGTTCTTTGCTGTCAGCCAACATAAAATGCATTGCTTGGGATTTCTCTGAAGTTTCACATCACATTTGTTGTAAATTGTTTTAAATAATAGGGATGAGAAGCGTGGTATAATGCAGCACAAGAATTTTAGCTGAGATAACACAGAAATAACGGATGTTTCTTTATAGTCACAGAATTTGTTACAGTAGTGTAATTTATACTTTAGTAAATGAAATATTGGGCTATATTCAGAATATCATTGTATTAGACATTGTAGAGATACACTGTAACCGATTGTCTGTGTCTCAGAGCTATGATCTAAGAGCCTTAACAGAAAAAATAGCTGCAGAACAGAGAAAAGGGTGACAAAAATACCTCAACTAAAGTGCAGTTCATAGCCAAGCATTAAAAGGAAGCATCTCACCATTTCTGATGTTGTGTTCTCTTCCTGAGTGCTAGATCAAACAGTGCGATGACTAAGAATTCCCTCTGCTTCTTTTCTCGGGCCAGAACTGCACCAGGCGCTACCAGCCTGAGAAAGGCTGTGGCCGTCTCACCATTCAGCTACACGCGTGAAATATGCCTGCCTGAAAGCTGAGAGTGCTTCCTACGTGCAAAACAGCGAACTTCATTGTAAAGGTTTTTTGTGTCAATGACTTCTGCTGCAGTTACTTTCAAAGACCAAACATAAAAATCTATCACTTAATATCCAAAACACCACAAAGGAAATTTAGAAACTAAACCGATGCGTATACATTTTTTTATTGGTTTGGAAAAGCAGCTAGTCCAGTGTCTCAGTTTTAGTTTGGAAATCCCTGGATAGCAAATGTTGACTACAGAAGAAACACTGGGCAAGCCCTACCATGGACATCTCTCTTAAGGGCTAAGGAAAATGTCTGTAGTGATTGGATATGGTAAAAACAGTAAATACAGTGTAAGTTGCAGGTACCTTTCCTGCAAGTCATGTGTTTCCTGTTTATTTTCCCTTGCTTTTCTGTTGCTTCCTTGCATTTAGAGGAGGAACAATTAAATATTGTTTAGGATTCATGTAACAAATAAAAGGCATTGTGGTTAAAACCTCTAGAAAAATACATGTTCTAGAAATAAGCTTCCAGATAAAAGCAGACAGTTCATACATATCTTTCGTATGATTGTTTAACCCTAATAATTTTTCTCTATAAGGTTAATATTTTATTCCGTTTTACCTCCCATAAATTCTTGAGAAGCACACCATAAAAAAGTGACAAGAGGTATCCAATTTCCTACCAAGAAGTCAGGGAAGTCATTGCAGGTCCATTGAGTTAGCTTCCAAGCACTGATTTTCTAGTCATACTTGGAAGCATATCTTCGTTCTCTTCATTAATGTGAGTAATTAGTAATTAATAGGAATATGCAGCCTCAAAGAAGGTGGTGCAGACGACTAGGCTTTCCAGCCTCTAAATGTCTGGAGATCCCCCCTAGTGCAAACAGAAAGACTGATTAATGCAGTCTCCCTTCTGATTATCCTCTGCCCTCTTTTCCACAAGCACTTTTCATAAGACCACGCTCTGAATCCACAGCTTCACCAGCTATTCACAGCCATGCCCGTTCTGTGGCGAAAACTTACTCACATTGAATGTATGTCAATCCCCTTGCAATAAATGTGTCACAACCTGCTGCTGGTAGCCCCATGCACTCTGACACAGAGCCTATCCTGGTCCCAGGAGCTCTCAAGGAGCCCCAGGCTGTGGTATGGTACAATGCATTGTCATCATCATGTTTATGCCTTCACAACGGGACACTGCTTAGCGGGGATGCTGCTGATTCTTCAGCTTAATGTGCTCTTAATCACAACACGTAGGTCCATTCTCCTCCAAAACACCAATATAAGAACATAAACTACAAATAAATGCAATGCAATAAGTGGAAAGCAGCATTTATTTTCTCTATTTTTTTCTCTTTTTCCTGCTCTCTTATTACTTCTCACCAGGTACTCCTTATTCCATCTCTATTCCCATGCCCTTTCATCTCTTTCCTCTATCTTTTCTCCCTCAAAGATGCCCATTTTGTGTGAAATACTACTGCAAAATGTGTTGGCCCATAAAAATAATTCAGGGGAGCTTGCTACTAGTCTGTGGATCAGTTTCCAAGTAGCTATGTTTGTATGACAAAACTGATAAGGAGTCAAACTACCGATATGAAAAAGAGGCTGGCAGCCATCAAACAAAGTCTGAGAAGCCATTTTAGAGAGCTGAAGAATAATTAATAAGTTGGTTTCCCAAACAAGAGGAGATTCCACAGCCTGGAGGAGAGCCACATGCAAGAGGGAGAGGAGAAAGGAAAGAACCTGGAATATTTGGGCCTCAGCCTAAAGAGTTCTCCATAAAATGGAGCCACAGAGAGGCTAAAGAAAACTCCAATTGCTTATGTGGCTGGAGATTTGGGAAAGGGAATTCCAAGGTTTAGCACTATTTCATGAGACTCTGCTCATGCAGGACACCCGTACCAAGAAGCTGCACATTGGAGAAGGCAAGGAAAGAGCGGGCTGGACTTCACTCAAATCAAAGACAGCTTTGAAGTGCATTGGCCCAACATGTAAAACTAAAACAGAGACATCTAGCTACACAGCCTCTCCTTATTTCTTTCTTGTCTTCCGTAGCTGGCCTGGTCCAACTTGAGGGAGAAGTCAGTTGGTTATTCACTGTTAATGGCCTTTTCCTTGGGTGGATCTCATGGGTCTGGATTCACAGGCTGCATGTGGATGATCCTGTCACTGAGCTACTTTGACCTGTCCCTGCTAATTGGAGTCTATTGTGAAACTCAGTGGAAGTTCAGAGTGGCTCAGATGCACTCAGATCCACTCGTGTGGGAGTGGTTGCTGGCCCTAATACAACCAGAAGCAAAAAACAGGCCAGACATATAGGTCAGTCAGTAGTATACAAATGGTACTCAAAAACTGGAACTTGCTATGGGCTCATTTAGTATTTTGAATAAGCTTCTAGTTAGTAACTATTTATTTAAACCTTTTAGCCTTTTGAAGACATGCTGAAAAAATCTTTGTCCCACATTGTTCTTTCCAGTTCTCTCTCCGTAGATTGCTTTCCGAGAATCTCCAACCACAAAAATCTGTTTTCCTGCTGATATTTCATAGATCCACATTTCCAACTTTTCAAATCCAATGCTGACCAAGTGCCCTTTTCTTGCCAGAGTGAACCACAGGGTTCATGCATGCAGCTTCACAGAGTCCCAGCTGATGTCAGACCCTCTCAGATGTGTCTGTGTACAGGATGGAAAGCCAAACTCTTTAACCTCGAGTGGTCTTGCATGAATTAGAAGGTTGTTCTTCTGATTTTTCTTCATTACCAGTAGGCCGAGTTGATCTAGCTGATCAAAACTGGCAAGGCCTTTGCTCAGTATCCTTATGACTATAGTTATTTACCACTTAATGTTTCTTCTGCCAGATTTGTCTCCATATGATCGCACTTCATGCCAACATGAAATACTTTGTTAGGAATTCATAAGTACTGCAGCCAATACGTTCCTAAAACCAGCCACGCTGCTTCTGTAATTCTTGTCCAAGTTCTCTTCATTATCTGTCTCAGTTATTGTAAACCACCTCCTTTAACCTTGACAAATGTGATCTTGCCTCACTGTTTTTCATTCAGGATGCTTCTGTTCATCCTAACCTACCCCTTTAACCCCGTCATCACTTCTTCCAGTGTTGGCTTCCCCTTCTTGGGTTAAAACATAGATATTTGTCCCTGTTCTCAAATTGCTTCCTAACATGTCTATACTCTGCCTCGAATCTCTTTGTAACGAGATGTGTGTAACAAAACACACTTTCCCACTTCAGTCAATCGTGATGCTGGTCTACTTCGCCTTGTTTGGACAAATCTCAGACCTGCACCATTCTGCTTTTACTACCACCTTGTGTTCTTGAGAGGAGTTCCTCATAAACACCTCTCTCTGAAGATACTTATTTAATGTCAACTATTGTATTTCATGTCTGTATCTAAGCTCTCTCTTGCCATTAATGTTACCTTGATAGTCATTAGATTATTATTATGCTATGACCATTATTTAGCATGATTTCCTTGTTCTGTCTTGCCTCTGTACATTACCTGTTGTCAGATAAGCTGTTTGCATCATAGAGTAAATTTTTGCCTGTTCTTTTGGCATATAAACCCAGCATAAAACTTTTTTGTACTCATAGAAATAGCAAAATCAGTTACAACATCAGCACCAGTTGTGGGTTTTTGGCTATAAAGCAGTAGCTGAAACCAATTGATGTGATTAGTATTAAACCATTCAGATGCCTGCTGGAAACTCAAGTGAAGAGGTTCAAATGCTAGGTAACATTTTATATCAATTATAGAACACTAAAGATTTTCCTATTTGGACTAACGAGCAGATTTTTTTCAGCATCCTTGCATATCATCTTTCATAGTGAAGCTGTTCTTATAACATTGCATTTGCCCAACAATTTCTGAGCCATCATGATCTTTTTTTATTCATTGGTCATCACTTTATTTTCACCCTGACAATACTTATTTTTAATTCCTGGAACACAGCCATGCTCAAAATTTCATACACAAATTTGTTCCCACCTTTGATTCTTAAATACTTTGGTGTCTTAGTATTCTGCAAGGTATACAACAAACCTGATTCTCAATTATGCTAAGGCTTTTTTTTTCAACCAGTCTTCTATCTAAAAGGATCTTAAACTTTATGGAAACAGGCCCTTGAGAATAACTCCTGCATGAAAAGCCCTGTAAGCAGCACAAGAGCTCTCACTCCCTGGCCCTGCTGTCAGGGGGGAAATACGAAGACAGGAATTTGTTGTGCTGTACAAGTTCTTTGCTTTGCATGACTGTTAGTAGGTCATGGGAATCAGAGCCCTTGGGTGCCTCGAATTCATGGCACGAGCATATCCAGTTGAGTGCAGAAAGTACAAGTGTTTCACATTGAGAAACACGCACATGTTGCTGTCAGGTCCCAAGTTAGCTCTTGGAGACTTTCTGTCTTATTATTATGTTTTTTTGAAAAGCTGTCATTTGTGGGGTAATTTTCATAAGCCTCAAACTGTCAACACAGAGGTACCCGTTTTTTGTATTCTGAAAAAGTGACAAGGCCTGCGTTTGTTTCTCCCATTGGCTTAGTGGGTGTAATGCATCCAAACCATTCAGACTGCATTCAGTACACCATTATTTTCTAATAAGCAATGCTAGTCCTTAACAATCAATGAGAAATGAAAGACTTAGGATTTAAGGTATGCCCAGATTTATTTCTGCAACTGCAGCTAACTTAAGGATCTGAATGTGATCTACATTTATTTTCTGGTGATTTCAAACTCTTTGATTTGGAAGCACTTTTGCCAGGCTTTACAGTTTGTATGGTTATCGTGCATTTTGCCAGCAAGCGTTGCTTAAAAGGCCATCACCCTATCAAAAAATCTACAAATGTAACGGATTTAAAACATAGAAATTTGTCTTGGCTGCTCCATCATATTCCCTTTGGTCCTATTTGGATTCCTTTCTAGCTGAGAATAGTACTGTCATGCATCCAAATACCATGATGGTAGGTGCATACAAATCTTTTAAATGAAAATAACCAATACATGCAGTCAGTGGTAGAAAAATATTGAATAAAGATGATATGTTTTGGCCAATGTTCACAGGAAATTTTCTAATGAAATGTTATGTGGTTTCTAAGATCAGTGGAAAACAGAGCTAGGGTGTTAGAATTTGGGGAAGTTTTGGGTTTAAAATTTTGCCTAAAGGATGGGAACGCAGCTGTCAAGACAGAGCTTACAGTCTGTGGGCAGACAAGTCAGTATGGCTGAGATTGGAACCTGTTGGTCCATAGCACTGACATGTTTGAAAGCAATATTATTCCATCCCCCAGCAGAGTAATTAATATTACGTATGAAACGAGCAAACAAAAATTCAAAGCCTACTTCTCTTAATGTGTCCCCCCTCCCAATCGTACAGAACCAGACTGGAAGACTACGAGATGACAGAATCACTATTTCCCAGAAAAATTCTATCTTGATCTGTGAGCTACCCAGTGCAGGGGATCCTGCTGTCAGAAGAAAGATCAACAATTTTATTTTTTTTTTTTCCAGATAGTACCAGAATGCATATGCACTAGAGGCAAACTATGATTGCACAGCCAGCCTTGATTGTGTCATTTTCCAACTTTTGAGTACTTTACTTTCCAGCTTCAATTTTAATTATAGTGAAATTATATAATTTGGATGTGTTATTTCTTGGGAATATTTTAAGGTAAGGTTAAAATTAATTATAATTTGTATATGTGATGCATATGTGTAAGGAAAGAAAATGGGTTAACTTCTTTAATAGTTTTTGCTCAGCTGTAGCAGAGGAGAGTTTTAGAGAAAAAAAGACACTTTTGAAGCTTGAGTGTGTTTCCTTTGTGGTATATCAAAGCCTTACAGCGAACAGTGAAGCTGTGAGAGGTTCGTAATGGACAAATCACAAGACTTTTATCATGGAGAGTATTAACTAACGTAACTACTAGGGAGGATACCAGTTATTGCAAAGCACCTCCTGTGAAAGATACCTGTGTTACTTGAAGAAAGAAAGCAGCCTAATACGCGTATTACACTAATGAAAAAATTACTGGAAGCTTCTAAAAGTCAGGGTGTGAGTTCTGCTGGGAGGAGAAACCCCTGGAAGCTCTTGCAGCAGCCCTTACCAGCCATGGCTCCATGATACGGGTATCAGAGCCTTAACCTGCTGGATCATCGGGCAAGGCAGATTTAAGCCAGTTTAGAAATCAGTACGAGGCACAGCCAAATTAGCAAAAGCATGCAGTGGTGACTTTCTGCCAGCACGTGTCACTGGTATCCTAGACAGCTCCCTGCTTGTCTGCCCTCTGCATACCAGGACACCAGCCCTGCGGCACAGCAGGAATATTTTGGGGCAGTTCACTTAGACAGGGCCAGCTTTCCATTTCCAAGGTCAACTGGTGACCCAGGAAATAGCTTCATCAAAAGTACCATGCCACTGGCAGGCCAAAATGCCCCAGGAATCTTGGCATTACAAGTACCATACGCTATTTTTGCCTCTCCCTTGAGCAACAGAAATAGCAGCAACAGCATGTATCCATGCCTGGCAGAACCAGGCAAATGACGCGGCTGCATCGAGGCTTGGCATCAGCTTTCTCTTCACTGTGGACCATGTAGAGAAGGCAGGAGGCAAGAGGCAGCAAATGGGAGGCACGGACCAACAAAATAGTTGCAGCACACACGGGTGCTTTCTGCAAGAACTTCTCCACGGCAAAGAAGGGAAATGTTAAGCTTTTCCCAGCAGAGCTGATGTGTATACGTGTCCCATACAGCTGGTTTTGGCCTGGGACTTTGTTCTGGCTAGATTGCAATGACATCTGCTGTAATTGCTGCATATTAGACGTAATGGCCAAGGTCTGATGGCAGCGTCCAAAAAGGAAGAGGTGCTACAGGGCTCTGGAGCCTGCATTGAAGGGTAGGCAGGAACTTTGGGTGAAAAATGGGTAAGGATGGAGGGGTGAAGAAGCTTGCAACCTTGTTGCGCCCATGCTGATATAGAAAGTAGCATGCCGGTGTTTTTACAGCACCCAGTCCTGCCAGGATGAGTTCGTACTAGATAAGTCCTTTATTTCATGGTATTTTTGATATGGTAGTAGAAAAACTAAAACTGAATTTATGGCTCAGTGGAACCATAGCTGTCATTGAGCTGTCAATGCTCAACACCACTTGCATCCTGTATGTTGGACTGTGAACTGCTGCCAGCAGGGAACTTGCAAATAATTTGCTTTTGCATCCTTTACTATAAGTGATAAGTCATCTGCAGGCTTGGGGTACAGCTGGGCTGCTGTGTCTCAGGCCACTGCAGCTAGACCTGATAGCGGTCACCTGTATGACTTCTGCTCAAGCAATACAGTTTTTAAAGGAATCTCTTATGTGGATTTGTTCCCATAAATATGAAAACCTAGAAAAAAGAGAAATAAGAACTGCTCCAAATCGACTGCTCCCCCTGAAGAGTAATCTGATCCTGACCATAGGATCAAAGATACACATGTAGACTATTAATATTGCTGAAAAAAACCAGAGACAATTTCTCCCCGATTTACAAAACAGAACAGCTTAGTTTTCAACTCTCTGAAGCCTAAATGTCTAGAAATTCCAAAATTAGGGATGTGAAAGTGGTATGCAAAAAATTTAGAAGTGTTGTATGAATACTAGTGTTTGTATGTCTTACTTCTGATCTAAATAGTATTTAACAATAAAGCAGGGCAACACCAAGTAGGACTAGTGAGAAGGTCATTCTGGGGCCATGATGGATTTTGTCCTTGTAATACTGGTGGTAATGAGACAATGTGGTATACTAACCTCTGCTCTACATGTTATGCCTTGTAGAAAGCCTGAGATGTTATAAAAGAGTTAGCGACCTGGTGAAGATTTCTGGAAAGCGTTAAGAGCTATTTTTGCATGTCACATAGCCGGCAGGGGACTTTAAGAAGGGTCTCATTTTTCTCAAGAGTGAAGAAAATCAAAGGAGTTAAGAAAATCCCTGCCAAGGTGGACAGGTGAATTTCTTTTTCTTGCTTGCTCTCAGACCTGTCTGGATTGACAGGTTTTGTTTGCTTAATGGTCATTTTCCTCTTCAGTTTTTTGTAGATCTAAAATTATTAATTTCCAGTCAAATGATACCTTTTTTTAAAAACTCAAATGAAACTGCTATAATTGTGTTTCTGATGTTGTTACAAAAAAAAAAAAAAAAAAACCCCAAANCCCCAAAGCAAAAAACCAACCAAAATCTCCAAACCCAAAACTGAAAACAAAGGGAGAATTCTATAAAAAACTAGAGGAAGGAGTGGTGATCCTTGTAACTAGTTACAATAGTTATAATAAAGATATATTTCTAACCATGTGCACATGCAGTTAGGCTGTTCCCCGGCCTAGAGGTGATGCAGGTTTAGATTCCCTTGCAAGCAGGTAGTAGAACTAAGACCTTCTTTATCCGTGCAGGAATTTCTGACTCAGAGGACGTAGACTGGGCTTCTTTCAGTCTTTACTATCCAAACTGTTCCATTTTACATGCAAAACATAGATAATTTTTGGTTGAGTTACTCATTCTTTATCTTGGATTTTATGTTACTCAAGTGGGATCACACACTGAGGTTTTAGCCCTCCATGACTGAATCTCCGCAAGCACCGATTGTCCAGATCTGGGACCTGACCTGAGCAAGCTGAGCCCCCTTGTAGCATATGCACCTTCTGGACTTTCCTTCCTATGGGCACCAGGCCATGGGGGAAGAGATGGGAAGCAAATACTTAATGTTTCCCCCCAATACTTGGACCATGGCTGTGTTGCATGCCTGGAGCTGGGAAGTATTTCCGAGTCCCACCAGGCTCTCTGAGCCCGTTCCTGCACCTAATCTCAGTCCTGCATCCTGTAGGCACCAGGACCTGATAGCACCATTTCAAGGGCAGGCACTACCTGATCTAAACAGGAGAGCCAAGCCCTTGATCGTGGCTCCTCCCTGCAGATTCTGGGCCACTCTGGCCTCCTTACGGGACTCATAGCAGGACCGCACAGACCCAGTTGCAGGGACCTCCACTCCTGGTTCTAGCGTGGGGACGGGCCTCAGAGCACCAGCAGGCAGTGATGCGTAAAGTGGAGCAGAAGAGAGGGGGGAACTGGGGGGAGAAGGAGGTCACATCCCCCTTGGCCGTCCTGCTCAATCCACACCTGAGTTTCATTACGTTATTGCCATACAGCTGACATCTAATTATGTAAGCTCACAGAAGGCCTGGACTTTTGAACCGAAGAACAAAGGTCAATTTTTGCCACTAAATCAAGGTGGCGGAGGAAACATATGGTGCACGGTTGATCCGTCTTCTCTGCCACGGTTTATTAGAAACCAAGAGTTTTTTTTTTTTTTTTTTTTTTTTTTTTTTTTTTTTTTTGGCCTNTGTATTTGGTATTTGGGATCAGTTAGATCCCAAATCTAACTTAAAAGAAAAAAAAAGACCCCACATATAAAAACCCCAGCAAACCTTTATACACAGGTTTCTATTTAGCTAGCTGATATTCTGAATTTTTTTACTTCAGAGAGTGTTTTAAGCTGTAGTCTCTGACATTGCCTTCTGTTGAACTCTACTACTGTCCTTCCTTGCAATCCCTCTAGGATTTAGTAAGTTTTCATCTTCAATCCATATTCCATTGAGATTGCTTTTGGCTCAGATCCTGCACTAACATGGCTAAGAAATGCAAACATGATAGGAAAAAAAAACCCCATAGGTGAGCTAGAAGTCCTTTCCTGGGTAATTTGTATGCTCTTTCCAGCTAACTGTAATAGCATCAAATATAAGTGATAAGGATACTGCTACATTTGCTTTAATTAACGTCAGCTTTAGAGTTATAAATCATTATTAATTCCCACGTTAGTTTTTGGAAATGGCCTACATTTTTTTGGCCATTGCTGCAGTTTATCTAGAGATTCTCCCACTTGTAGACCTTTGCTTGTTCTTCTCACTCCTGTCCTGCTGTTTTCCCTGTCAAGTTGAGCTTCCGTCTGGCTTGAATGTATGCACAAAGTCACTCTCACTTCTTGAACAGCAACCTAACTCTCCTTCTGTCAGGGCCTGGCCTTTTTCTAATTCCAAAGGTAGATGAGATGTTGGAAGTTGCTGCAGCACTTTCAAAAGACAATACCATTGATCGGCAATTGTCTTCCCATATTAGTGCATTACTGCAATTCAACAATACTACTGATGTTTACGGAGAAAGGCTGAGCACATCACTACTACATCTACATAGCTTAAGCTATTCCTTTTAAATGAAATATAGCTACTGACTTGACTGGGACTTCCTGCTTCCAGAAGTATTAATGAAGGTGAATAAAATATTCAAATTACTTAACAGCTCATATGTTTTACTAGACGTTGACTTTCCAGTGACTATTTATCAGGCCTTTCTTTAAATCCATTTGGGAGCTTGGACTAGTTTGTCTTCGCTGTTTTATACATATTGACAAAATTCACTTCTGCTGGAGGGAATTCATTCTTTAGGAAGGCTGTGATTCTCTTATGGTTTCAATTTTGATTTCTATTTATACACTTCCCTTAGTTAACATTATTCAGCCTCCCTGTTTGCTGTGTCATTTGTATGCAGACGATATTCGGATATCCTCTCAGTCCCTGCAGAGCCTACAAAGAAGTTTGATGTTTTGTGTAATTGCCTCTGTGATATTTAATCACGGGTAACTTCAAATTTTGTTAAACTTAACACAGACAAAACTAAGTTGCTATTGATTAGTTCACTGGCGCAGAGGTCTCAGGTGTCATCTGTGGTAGTTTCCATTTGTGGTAGTTCTTTTATCCTTCAGATAATGCTTGTGACCTTGGGGTCATTGTGGATTCGGTGCTTTCTTTTGAAGCCCACATCAATCATGTAATTAAAGTGTCTTACTACTGTCTTTGGAATCTAGCTGGGCTGAGACCTATGCTCTTTCTAGCCCACTTGCTAAAACTTTAATCCATATTTTGTTTGTCTGACTTGACTACTGCAGCTCTTCCGTATGCCCTCTGCTCTTTGCATGAGGGACACAATCTAGCTATTTAGGAATATGCAGTGCAACACTCATGAATTAATGACGCTCGTTGACTTCCATTTTAAGTAGAGGATTTATTTTTAAAACATGGATAGACACTGGGTATCGCTTGGCTTCTTCTTAGCTAGGGGCTTTTGATGATATTTCATTTAACAGCATACTTTCTCCAGACAGAGCAGTAGAATTTTTACATGAATCATATCAATTCGCTCTGTTATTTTTCAACCTGTTTCTGAATGTGGATGGCTTTAAAGCATTAGAATTTCAAGCCTGCTGTCACTTCATATTATTAAATGCTATATATTTGGCAAGTTGCAGCAGCATTGGTTATGATTCCATTACAATCCTGTTTTTACTTACTCGTCACTTTGAGGGCTAATGTTTTCCAGAACAGTGTCTACTAAAAGATGACTTGTTTCAGTTTCAGTAGAATTTATTTGAAGCAATCCTTTTCTCAAATAGATGTTCTGGCCAATACAATGTCATAGGCCACATTCCGCTCTCACTTATGTCTACAGAGTTCAGTGGGATTGTACAGGATTATGTTAATAATGAAGCCTTGACCATGATGGAGAGTTGTAAGACTTTTAAACAATTCACATAAACCAAAACAAGTATGTATGTAAACATTTTTTTGAGTTTAAAATCTGTTTAACTTTATTTAGTTTAGGCTGATTCCCAGTAGTCTTAAGCCATACTGAAACAAATGAAAATAAAAGGTGATGCAGCCTATTGTCCTGGTATAAAAATCATGCTATATATTTGCATTTTTGAAAGCTTAATGTGTAAACATAGCTTAAGAGCAGGCTACTGCCACATACACCTAATTACGGTTCATACCTCTTCTAAAAGATGAAGCATGTCAGGTGAAGTATGCTCTGACATAAAGTGAGTAAAAGTAAAAGCTAAAAAGGGTAATTCACGGAGAAGCAGGTCAGCTGTTATCTGTATTTGAAATGATTCCCCTTAAAATCTCTTGAAAGGAAGAGGAACATGGAACACCAAGTGGATTGTCAACCACATGCATGCCAGGCTGTCAAAGCAATGTACCTCTGCTTCTATTACTTGACACTAAGAGTCACACCTGAGACTGCGGGCGACAGGAATCTGCCTAGCATTCAAATACCACAAAAACAACAATGGTAGAAACACATTTTTTTTCCAGTTAGGTTCTGTAAGTAAGTGCCTGAAACTATTCATTAGTCTTGCTACACACAGTCGCAGTGTTTATAGGGCAGCCAAATGGGTGAATTTCACTGCAGCAAACTGCCACAGGAAAGATTCATTTACACAGAATTAAGTGGAGTAGTCTATTGTCTGCCTTTGCTATGATGCTTTTTCTCTCCGTGCCCAGCTGTTATCCAAGGCTGTATAGGGTATACTTAGATGTGAAAATCAGATGTATGGGATAAACTTAATGTTTTATTTATAGCAAGAATATTAATATACAGCACACTATGCACTATGTGCAAGGATGGTCTAATGGCGTTCTGGAGCAGCTTGTTCCTAGCTGAAATGTGAACTTTCATCTCTGACAAAGAAGTACTGGAACACTACAGCTTTCTCTGAAGTTGGATGCTCTTCCTGAATCATTACAAAATTGTCTGGCAGTCACTGCAAGTGTTAATTGCTGCAATGAGAAGATAACTTAACCTACCTCTCTAATTAGAGAAAGTACACTGGCCCAAGCAAGGGAAATGTCTGAAGCTTTGCCTAGTCCCCTAAAATGGATCCCAACAGCGAATAGATTAAATTTTCAGTACCTGAACAGTACTTCCTGCATTTCTTACGTCCATCTGCAGCCTCTGGAGGCTACTGGACTTGGAGAAAAGGAGAGGTGTCCTCAAACTGAGAGGAATAAAGGAAATCTGAAGTTATGCAAGAAACTTTCTGGACAAGAACTTTCATGGGAAGGTTATTCCAAAGTCTCTAGAGAAGTACAGGTTTTGTATCAAAGATGCAAAGACTTATTTAAAGCTTGCATAAGCAACTGATTTTTTTTAATTCACCCACAAATGCAGCTAATTGATTTTAATCGGCCACACATTTGCTCCAGGGTTTATAACAAAAGAGCAAGAATTGCTCAGAAATGTTATTCCAAAGACAGTACTCACATCAGGAATCATTGCAAAGTCAGTTTCTTCCCTTTCCACCTGGGCTCAAAACATTTGTGGAAGCCATTCCAAAAACAAGAGAAGAAGTTGCAAACTTTTTCCCACTACATAAGGTAAGGGTCAAACACAAAAATAAAGGGGATATAACATGAAGAAGTATTTGTTCTGCATTACGGTGTTTTGCTTTTTGGCAGCAGTGGAAGTTCAAAGAGAATTACTTTATCTTTAATATGGACATGAGTAATAGATGGCAGAATGTACTGAGACTTATATAGGCAGATTTATGAGGCTTGCCAGAAAACAGTGGCCCGCCGAGTTTATTTAAAGCCACAGAATCAGAGCAAGTCTGCAGCAAGGACTACAGCATTCATTGCCCTCCTTGCAGTAAAACTATCTCAAGTTTGCAAAGGTGAGCGTAGCACCACTGCCTCCTACCCAGAAGAGACTGAAGCCACTCAATAATCTCAAAAGCCTCAACAACTAGATGAAAGTTCTTCTTTAGAGAGAAAGCAGATTTGGTTTTTGAAGGAAAAGTCTCTCTGTTGTAAGTCCGTTTGACTTGGTTGACTGTACAGTGAAGCAGAGCTCTACGTAACTACAAACTTCGTTACAATAGATTTTTAACATGGCTTGCTCGGTTTGGTCAAATTTAGATACTTGGCATTTAGTCTGTTGGCACTTTGATGTTTATATCCTCTAGTTAGTAAAAAAAAGTTCCTATGACTCTAAAAAACATGCCCTAGAAAAGTATGAGGGCATCCCTGGGGAGGAATGTAATGTTCAGCTGCTGTATAATGAAGAGAGATGGAACTGGTAGCGGAGTTACCATGCAGTAAAATATTCAGAAGTCATAATGTTTCATGGGGCCAATGCCCCTAGGAAGAGAAATAAACTCTTTTCTATGGTGGATCAATAAACATTTATATATCATATTGGCCAAAGACCTCCATCAGAAGGGACTGAGAGGGAGCTGAGTTTGCAGAAAAGAAAAAGGTGCAACCCTTCTCTTGCATTTACAACCTGAAGATACAGACAGACAGAAAGGAAGAGCTTGTTCCTATCACATTTAAAGAAATTGGCACATTGGAGAATTTCCAGAGAATTTGGTAACTAGAAGTATTACAGGAGTGCTGCTTTTCCCCTTTCTTTGTCTTCACATTCTTTAGGAGCAAATCATGTATGATTTTTGAATCAACGCCGCTGACAGATTAGCAAATTTTACTTTTTGATGGAGGGAAAACTGATCGTAATTGAAGTCTTTTCCTGCAGAATCTGGGTTATCTGAGCAACCGCTTAACCCTTAAGGGCAGAAGAGAAGGAATCGCATCCCTCTTGAGCACAGAACATTAACTTTCCCAACTTTCACAAATGCCCATTGACACAGTCTCTTCTTAGAAGAACATAATTGGTTGAGAAAAACAAGAGAATCAAAGATTGCAGGGAAATCATTCTCTCCCACACAGACTGTGCTAAAGGTATTTTCCATAAGTACAAACCTCGTATACTTAAATGTAACACCCACAGCACCTATTCATGAGACACCACATGAAAGAAATAGGTTTCAACTTGATTTTCTACTTTGGGGAGTTTAGGCTATCTCCCTAAGACATCAAAGCAGCCCTACAGTCTTAAGTCAGAGAAGTGAGGTTTGGAGATTCACAGAGCATCACAAACAACACACCGCTCATTGCAGGCATGAGAAGATAAATTCTTTGCACATATAATAACTCTCAAATGCTCCTCAGATATTAATGAGATTGAGAGGAACAATGTTCATCTAAGAAGATTTATTCACAATTTACAGATAAGGAAACTAAAGCACTACTATAATGAGCAAGATTTCAAAAACTGGTCTCTGATTTTGCAGGCATTGGTAGCTGTTTTCCATCCCGAGCCAGGCAAGGTATAAAGATGTCTGGGAATTTAAAAAAAAAAAATTGGGTTTGGTTTCCTGTTCCATTAAGCGTGTCAAATTGTCAATAGCAAAATGTTTTGCAGAAATATATGACATTAGATGAACCTGTCCTGAGAAAAGGAGGCCACTGTAAACTGCTTTGCTTCCTGCCTACAGGAACCTCTATTTCTTGGACTGAGATTACTGTAGAGGTCCCTCTGTATGGATTACCACAGACTTAGCAGCCCACAAAGTTTTAAGGTTCCTGCATCATGTTTGGGAGCCCAGAAACCCAGGCTGTCGTGAAAGTTTTTCAATATCTCAATTCTCCAGTTTCCAGAAGCTTGGAGATGTTTAGGAAACATCTAGAAGAATGAAAAGACTCAGCTTAAACTTGAAAGGCTTTTGGTCTTCTAGGAGCAGCTCAGTAAGAAGCAAGGAAAACAAAGGTTGTTTAGGAAACATATACTCTAGTTTTTCTTAATTATTTGTAGGGGGTGGAAATACATTTTCTGCAGGAGAGCTCAGTATGTGTAGCTTCTTTTCTGGTGATGGACAAAGGGTTTTGAAATACCAAAATTACTTTGCAGAACAAAAATGTTCCATTTCAATGTGCTCTTCCCTGTTGCTGCTCAGCCTTTAGGGAGATCTTGGTTTCTCTGCTTTCTTTCTCTGTGCAGTGACTGACTTTTGAAAATACTGGACACTGAAAATGCTGGACACCAAAAATACCAAGTGGAATCACTAGGTATTTCACCTATTTCACCTCTCAGGTGGGCATGACATGGGTGTGAAAGACAGGTCTGAGAGTGCAGAGAGGACCCAGGGCTGCACTGGGAATACAGGTGCTGAGACTCAGAGAACTGAAGACAAAAGCAGAGAAGCCCTGTTAGCCTCCCTAGTAGCCATCAATCTTCCCTGTTTCTAGAAGAGAGACTTGAGATGGAGTAATCCTGAGATTTGGGCAGGAAAAAATGGGGACACTGAAACCAGAGGCTGTTTTTGAAAATGGCCAAAGTTTACAAATGGTAAAAGAAAGCCAGAAGGACTCTGGTCCCAGGGATGTGAGGGGTGCGGTGCCTGGCAGGACTATAGGAGGAGGGGCTGGCCATCACCTTGGGTGGCCTAGGGTTGCTTGAGGCACCACAAAAGAGAGGCCATCTCTGGCATTTAGGGCTTTTTCATATGTGTGGGAATATTTATCATTCTGAGCAAAACCTTATCCACATTTCTTCCTGGCAATATGTTATCCTTTTTTGAGGTGTAAGAGAGAGGCTTTCAGCTGGGAGGGTTTAATGATAAGCAAGTGCAATTCAAAGGAGAATTGTAAATTGAAGTCTACTCCAAAACACTTCTTAAAACCCTGAGTCATTAGAGGCTGAATCACATTATTCCTGTCAGCAAGATCTCTTCTCTAACATCATCCTCTATTTACTGTACATTACCTCATGGTCCTGGTCAAACTGTGCATCTTTTACACGAACACGAAGAATCCTAGTCATTAGGATGAGTTTGACATGATGCGAGCTTTATTTTCTGGTGCTAGTTAGAAAACAACAATCCCAATTCAAGGATTTACTTAGGCTTACTGTGCACACAAAAAAAGCTTTTCCTAACGAACAGGTCAAATAATAAGCCTTGTTTTCTGTTTTTTTCACATTTCACTTATTTGCTGAAGCTCATGGCTGTCTGTTACAAGGGCAATTCTAAAAGTCAAAGGTTACAGAATAAAGCATCACCCTTAAAAATTCATCATTTATCTGTCGAACAGTGACCTCATGGTGACTCTCTCTCAGCTACAAAGCCATTGATTGCATGGCCCTTCATTCTCCTTCTGTAAATCCTATAAACAAGCCCCTCTGAAAGGCTGGAAGAAAATTTAGCATGCAACTCTTGTCACATATTAAGATAATGATGCAATATTAGATTAGATATTAGACTAATTACCACATATTTAGCTCTTTTCAACACTCCGTCATATAAGACTGGAGGATAAATTGTCAGAAAAATATATTACTGATTAATTTTCAAATGTTTTAAAATTTGCCTATAAAAATGCATATATTCTGAGTATATATAACTTTAGGCTTACTAATATGACAGGTATTATGTTAAGGGGATAAGCTCCTCCAATCCTATGTCTATGAATTTTAGTTGCTTTAGGCACAGAGCTGTTGATACTGGAAAGGCACAGGATAAGAAAGTTTAAGCAAGTTGAAAGATAAGGATCAAAACTGAATCAAAAGTTATTTCGGTTCATTTGTTTCAATGATTAGAGAGACCATATTATTAAAATAGCGAGTCAATTGTTTAGTGCTGCTTATGACACAACTGATCAAAGGGCAGAATTAACAATGAAAAGTTTAGGAATTAGAATTCTACTCTGCTGAAAGAAAATGCTCAAACTTGCAGTCAAACAACTATATGTACAGTCTGGATGATGACAAACTTCACTTACAAGATGTATCTCTTCAGTAATACTCCCAACGGACGTGAAAGTCAAGCTAAGTGCTTTTCTTCTCAGACACCACCTTCTGCAGAGGAAGTTCTTTAATCAAAACAGATCTCTACATTACAGAGGTGCAGCCTTGTTATCATTACTGCATCCCTCTTTTCTCTGTAAACACCTGATGATGAATAAGTGGAAGGGTTTGGGACTGAATTCCAAATCCTGATACAAGTTCACAGGGTATTTGTTAATAATAGCACACAGTTCATAGTATCACTGAGACAAAGCCTACATCCCGAGCCAGTTTACAACCACATTGCAGAGAGACCCTTACTCCAGGCAGCCTCTTAACCAAGGAAGTTATTATTGGAATTGCACTTTTCCCTGATCGCAGTTAAAGTACTCCTGAGGCACCTGGGAGATAAAACTGCTAAAAGTAGCCTTGCCGGATCTACAGTTTGGAAATTACAGTGTTGGAGCTATTCTATCAATTCAGTCAGCAGATGGCCTCTGGCAATATTTTTTTCCTTCAGATTAATTACCATTTCCCCTCAGCCCCCTGGTTACAGGCATGATCATAAAATCTGTGCATGTTAGCAGAAGTTGCATCAGATACTGTTCACCCAGCCAGCTGTGTAGTGGTGATTTTCTACCTCTGCACAATCTTTCCTGGTATTTCTGAGGGGTGGGAGTCTTCAGTGCTGAACATGAGAATGGTCAGACCTCAAATGACTGGACTGAAAGCCTGTCAAATCTTTCCGTTCACCTAAAAATTTGTGCCTTCCAGGCTAATTATGCTTTCATATGAAGGAAAGCTGTCATCCTGTACAGAATCAGGTTTTCATTTTCAGAAGTACAGTAACAGCCTCCTATCAACAACACCAGGTCAAAATTTCACAGATCACGTCAGGGAAAGTTTCCCTTCTGTTTCTCCATCTCATTGACAATATACATCTCAGCTTCTGAGACTGATAGAAAACTTCCTGTAGGAGATTGCCTTCCTTCTGTAAGGCCTTATTGGACGGCGGTCTCACTATTCTTCAAGACTAATTTTTCTTATTACAAAAATCTTATCCCAATGTTACTGAGCAATACTCTTCTTTCAACAAGGTATGAGATCATGATGCAAATGTATAAGCCATGAAGCGATTTTCTGAGTAGCTTTTAACCATCAGCTTGATAATATTAAGTTGTTCCAGTAGGAATCCTCATGGATGTGAACAAAGCTTGCTGTGACTAAGGTTTGCAAATAACAAAACTGCTGCATCTCACAAATGGCTTGGCAAATTTCTACAGAATTTCTTCCCTCTTTCACTCTCAACACAACTTTAACCACACACTCTCTCTCATACAATACAAAATCCTCAGAAAAAAAAAGAAAAAAAATAAAACAACAGGCTTTTTTCACCATTTGAATTTCAAGCCACTGCTGTTTGAAGCTGATGAGAACCTTGAAAACATAAACTATTTCTGGCAAAGAAGGGACCAGGTCTTGGACATAATGATTACATGCATTGCCTCCATAGTATGATGATGTTGAATATGCCCCCAGCATTATACAACTGCCAATGCTTTGTTCTTTAGATCAAGGTAATATCCTTCCCTTCCTATTACTTTCCTGGGACTCCTGGATGCATTCCTCTGGCTCTTGAAGCAAAAAGAGCAACTGAAATTAGTAGAGAAAACTGCAGAGGAGGATTTAGAGTGTGAAATCTGGGTACATAGGTATCATAGCTAGCCTACAGAAATATCTACACCAATTCTTAGAAAATCTCCTAGAGGCCCTTGATAAGTAACAACTGGAGGGTTTGTTAGAGAAGAAGAAGTCATGAGACAAAGCCTGCCACATTTATAAATGAAATGTTTGCACTATTGGGATGCATTAAAAAAAAAAAAAAAAAAAAAAAAAAAACNGCAACATAAACCCCATATTCATGAACAGGTCAATATGAAAGATCATCTGTAGATCAAAACCTGGAAAATGCAAAATGTTCAGATTAGTATGCAAAATAAAACATCAATGTGGAGAGTGGATTTATATGATTATACTATGAATAATTCATTAGCACAAGAAATACAATTAGCTTTTAAAATGATCTAACTACTACGCTCATGTTTAGCAAATCTAACATACAGTAACATCAGGAGGTAAAAGTCCATAATGCAAAAGAAATTAAAACAAATTCCTTTAGGAGTCCAGCTGCCTTATTACTAAGGGGGGAAAGGGCAGTGGATTAGACGGGTTAGATCATGCCCAGAGAGGTTAACTTGCCTGTAGTCAATACCCTTGCATTTGCAGGTGTGCCCTCAATTGACCTTATTAATATGTGCAACCCTTGCTAGAAACCTTATTTCAGAAACATTAAGCTGTGGTTGTTTGAAGTGGCTCTGACTATGGTAAAGCGTTCCTTAAACTTGTAGGGGGCTTATTTGGTGGGAGGATGCAGAAAAGCTGAAATATTTTTCGTGAGAGAGGCTTTTCTGCACTTCCAGTAGATAGAAATCAGAGGGCTGAATCAGACAGAAGATAATCAATGCTATAGCTGGCATACTAAATCAATACATTACTGGCAACTGTAGCTAGTTTTAGCTGAACCTCTGCTTTCCAGAGCAATCACTCCAAGTCCTGACTTAGTAATTTTCAAGATGAAATTGCATCAGGCTCTTAATCTGTATTGTACCGGTTTGATGCTAGCCAGTCTGATACCGATAGTAATTTCCTGGGAGGCAGACTTCTCTCGACTGATACTACTCCAGAACTGAGCAGAGCCAGTGCAAATGGACAAGAGCTTGCAGTGGAGATGCCTTCTAGGTGGTGTTTTGCTTCTTCCCTGTATCCTGTTTCTGCAGATGGTTTATGTAAGGGAACACTGACGGTGCTTATCTACCCTTTGGTATTTTAAAAGTACTGTGTATTTGTAATAGTTGTTCTTTCAAGAACGAAGAGTGCCACCGCTAAGTGACATTATGAACAAGAAGCCAAAAGCTGATACAACAATTCAAAAGCATACAAATTAAAGTCGATTGTCAAATGGATTTTCCATTCCATTAAAAATGTCAGGATTGAAAAATTTTGACATATAAAAGATCATATTAAATACTCGTATTAAATTAAGTGGGGACAAACTCAAAAAATAATCCAAACTTTGTGCAAAATTAAATTCTGAAAATAATTAGTTTACCCAAAATGTTTAAATCCAAATATTTTGTTGACATTTGGATCTTTGCTTGGATCTTTTTATTTTCTATTTCAAATAGCGACTGATTTTTAAATAAAACAAAATTTTGTGTGTATATCAAAAACAAAGCATTGCTTTGCTATGGTGTTTTGTTTCAATTGTTATTCTTACCATTCAATTATTGTTATTTATTCAAATAACATTTTTTATTATTATTTATTCAAATAATTTGTCATAATGAAATTTGCCAACATAAAATAGCTGTAATGAAATTAACCATTACAGTTCTACTGGCTGAATTAGGAATAGGTATAACTATTAGAACATGACTATTATGTTCTTCTTTTTAAAAATATCGTTGCTGTCAAGTGAGTGCCTAACCCCAGATGTACTCATTTAACACAGGTCTTCTCACTGAATAGCAGTGGACTTTTGAGTTTGGCCTCCAAACAGTTTGGACTCTTCTGCACACCCAAGTGAAGGAGAGCCAGGGGACAATACCTGTCCAAAAGGTTGAGTGGCACAGACTGGCTCACTTCTAAACTCGTTAGGGCTCTTGGCCCACCAGAGCAGACTGGCTGTTCCGTCACACTACACAGTGCTTGGTCCTCTATCTCCTGCCCTGTGGGGTGCCTCTCATGCCTATTACTATTTGGTGTTGAGGACACTAGTTCAAAGCATATTAAATAGTGCTGCAGGCTACCAGAGCGCTGTCTTCTCTTGGAGCTGGGGGGGTGCTTTGCATGCCACATGGTTGTTGTATAGATGTGCGTAAAGGTACGAAAGAGGACTCTATAGGACAGAAGAAGTCAAACTCAGTGCAGTGTGGTCCTTGCCGCCTGTTAGCTGAGGTCGCTGGTGTGAGCTACTTCCCAAAGCAAATCCAAACTGTCCCTCGGGCAGAGCTCCATTGGAGAGGTCCCAGACAGAGCCAGACGTGAACTAACAGTTCAGCAGTGTTACCAGTCTGGAGGCTAGTGGTTAGCTCCTCCATGGCCCTCTTTTACTCAGCAGTGTAAATCCTGTAATCTGGGCAAGGCCCAGGTCGTAGGAAGTGTGACAATTTAATTAGCGGGAAGAAGTGTCTAAATTTCTTCCTTCTCTCTTAAAGAATAGAGATGAGGGCAGCTGTGTCACTACACGCACATCGCACTCTGCCTTCATTCCCCAAATTTGCTTTGTCTGTATTAGAAAGCTCTGTCAACAGAAAGGCAGCCAGCACAGTGTTAGAGGCAATATTTGTTTGGCACACAATGTTCACTGTTGCCTATTTGTGTTGATGTTTTTGTTCTCACTCAGCCGTGGGAAGGTGTCTCCATGTTCACTGCACTTCTTCTGTCCCATACTGAGATTTTGTTGCATTCAGCACTGTAAACAGCTCTTTCTGCACCCTTTTCTCAAAGAACAGTGGCATTTCTGAGCCACATTCACAATAGTTCCATCTTTTTCAGCAGCTTTCACACCATTTTCAGACTCTGTTGCAGGCATAGATACAGCACTACTCAGCAACTGTTCGTCTGTCCAATTTAAAGAATGCTACATACCAAATGTACCTGATTAAAAAATCCCGTTAAACTCCACTAACAGAATGCCTTTTCTAATTCTTCATCCACTTCAACATGTGTGACCCATAACTGTACACCACAGCTGCAACCTTGCCTTCTGCAGGCACATCCTAACCATCCATTTGCAGAAGAAGGAGTCGTGGGTGCCTGTGAACTCACCTGAAGCGCATTTTGTTTTAAGATGAATAAGATGTTATTCACAACAAGTTTTGACTAGAGCTGCTGACACGGCAGCTTTGGAAGAGTAGCTGAAGACACAGGATGGAGTTATCCCTAAACACTTCATAGTAACTTCAAGACTGGAAGAAGGACACAAAGTGCTATGACCCAGATTTTGAATCTGAAGTACCAATGCAGTAAAGACACCTTGGTAACATAGATATCATGAAGAGAAGGCACTGCAAGGGGAATTAAGGCAATTTGGTCATAATTCACAATCGCCCACACAGGGAGAGATTTCTGATAGCAGAAGCTCTTTTATCTAGTAGAAAAAAAACCATCGAGACATGCAGTGACTGGAAGCTGAAGCTAGGTAAACATGGGCTGTAAGTAAGAGGCATTTTATTTTATTTATTTTATTGTATTGTAACAGATGATTAATCACTAGCAGAGTTTACACAGGGACATTGTGGATTGTTTGGTGAGTGTGTCCTGGCAGTGACTCATATCATGGTCCTTTCCTCTTGACACAATTTTCCGCATCTAGGCTCCTGCCTTCAGTGCACTCTGATATGTAAACAATAACTCAACGTTTATCCACTAACTCTGCTGCACATTTATGAATTTTAATCAACCATTGACACACTTACATGAAGTGAAACAAATGAGCAGAGTTGACAAATGGGATTTTTGCTTAGAATGGATTTTAGATTCATATTAATATTCAGTTCCTCTCTAGGACTCTTGACATCAACTGCGTTTCGGTACTTGTATGGCTGTCTTGAGCCTACATGATTATTTTCTATAGCCCAAACAGAGAGCCCATTGTGCTAAGCATATAATAAAAAGACAGCTGCTGTTTCTGAGAGCTCACAATCTAAGGCAGAGAGAACAAATGGCTGGTAGATGAGGATAAAGTAAGTTTGAACTACATTCAGCAAGGTAAGAAGCTCTGTTGATACACCAGTTAACTAGCTGTTGGAGCCACGTAATTGGAATCTGTTCCAAAGATGCGGTAGATCTCTGTGTATAACACAGTCCTCACAATTTGGATCAGATTTTTTTTAAAAGCTGTGCCTGGTTCGTCAGCTAATGCAATTTTCCCTCTTTTCCCTCTGCCGCCCTGAATCACTCCCTGACCAAGCTCCCCTCAGGTAAAGGTCTTTGTGCCTTTGATTATTTTATGGCATTTGCTGCAGCCCAGTTTTCATCAGAGGTCTTTCCCAGCAGACTAACAGCCCCATGAATGAAATCAGCAGGGAGGCTCTTCATTATCGCAATTCTGGCAGTGAAGTCTCTGTACTTTTATCACTGTACTGGTATCAATTATTTGGAGCCACATTAAATAAATGAAGTCAGTAACATGAATATGTCATGCCCAATTCATACAGAGGCTCATGAACTCTCTTTAAAAAAAGCCCTCTCTTTTATGCCTGCTGCTTCCTTTATGAATTTTTTGTAAGCTCTGACCTTAGACATTTCTCAATCATTGCAAGCATGCTTAGTTCAAGATTGAATACACATCCATTTTATATGGGTTGAGGGGGGCAAAAATCATAAGAAAAGCAGATGGCATTAGAAAAATATGACTTTTCAAAGAAGGTTCAATGACCTCTATATAGATATGACATGTTAAAGTCACTGACTTCTTTTTAACTCAGCGCTTGCATATATATATTTGGTATTATATAATGTACTTGTAAGGGCAAAGCCTCTTCAGCATTTGATCTACAATATTTATTGTAGAGTTCTGACTCACCTTCCTTGGGTGTAGCCCAGAGTCACCGTAATACCAGTAATGACAATGAAATGGGACTGAATTGGCCAGTGCCCTTTGGTTGTTCAATGGGTCACAGCAGCATACTGATCACAGTTTTCTGCAACTTAAAGACAATCTTATTTATTTATTGATTCTGCTGAATCAGAATTAGGCTTGGCAAAGCCTGTTCTCAAAAAAAAAAAAAAAAAATGAAGAACTGTCTGGGAATTGGAGAGTATTTTTCTAAAACATTTATAACCAAAATTAACATATTTTGTTCTTAAGTAATATAAAAAATGTAAATCTCTGATGCATAGACTATTAACTTCAGAAACCCTAAAGCAAGTTCATTTTGCTTGTAATTTAACTGACCTGTTTAAACAGAGTAGGAAAAACACAGAACTGTGATGGGAAAGGAGATTTCTTGGACATTGCTTTGTGCATACTCAGAGTAAAAAATCCCTAGAACCTTTGAGCTTACTGAGAGTAGAATTACACATAGATGGAAGGAGTAGTGGGTAAATGCTTTGTGGGAGTGTTTGCAAACTCTGAAACTCCAATTCAGCCATATTCGAACATGTTTCAACCTCTTTTCCACTAACATGAATCAGAGTGGCTTTTGTTTAAAGGAATGTTGGAGAAAGGATATTCTAAACTCAAATACTCTTGCAAACACACTTCATTCAAACCTGCTTGAGAAGTGTTTTCTCTGCTTATAATTCAGACAGTCAACCTGGCAGCCGAAAGAATGGCATGTTTCTTAGGTGGCCAATTACACACCCAAAATAAGGAAGAGTGAATAGGTAGAAAACATAATTAAAATAAATACAGCTTGTAAATAAGCCCGGTCAGAATACGGTCTGATGAAATGATTATGCAGCCTGTGCCCCATGTTACGATTTGCACAGATGCTTAGTGCTTATGCACTCTACTTCTGCTGAAATTTACAGGGAAAAATCCTGTCCTGTTCCAGACAGAGACAAAAGCATTGACCTCAGGATTCTGGAGAGAGTGCATCAAGTTAGATCTCTGGCTTCACTAGGACTACTAGTGGCATGGAAATCTGAGCAGGTGTTTACATCTTTGCAAAACTAAAGCTGACTTCATAAGAAAAACAATAAAAAACCACAGTTTTGGGAAAGTTATCAGAAAAAAAGGGGCATGGAGGGTGGAATTCAGATTAGCAATATGCAGCCAAAGATGAGTAAAAAGAAGATAATTCCTTTTTGGTTCCTTCTTGGAACCTTCGAGTTTGGATGCTTTTTTGTTTTATTTTTAACCAATTTCTTAAACATTAATTGAACTGGGAAACCAATTATTCAAGTATCACCTCTGAAAAAAACCTTGACTGCCAAGTCAGCAACAGGAATAATTTGGAAGTTAGTATCACCTGAGAATTTCCAAACAGCTCATACCAGATGTCAGTATTCTTTGTTCAGGAAGCAGGACTGAAGCACAGAGTGGGTCTTTATCTCAGTCTTCTGTCATATGATAAACAACTGGAAGAGTTTAAAATAAGAGGCAACAATGCTGTATTTCAGTTTACCATTCTCCTATCTCTGGATCGCACTCTTTCTGTTTTCTGTAATGTAATGTAAATATACGATACTTTCAGAATGGAGATTTCATAATGACTTAAGCCATTTTTGATAGCATTCATCCTGCAAAGTTGCCCAACCACAATGGAGATGGAAGCAAAGCTTTGTTGGTTGTGGGTTTTTTTGACAGTCTCTTTGCATGTGGTGTCCAGTAAGATAAGTGTGGGAGATGTAGCAGTCCTTCATCTAACGTGCGTTCATGGCACCATCATGTTATTTCATGAAGTAAGACTTTCAGGTTTATACCCACAATGAGAAGAGAAAATGGTATTTTGCTGCTGTTCAGGGGAGAAAGCAAAAGACAGATGAGTCAAGTACGCAGCTCACTCATCAGAAATTGCAGGTGTCTCTCAGTTTGGATATATTTCCACATATTCCTAAACTGTTCATTATAATTTTACTGTATGATTGCCCTGCAAGTGCTTGCCATCACTGCAGGGGCAACCCTGAAATCAACCTTTCTGAAATCCATGAATTAAAACAAACAATCAGATAAATGCGATGCTATGTATTAAACATGAAATGACACATCCAACTGTCGGTAAAGGCGGAAAGAATTTCCAAAAGACCTTACTGCAATGCAGACTGCCACCTCTATTTGTTTCTGATTGCTATCACACTGCACAGATGCAATGATTGAGAATGAAACTTGAATTTGGTGCTAGAAGTCCACTGTAACATCAATCACTTGAAATAAAAATGTCATGCTTATGATTCTTTGGAAAATGCTGCACTTAACTTCCAAACTGTTGCTTTCAGAAAAGGCTAATTCAGGGTTGGGTACATTAATGTCAATGTCCTATAAAAGTGCCAGCTAAAAAAAAAAAGATGTCAGCAAAGACATTTTTTAAGCCTGTGTCAGCACAAAAGGGTGCCTCAGTTGTTTCATCTCACAACAGCTGCATGCTTTCATTGACATTTGTTGCCCTTTCTTTGTGCACTCATCCTAACCTCATAGGTTATTTCCTGGCCTCCCTTCCGTGACCTATGACCGATGATGACCTTTAGCTAGAGAATGTGACATTTTGTTCTCCTCTGGCTGACATGTGATGCCCTCATTATTCAAAGGTATGTGAAAATAATGACCTGTACTGACCCCTCAGTTTCCTTTCGTTTATTGGTCTACACTAGGTGCTTGTTCAGCAGATTGCTATGACTAGGTGGTGGGGTGTACAATTTCTTTTGAAGAAGGAAGCTCATGAATTGCACCAACATTTTACCTCTTTGTGTCTGTTGCTCCATTTGAGGAGTGGGAGGTGAGGCGGTGCAGCTGGAGGAAGAGGGCTCAGGGTTCACGGTTCAGTTCAGTTTGGGTGTTGGGAGCGTCTTTGCCAGGCTGGCAGATATGGCCAAAACTTGTGGTCTTATGGAGTGGCAGTTGAGTCCCAGGCTGGATACCTACCTTAGGGTGTCTCAAATGGTACAGAATGCCAGTGCATAAGCTACTGATTCAAGTCCTCAGTTGTCAGTCATCTGAAAGAATGGACAACTAAGTAACCTTAGGAATTCAAACCAGGAGTGACTATAGCTTTCCCATCACCAAGATCTCTACACCTTCCCTGTTATGATCACAATGGAAATAGTCACAGTTACAAGAAATACAATATTAGTCTAACATGCTAACAGTGCGTTCTTAGGTAAGTCACTTTTTGCATTTCAAATGGTGTTTTCAATGTTCTTCAGTATTGCAAGCTCAAGCACGTGAAATTTTTTTCAAGAAGTAGATTTTATCTCCTGTGAGGTGAGATACTCTCATTGACTATAGTAAATATTTCAAATGCTGGAAGTCTAAAGAAGGAACAAACCACTTTTGTGTGGGAGATTGTGATACCAATTAAGAGTTTATTCAAGACCTAGCCAGCATGAATATTTAAACCTCCCTTCCTTGAAGAAAGGATGGTTACTTCAGGTCAGGGATGAGAGTGTGTATGGAGCAGCATAAGGAACAGATGGCTGTTAAAGACAATTTCTGACTATAAATAGTCCCTATTAAGAATATAGAAATAATCAATTTGGGACTAAACTCTGCTTACTGTTAACACATATGTCAGTGTGTGTTTCTGGCTGGGAAAGAGATAGCAGGGCCTTTCCCACTGAAAGGTGGGAAGCTGCACTGGGTCTGAAGGTTAAGATGGAATGTCATCAACAGCTCTTTAGAAAAGGTTTTAGGTATTTGGTATGCAGACCAGGAAATGTATTGAAAATCAGGATCAAGATTTTGACCTTGTCTCAACACTCTGTGCAAACTAACGCAGAAACTAGGGGAAAAGTCCTAGTAAAGACTTCATTGGTAAAGAGAGAGCATTCCCCACCACTTGGTGTTTGTAAGGAACTTCACGTTGGAACATGTCCACTAAAGGAGCAAAAGGTATTCATGACTGACGCCCAGACGTCAGCTTGCAAATTCTGAGGTTTGACCTGGATATCTAGGCCTTCAGGCCAGACATTCATCCTGAATTGTACCCCAGCTAGATAACCCGTTAAATGTTCAGGCTGACTTTTCTCTTTAACATCTTTATCAATGACCTGGACGAGGGGATCAA
>RSEF01000001.1:120490035-120564587 GCA_003993805.1 Himantopus leucocephalus | reverse complement strand
GGTCCCTTCCAACCTTAACAATTCTATGATTCTATGATACTATGACACCTACCGGGCTGCAGTGCGGTGGAAAGGGGAATCTAGGTTTAGATTAGAGATACAAAATCTAGCCTGGCTTTGGGTTGAAATAGAAGAGTTAGCATAATCTGATGAAGAAAATTATTTTACCTATCTTGGAAGAAAATACTACCTATAAGTACTTCTACGTAAGCGGCTTAACTATGGATATGACTTACGCATTGTAGGTATATGTCTTCATCTAAAAGAAAATTTTTGAGAGTACTGTCCTCTGTCTACCAATATCATCTTTGTCCTGCTTGCACTCAGCTTTGCTGCATCAGTCCCAGCAGATGGGTCTGGGCACAAGGCTGAAACCCAAGAATGGCAGAAAGAAATGGCATCTATGATACCTTACATCTATTCTGTCGGTCGTTTCACAAATGCCTCTGGTATTGCATTTCTGAGGGGTAGCTACTGATGGATTAATTGAAGGAAAAATAACAGCATGTAAGTGGGTCCTAGCTGGTGCCAGGCAGTCCTCCTGTCCCTGACCTGACAGTGCTCCAAACCCTGTCACCAAGCAGGGCTGTTACATGAATCCTGCCGTTTCCCTTTGGCTGACAGCAATTTTCGTATAACTCGCACATGGAATGCTTTTAAAAGGATTCAGCGAAGGAATAGGTGCACTTTTACATATGACCCAAACCCAGATCAGATGTCAGATTGCTTATGGCCAATCCTATAAATGAACTAAGCCACCACTGCGACATAACTCTGGAAGGTCTTGCAGAAATCTTGTGGAAATATATTTATGAAGTGCCCAAAAGATTGTGACACATGAAATCGTGATTTGCTTTTGACTGCTTTGGCCAAGAAAGACAACTTGTTTGTATGGCAAGAACATGAGTTTAAGAGGATAGCACTAAGGTAAATTTTTAAACCAAGAGCATGTTTAGACTTTATTGTCTTTGTTTTCCTGCAGAAACACAGTCTCAGAAATTTTCTATTTTTCTTCCCCTCTGTCTCATTTGCCTCTCATTGTTCAGGAGCTCATAGGGTTTCACTCCTCCCAAGATCCATAAATCAGATGATTAACTTTCAGTCCAAGACTGTTTTATATGAGCAGAAGAAATCTAATTGGAATACAATCACCCTCCTACTGCTTTTCACAGCTTTCTTTGCATCTCAATGTGATCTGAATTTCAGATATCTCTTTCTGTGAGACATTTATTTTTCCCCATCATGCACGGAACCCAATTGTGCTGATATCTTTTCCTGCCCTTTTAAGCTCTGGCTGTAAATTAACCATTATCCAACTGAAATAAGTTCCTTTAGAGTTCATAAACAGTATTTCAGCACGATAGCTTCCAGACTAGTTGCACAGGAACAAACTGCCCAATCACCTGAATATGAGGGGTTAATACCAGTTTCATTTTCCCCTCTCTCAACATGGGTGCTTAGCAGAAAAGCTCTCTTGTAAGATGGGGTACTGAATGGAGTAAAGGAAGAGGGAGTCTGGAAATGCAGAACTCCATTTCCAGGTGCTGGGTGAACTCCAGGTTGGGGAATCTTTGCACTACACTTCAGGTTACTTGTTTTGAATTATGCTGATAGAGCATTAAAAAAAAAGAGCACGAAAAATCCTGCTGATTATGGACCAATTATTGCCCTGCAATTTACTGGCTTATACTACTCTTTAAAAAAAGAAAGTCCAAACCTTTTCCTATTAACTTGACATTTAACAAAACTGGCAGCCCAAGAGTCCTGAATACTAAGATGCGTCCTTTAACCATGCAACCCACAAGTAGCACAAACTTCTTTAGTTTCTCCCCGCCTGCACTCCAAGCCTTCTTCACACAAAACAGCGGATGTCTATGGGAGAAGTTAATACTCATGACTCATTAAGTACTTGCATCTCTTCTCAGATGCTGTTGATGCAGTTTCTGTGTGTGTGTGCTACATATACTAGCCTATCATCTGAGAAAAAAACCCCAAACTTTAAATCTAACCACTTTTACATATTCAGATATCAAATGAAAACAACCTAATTATTACCACATGACCATGAATGGAGACTGAACGCAACAGGCATGATTCCTATGACTCCATGAAACCTGCAAGATGATACAATTTTCTGTCCACATCCCCAAGTCATTTACACCAGGGACCTGTCAGAGAGCATCACAGCTTCTATCTTCCCCTCTCCTCTTCCAACATACACCAGGATGCCATTCAGACTGAGGCAGAAAGGTGCATGCCTGGATTTCATCCTGATGTGGAGTCCATGCACGGCAAGATGCTACCTCCACATCCCACAGTTTAGACGTGGCCTATCAGTCCATTAAGCAACCAAGTGTCATTTAAATAACTACATACCAAACCCAGCTTTGCTTCTAATATTTTCAGCAGTCCTACCTGCCTCAGCAGAGCTACTTGTACAAACATCTTGGGCAATCTGACCTGTCAAGTGTCAGAACAAAACCTTGCAACCAGTTACTTTGGAGTTTGAAGTGTAACATGGATGTTGAATTGGATTTCCAATCTAAAGTAAAATTAATAATTAAAATTATTTAAGCCATTAAATAAATACATCCCAATTCACAGCTGGTTGTGAATCAGTGACAGGCAAATTAATCAAAAAGAAGTAGGCATTATCATTTTCTGGGCCTTCACATGCATTGTTTTACAGTGGTGGAACTTTTCTCACTTAGGTTTTCAGCAGTCTGAGGGAAAGGAGGATCTCACTTAGTGTAGCAATTCCACTGGCATGATATGACACTTTTTTTGTGCCTGATTTTGTTCAAAACAGCTTTTTTGCCTCTGAATTTTTGGGTAGTTGTTTTCCAATATAGTGGAGAATGTACAGTGGGGACTAAGAGGGTATTTATCTCACCCTACTTCAAGTATCTCTAGTGTAAATGTTTAAATCTGAACCAATCACTAAAGGCTCCCCTTATAATTTCCTTTAATGGGAAACTCATATGGACAAATGAAGACTCATGTTTTTCCCACTGCGAAGTGGAGCCAAAGTTGATTGACTCGGAGGGAAATATCTACATTTAATCAGACTAATCCTATCCATAGGTCTGTCTTCAAATCTTCAAATCTGCTGACCATAGTAGTGCCACGTGACAACGTCCACTCTGGTGCTCCACTAGCTGTACCGGAAGGAACTTTTTGTTCAATATTCTCTTGGTTCTTAGTAATTCATTAAATGGAGTTGTCATGGGGATATAATCTCAGGGTGGCCTCGCTTTCTTTCTCTCATCCAGTCGTACACAGTGTGCACTGTACAATATTTTATGCAAATAGGTTCCAAGCAGAGTTGCTTGTCATTAGCACAGGCAACTCTAGAGGCAAAATCAAACAGAATTTGTCAGTGAGAACTCCGTCATTAAGGAATTTTGTTGGCACCCCTGCAGTGATTCATAGTGCACTTGACGGTTTTCTGCTTATCTCTTCATATCTTTTTTTGTTCACAGTGTAAAAATGTCATTTTTGGTACCTTTTCTCCAGTTACAGGTTTTATTGATATCATACCAGAAAGCTGGTTTCAGCTCCTAGCAAACGAGCAGCACAAGAGAACGATTTCCTGGATGACATCTTCATTCAAACACTGTTTAAAGTGCAGCCAAAGCAGGGAAGACAAGCAAAAGATTTAAAGCGTTGCTGGAGAAGGAAAGAACTAGACAAGAAACCACAGCCTGATTATAATGAAGAAGTAAAACTGGACAACTATCAGCACTTATGATTTGTTTTTACAGTGAAAACATTTATACATACATATAACCTGACATTGCTGAGCATGTCCTACTTGAACCTGAAGGTAAGTTTACATGATGCAGTATGTAGAGATACCTGAGTTACTGTGTACACCCCATGCATCTCAGCTGAGTGTTATCCCAGAAATATCAGGAGAGCATGCTGATTCACTTGTACTTCCCTCGTATTGGAACTAACCTGGATGTATTTATACTAAACTGCTGCATACCACTGCACACACTGTGACTGTCTCTCAGGTCCCACTATCTTTGTTGGAACTGAGGTCCGCTTAATAATTCACTGGTTGAAGCACTGACCACCCAGCCAATGTCAACTTAAAAAAAAAGACACCAGCAAAACACCCACTAGGCCCAGGTTCTGTCACATCTGCTGCCTGAAATGGCCAAATTTTTAAACTGTGAGCAGCACAAAATCTTTGGTTTCATTTCAACTACTGAAGGAAAGAAAATATCCTATCATCCATGAAAACTTCAAACACAGCATTAGCCACACAGAAATACTTGTGTTATATAAAGTGTTCCTCATGAAACAGTGGGAGATCTGCCTGAAATTAGCAAGAATTACAAAACCTCCCACTCTGAAGGTGAAAGGAGAAGCAAGGTTATAATTATATAAATGACTAAGGGGGAAACAGTTGCTCTGTATAGAGTGTGGGATCCAAGCAGTGTTGAGCAATACTTGGAGACAGCTTTCCTGAAGACAGGGATTTGTTCCTTTTTTTTTTCTTCTCTTTTTTTCTTTTTTCTTTCTTTTTCTTTTGGCTCTTAAAGCTCCAGTCTCTTCCCTAGAAAGATTTCTACTGGGGGATACACCCCACCTGTACTGTCAGAGCACGGGATTCAGATGCTCTGTGGTCTTAACCTGATTTGGTGGCCTCCCTCTCTTTCACCCTCTCTTTACATCCTCACTCTCTTTCACCCTCGCTTCATTGTTGCGATTCTTAGTACGGACCTCTAACACCTGCAGAAGAACTGGACTACAGGGCTTACATATTTTTAGGCTCCACAACCATATTTACCCAGGGTAAACTAGGATTATAGTCCATTCTTCTGGGACATGTGGTAACAGAAACAAACAGAACTATGACCTTTGAAGGGTTCCAAACTCCAATTGTGTCTTACATCAGTTTGCCTCATTTGACTCAAGAAACATACAAACACATAAAAATATGGCACTTGCGCACATTATCGATTAAATTTCCTAACCCTTCTGTAGTAATCCCTGAATCTGAATCAACAGCAAGTTAAGGTCTCTTTCTTATACTTAGCTTCCCCTATAGAACAAGCAGTGTCTGTTCCCTTCTCTTTTTGTTCTACCCTCACTGCTTTTACAATTTGCTTCCATTTTCTCAGCAGCCCCCCAAAAAAGGCATCTGTGGTACAAAAGCGTTTCCCACTTTTGTCTTCTCTCGCCATTTGCACACATCTCTTTCCCTAATCAGTTTGCAGTCAGATCAGCTGACCAAACTCATTTTGTGGCCAAAGCATTCCCAGAGCCACATGAACTGTGGGGACACGGGGCCTGGGCTGAGACAAGGCAACTCTTCCTCTTTCTGCATGGCTGGCTTCAGCTTAAATTGAACAGAAAACCGTACTGAGGCTGTATAAGATCTGCTTCTCAGTATATGCCTGAACATGTTCAATATAGACTTGTCCACAATGGCAATTGCAGTTGCTATCAGGAGAAAAAAAAAATCATGCTTTTTTTTTCTGTTTTTCCTTCTTCATTTTTGTACATTTGAAAATTCAACAGCACGATGTTAGCAAACATCAAATTGGCACAGCTGTGACTGCTGCACATTTAAATGAACTGTTAGGTGCCTACAGTCTCAGACCTCAATAAACATTTCAAAGGATAGAGCAGAAGTCAACGTTTGCTAACCATCATCATGTGTAATATATGGTATCCTTATTGTAAGGAGAAAGAAGTACAGGCTGTGATAACTGTTGACAAGTGCTGACATTTAAACAGCAACCAAAACAAAACTTGACCCTTCAGTGTCCCCACAATTATCATTAGGCACCTACTCAAACCCACTAAAATGAAATGGGATTGCTCTCTCATGACTGCAGATTTCAGGATCAAGCCTTTAGTGAGAAAAGAATCTGTCTTGAAGTAAGATCCTGCTCCACTCATGCTAATGGGCATATTCAATTGTAGCATGACAGAGCTTGTAGTATAAACTTGAAGTCTGTAATTTTAAGGCACGAAACTGTTATTACGCCAAATATCTAAGGTATTTTAATTTAAAACTTCAAAGAATACCTAGTTGGGCAGTAGGCATTCTTGCCATTAATTAAAAAACAGTTGATGAACAAAGCACAGTCCATGAAACCATACATCTGAAAACCCAGCAATTGTGACCCAGCAATCCAGTACAGAAGAGTTAGAGGAAACCAAAAAAGCTATAAAGCCACATCGCTTACTGTGACATATTCTTAAAGGTGAAATGGTGTCACACCCCACCCTCTGCCCTGCCCCCCTTCAAAAGCTTGTCAAAAGTGGTTATCATCAGAGGTGACTTGTCACCACCTCGGTGAAGTTTGGTGGCGTTAATTTCTATGGGTTTTAAGGGATTTAAATGATGGAAAAATCCTTCATAGAAGTGCTCAAGACTGCAAGTAGAGGACCTTAACCGTTTTAAAGGAGCTATTAAGCTTTCTGATGTAAATATACATTACCTGATCTTTTTCATAATGTGAATTACATGAATTTGAATTAAGTGTCTTTTAAGAACATTGATTATTGATTTGATAAACTATAATGGCAAGCCATGAGGAACTATTGTGTAAATAACCATTTTTAAAAATTTGTTATGTCATAAAAATTCTTATGAAAAGTACTTATGGTACTTTACATGCTGAGTAACCACTTTTCAACATTAAGTACCTCAGCCAAAGATACATTTTTAAATTAAGCAGCTTTTAATTTATATATGATTTAAAAAGAATGCTTTTAAACCACTCAGCATGTACTTTTTTGTACTTGTGTAATTTTAAAATGGCCAAGACAATGGGTTTTTTAACCCCTGAGAATGCAGATAACCGTAAAATAGGTGATCAAATGGTTGTGCCAGGCTCATCGATGGCTCTTTGTGACCATACAGCTTTTGTGACAATACATACCGACAAACGTGTATAGGTCCAAAGAAGATCCTTTCAGCTCAAATCTCATTAACATCTTCCTTTGAGAATTTGTTTGTGTCAGTTGATTTCCAGCAAAGATGGAGATACCAGCTATCTATGTTCGAATCTAGAAAGCGCTTGTTGAACAGGCTTTATACCATGTAGTAATGGAAGTAGAGGAGTTATCTCCTAACACAAGTCATCTGCCATGTCCTACTAAGAGAGAAAAAAAAACCAAACATAGAGAAGGTGAAGTTGTTTGGGATGAAAGGCACTGACACAGAAGAGTATGCATGTACTGGAGTTGTTAAAGGCAAGCTGAATGAGGAGCAAGTGAGAGTACGTACAAACAATGTTAAAATAAAGCAGCTATATTCAAGCAAGCAGGCGTGCAATGAGGAAGGATCATGCCCACAGCTGGAATGTCATGCACCAGGACCAGAGCCCACAGAGGAGAAAACAGAGGTAAAAGGGCGATGCAGATACCACCCACACAAGTTTCTCCTCCTGGTGCATTCACTAGAACAATACACTGCAAAAGGGATATTAGTTCCCTGCGACATAGCCATTCTGTTACAGTGACTCACCCAAACGGCCTGATATGCCAGAAAATATTTACAGTATGAGCAACATAAGATTGAACATCAGAGAATGTGATAGCGAAATGATTTTAGAAAAGATAGGGCATGGAACAAAACCTAAACAAACACATGTAGAAATGATCACAGCGGATATTTTCTCTAGGTGTTTTGGACACTGTTGCTCTAACTGGGGCCCCACAGCTACACAGACTCATGTACCTTCCTCAGCAGCACTGTCTGTGAGGGCAAGAGTCCAGACTGTGACCTAGGGCTACCTCATGTTCCAGTTGGGACCTCTGTCCTTTGACAGCCACTGGGACGTTCCTACACTTGCATATTTGTGCAGAGCTGTAATGTACCTACTCCTCCCTGCAATGGCATGGCATGAGGTTCTCTTACAATGAGGCTCTGTGTTACAGCATTGGAGGAGCCACACTGAGGATGGCTCCAAGGCAGAGCTCAGAGGATACGGGAAAGATCCCTGGGAACTGGAGCTGATCCCAGCCTTACCCATGTTCCTCTCTGGCTTTACTTAAAACTGACTTGACACACTTAGCTTGCACAAACAAGAATGACAGGGAAGGATAATTGCACTGTAAATGCACTGCAAATCACTGTAGTGAGGAGTTTCATCAGGATAAGCTACAGTCTATGGAAAGCTGTTTGTTTCAGGGGCCAGCACGTACAGAATTAAAAGCAGACAGAAGTGGCAATGTCTAAACTGTCTGCTTTTATTCCTGTTTTATTAACAGGTATTTAGTGTTGCTTCTCTCTGTGATGCCACCCATTACCGGGCAGGAAATTTTCTACATGGAGCCAGAAGACATATACTTTCAGAGAGGATATACTTGAGGGTAGCTTAATGCTGCCTCTCCCCCCATCTCTCACCACACTTTATTTTTTTATCTCTGGCATACTAGGAACATGTGCCAAACAGCATGTGTACCTTTCAGAGATAACCTGGAGTCAAGCTGTCTCACAGAGAGTCACCAGCACAAGCAACATGAACTTCAGCCTCACATGGCCCGTTCCAATTTGCCCACGCTAAGGTCTCATGTTCCCACAGCAGATGCCAGTGCCTTGTGTTTGCTGGCTATACAGATACTCCGAGGGAGTACTTAGGTATGCAGTTCCATACATATTTGCTTTTGCTCAGCTGCGGGGTTGGGGTTTTTTTGGGGGCAAATTACAGAAATTCCTCTTGTAATTTTGGTGGGAGTTTAAAGTTCTGGGAATATCTCCCAATGTGCAACACCACGCTGTTTCAAACTCTCGAAGTAATAAAATGTTGAGAATGTGACTGATTAAACAGAGGTGAACACGTCACAAACTGCTTTGTAGATATTTGGGAAAAAAGATAAACGTTCCATCTCTCTTGACTATATCTGTGCTCTTTCTGTCTTTAATTTCCCTTAATGTTCTAGGAGACAAGCTCCCTAACAACTTAGCAAAATCTGAAATTAGTATTTTTAATATTTTTGCAAAAATTTTAGGAAGTATGAAAGAACAGTAAAGTGAAACTACTTTTACACATTGAGCTAGATTCAAAAGAGTTAAACATATCCACTCAGGAAATAAAACCCGGACCCCTGGCCCTTCTGTCCAGCAGGTTTAAATGCCACACACTCATGACAGATGTCTTGAGAGCAGTCTAACGACCAATACTTATTTGCAGCAACTGAATGCATGATTTCAAGTGAGGAATACGTTTTTTAAAAAGTGCTTGGATCACCAAAATAAAAGCTCCTGTTTGTCAAACAAATTATTCCCTATGAACTATTCAGTCATTTGTCATAACAGCATAACTTTATTTTGTGCATTTTAATAATTGGTCAGGAATATTATTCCATGTTGTTTATGAATGTCTGGTGGATAAAGGGTCCTGTACAGTAAAACACGTTTGATGTCAGCAGGAGTTCATGAGCAACCTAGGAAAAGGTCGTCCTGGTGTCAAAGGCTGCAAGAAATGTCATATGGTTTCTCTTAATTAATGCAGGCTAGGAGAGAATCCTCAGGGAGGACCCAAGATCAGAAGGAGGAAACAGACATTGTTGTACCAATTATCACTGCTTATTGAGCGTCTCTCTCTTTGTGATTACCCCAATTTAAGCAAACATGTAATTTCTAGGCTGCATTAGTTTATCATAAGTGAATCCACTTGGATGAGTGTTCATTCCATATTTAAATATAGATAGACCCATCCTTGCCAGGTGCTGAGTTTGCTCAACTCCTACTGAAATTAGCAGGGGCTCAGCATTTTGCAAGAATTGCTTAGCAGTGCCCAGAACTGGGTTCTTTATGTGTCTTATACATCAAACCAAAATCTGTGCTCCTCTAATGTCCATTTGCACAGTAATCCATATTTCTTTTCATTCCTTTATTAACAAACAGACATCCACTTGGTGTTTCTCCTAAACAAATGTTAGTGGCTGTCACTGCTAGATACTTAGGCAAATTGAATGTATTCCTATTCCCTTTTGCACCATAGCAATATTATGCAGTGTACTTTAGCTTTCAGCTTTTCCTTATGTACAGAATATTTATGGTCCATTTTGGAGTTGTCATCCAAGCACTTGGGGTCATTTTCTTATTAAACAGTACAATATTAAAGCAATGGGGCACAGCAGGTGGTGCGTTTCTGGCTATTTTGTCATGCCTCAGGCTGTGTTGCCATCTTCCACCCAAAATAATGTCATACTGAATATTAGTACAAGAAAAAAAGATCCCAGGAAAACCAGATAATTTTTAAAAAATTATGTTGCATTATAAGTTCCAAACTTACATGGGGGCATTTTTCATGTGGGAGCTCTTCAGAGAGATAAAGTGATTGATTTTTATAAAAGTTGGCATGCACGACCAAGGGCAGATGGCGCATAAATTTGGGCCCCAGTCTTACATTCTGCTCCATGTAGGTGGACCACTGAAGTGCTGTGACTGAGAAAAAAGAATAAAACCCAGGAACAGATGCAAGACTCCTGTGTACCATGATCAGGCAGTAGGACTAGGATGCAAACTTGCTTTGCAATAGTAATTTTAAAGCCACCTTTTGGCAATGCGTTCAAACATAAAAGCTAGAATTTATATGTTGGTATTTATATACTGCTGATTGATCATGTAGAATGTGTGAGATGTCTCTGCTCAAGATACACTTTGTGCTGTTATAGATTGTGTGATAGATATTTGCTCATACACCTTGCTAAATGTTAGGTCCCAACCACCACCACAACTAAGAAGAAGATACAAAATGCCCTCCCTAGCTAAACTTATTGCAGTGATGACTACAAGGATGACAGAAAGCTGAGAGCTGGGCACTGTAGCAACACAACGGACACTGTTTGGTTTCCATCAAAAGACAGTCCACATGGCTCCCCTTGTCAGATGGCTGTTAGTGGATCTCATGTTTTCTCTTTTCCTGGATCCCCTGTTTTCTATTTCACATTTGTTCTGTTTAGCTGATTTTTTGTCACTGTACCAATCATCCAATTAGTTCAAAGCATGCCGTCATTTCATGTCTGATGACACTGAAAATATAGCATGCTCCCAGAATATATGCTGCCAAACTAATGAATCACGTAAGCCAAATGTACACAATTTCTTTATCATTTTGTTGTACATTTACATATGTAAAGCATAGGCTGCCTTCACAGGGCAACAAGCCTATAAGTCTACAGTTCGTTTAGCACTTTCCACATTGGACAATGCCTGACATTCATCTCTTTTTCCCTATGGGCCTCCAGAAAGGTGTGCAAGGATGAAGAAAGGGCACAAGGTGGCCACAGAAAAGGGAAAAATAGATGGGCAAAGCTCCAAGGAAAAATCCAGTGTCCCTAGAGAGAGCAAATCAAGGAATGTTGAAGAATGAATTCAGCAGTCTTGGGAAATGAGGAACAGACATCATATACTACAGATTGGGACTCTCACCATTTACAAGCTTTTTCTAACATCTGCAGTAACCAATCTACTATTCCAAACTGTAGCAGCAAATATGTTTCTTTGCTGTCTAATTACCTTGGGATTATCACAGTGCCTTTCTCACAGGCAGTGAGTTCTCCGTTTAAGAATAGGAGTTAGTAGAAGCACACAAAATTAGACATCGATGTACTACATCTATTTTTAAAGCGTTGTCTATACCTTCCAATTTCTTCAATTTGTTGTGCCTTGGGCAGACTTACAAAGCAGCCTCAACAGTATTTCAGTTTCACAGGATCCTTCAGCACTTCCAGAATTCCTGAGAACCTGGACCACATCTGCCAGCTCAGATGGCAGAAGACGAAATCCCCATCATTTAGCTCAGAAATGAATGGGTCTGCTGGTCCTAGAGCAGCTGGACTAGATAATTGTACAGTGTGAAGAAAACCTCTGGTGAAGACTCCATGTATTTCTAGTTACTTCTTTGTTTTACCTGGCTTATGAATATTTACATGAACAGATTTTTGGCTCACACTGGGAGACGCTCTCTCGTATAAATATCTATGGTAACATAGCAACAAGGGATTTTGTGCACAAAACTGGTTTTGTAACTAATTTCTCTTGATTTCTAAGATGATCAGCTCTGATGGAAAAAAAAAATTTAAGTGGTTAGTACATCTTTGAAATCTAAGCTCATTGTTTCTTGAACATTTTCAACAGTGTTTCTGCACAATCATTATTACAGCTTCATTCTTTGGATACAGATGCCTTGAGGACATTTGACATTTGGCTTTATATTGAAAGAATATGATTGCTAAGATGTTCTTCAGGTGGCCATTCTACAGCATGTCTTTTTCTAGCATTTGTATTTTAAAATTAATCATGATTAATCATTAATCATCGTATATTAAATAGCTGAGATAAAGTGTGAAAACAAAGGCTGTACCTGATACTTGAAAGTTGCTATTCCTGACAGCACTTCATCTTTTTCATACCCATATTGGCTTTTATCCCGGCCCATCTATTCCTTAATGTAAGTGTTATAAATTGTTGTAAAGTGCCATAAAATATAATAAACATGAATCAATATTTCTTGGTTAAAAAACTTAGAAATGCTGATGAAGCTCAGGTTTATTATAGGTGTCCTGAACCCACAATGCGTCTTTATTTTTTTTACCTTCATAATTTTTCCAGGTCCTGAGTTCATGTGTGCATACACATTCATTCTTCGCAAATCAAAGAGGCAGTGAAAATTAAAATTATTAAAGCAGAGCTAATGAAGCATCTAACATTTTAACCAGTTGTTTTAGGCAGGATATCCTGTACATACAGGGTTGTTATATTTGATACGTATGACGCAATTCAAGCAAATGCCTTATGGGTCTAGTGAATATTAAGCATGTACACAGCACCAGAAACTTTGGGGATTACTCACACGCCTAAAGTTAAGCATATGCTTAAATGCTTTGCTGAATCAGGGCTTTAATGAAGAAGCATGGCACAGTAGTGCTATTTGCCATAAAAATTCATCATTGCCATGGATTTCTGCTCATTAAAGAAGATGCTATGATTTGTGTTTAGAATATGAAAGAAATATGATGCCTGCATGGTGCATTAAATACCCAAGCATACACATGCATTTAAATTCTTGCTATCTTTTTAAGGATATTGTTGTGAATTATGTTCTTGGATATGCAAGAGCATCTTTCACAGAGAAGCGACAGTTCGTTTCCACATCCAGCTGATGCTCTTTACATATTATTAGTATTATTTATTCTCAGTCTGAAGCTAATGATGGATTTCTTTGTCCTCGGTTGGTTTTGTGGTTTCTCCACAGGAACCGCCATGGGCTGCGGCGTTTCCAGGGGCACTGGAAGACTCTCCCCAGGGCAGGGCAGACCCTGCCCCTTTGCCCGGCTGTGAGGGGAGGTGCTGCCAGGCCCACCCAGGCATGGCACACACCCCGCTCCTGCCGGTGGCCTACCCCAGGGACGCCCGAACCGACCCCGCTCCCACCGGCTCTCTGCTGCCCAGCTGGGACAAGGGCTGCCACCCCGGCCGGCTTCAGGGAGCTCGGTGTGCACCGTGTTAGCAAAAGCTAACATGGTGCCCCCGCTGTGAAACCCGCCTGGCTCTGTCAGTGATACAGCCATGGTGATGGGAAACATCCCTGCTCTGGCCTGTTGACCCTCACTGGGGGGATTTAAGACCCCCTTTAGAGCCAGTCTGGCAGCTGAAAGGAAAAATATCGCAACAACACCAGGGCATTGCCTTTGTGCAGGCCCTTCACCCTGCGGTGCCCGGGGACGCAGCCCTGTGGTGGCGGGCGCAGCGTCCGCCATGGCCCGGCAGCTGTGAGGGAGTAGCTGGGGAGAGGCCTTGGGGGCTGCCACTGGCCCTGGGGCCTCGCTGCAACCTCAGGCCAGGAGATGGCCAGGCTGTGGCCGGCCTTGGTCACAGTCCCTGGCCCGGCCCAGCTCACCTTGGTGGGGGCTGCAGGACGGGGCTGGTAGGGGAGGGAGGGCACTGCACTGCCCCCTCCACACTGGACCTTTGCTGTTAGCAAATGGAAAGAAATATTGAGAGAAATCTATTGTAAAAGCTCCGCATCCTGGTAAAACAATATGGCTGCTTTATACTATGACAATAAATTTGACCCAGGTTTCCTGGGAGAGGGAGGCTGGTGAGGACCAGGGTGACAACCGCGGCCTCGTGGCACACATTATGCCACAGCTGCCTGGCCATTCAGAACAAGTGTCTGTGGCTGGAAATGAGGCCACTACAGTGGAAGAAGGATAACGTCTCTAAACTATGTGTTGTTGTGACTTGTTTTCTTTTTTTCAATTCAGCTATTTATAAATGTGATAGTCCTCTGTTTCTCCTGCCTCTTTCAGCACCCCAGTGAAGAATGTGTGAAAAGCTCTAATTTCCCTTGAGGAAAAGAGTTAGTATCTTGTGATTTCAGTGAAAAGCTGTGTTCACACTGTGGTCAATAATTCCTATAGACAACTTTTCCCCCTTGGAATTGTCTTATCTTGTTATTTTGTTAATGCTTGAGACGAATATTCCAGCTCAGCAAAGACGTGGCGGAAAGCCGTCCCATTTCTTGCGGGTCAGCTTCAGAAGGAGGATGCCAGAGCTTTAACAGACTCTCCTGGCATTAGGTTTCCCTTTTCTTTCATGAAAACTTAAATACTCTTGGTTTCCTTCTGACTTGGAGGAAGATCAAATTTCAAAATATCCAAATCCTCCATGAAACAGCATTACATCTTTCTCTAGAGCCCCAGTTGTTACTTCTTGCAGTGATAAATCCCACCAGTATCATAAAAAGACACTTTTCGTTGAGAAAAAGATTGAAATGTCTCCCTAGGCCAAATCCATAATAACTTTTCTTTTTGTAGGCAAAAATACAGTTTGAAATATCCGAGCTGAAAAGTTCTTGCCTCAGTGGTTAAACTGCTTCTGCATTCACACCCCACAACTCCATGAATTCCTGATGAAAGGAGGCAGACTTTAGAGCTGACCGCAAAGGAAGGAGCAGCTCCAAACCAAGTGTCCTCTGAACCTGTGTGCCCAACTGCCGTGTGGTAGTTCCAAAGTCATGGGAAGATCCTGCACCATCTAAGTCCAGGGATCACTATGATCTTAGCCCCATCAATAAATTCTAGTTCAGGTCTGCATGCAGAATTTTGATTACTGCTTTTAGATATGCCATCCATCTAATAATGAATTTGAAGACTATATTATTTCTAAGAAGTCCAGGAAAGAAAAAGTTTGACAATCCTATTTTTGATGATGGTACTATTTTTCTACATTTTTCTACACTGAAGCAGTGTCACTTTACTTCATAAGAGTTCTTATTTTCCAATAGTCAGTCTGGTTTTCCTAAGGTAAACGTAACTGTCAGCACTACATCACAGCACCACTGTGCAGAACACCGCAGCAGTGCTGCTAATCTGACTGACAGCACACAACAAGATGGAAAGAAAAGCAAAAGAAAAGCAAAAGAAAAGTGTTTTAGCCTGATGAGAAGCTGCACTCAGGTCTTAGCAGAAAATTCAGAGCAGGAACTGCAGCCACAGTGATTAACAAGGAGTTTCCAGAAGTTAATATACCGGGCAAAAGGGTTGCTCCTTTGGAGGCTGAGCACTGGAGAGTGGAAGTTAAAATGACTTGTGCACCATTGAGCTGGAACATGCTGCTCCTGGGTCATTGATCTGCTCTGCTCTGGCAGGGCACTGCTTTGGTATTGTTAATTTTCAATGACATAAAGACTTGTATTAGTACAGGAAGCAGAATTGAAAGGCCAGAGACTAAAGGGAAGACAAAAGAGAGGCCAGTGGTAAACACGGAGGGTTCCAAAGACTGTGATGCAAAACCAGAAACAAATACAGCCCTTGAACAATAAGAAATTCATTACTTCGTGGATCAAATGGACCAGTCCAGATCCTCAGCTGCTGTAGGTTAGAATTGTTTCTTTCATATCAGGGAAACAAGGTTCACATGAACTGGAAGAGCAGGTGATCCATAGTTTACATAGGTAGTGAAGCTGTATATAAGAATGACATTTTTCCCCCTAAAAGGTGAGTGCACACAGAATTGTACAAGGCATTTTTTTAATAAATATTTAACATCTAAAGCACACTGCCGCTGCAATCCCTTTTTATGACCCCTACTATAATGATAAGTATGAAAAGGTGCATAAACCTCAAAGGGCTATTCATTTATCAGGAAGAGAGATGCTCATTCTAAAAACTAGGGGTAATAATTTATCGTTTGGGTCTTCTGTAATAAACTTGAAATAATGCCCTTAAATTTCAGAATTTTACTGTCAGTGAGACAGTCATTAGTTCTTATGACTGAATTTCCACACCATAACATTCATCAGCATCTCCAAACAGTCCTCCTGTATTTTTCCCCAGGCTTCTATATTGCAGTGGGTACACCGCCCTGGGGTCTCAGTAGCACAGGCGTGCTCACAGCTTCCATATATTTTTAACAACCAAGGTACCGTAAGTGTAGATATTTTCCTCTTTTCCTTTGACATAAGTGAAAGTCCTATCGTGCCTCCACCTCAGCCAGCTTGGGAAGGCAGCCATCACTTTGCCAGTGTTACATATAAGCTGGCTGAGTTGTGTATGGGGGAAAAAGTTCTACTGAAATGTCCATCACGTTGATGTGTCTGATAGCTTTTATGCACACAGAGAAATGGACAGCTAGGAAAGGAATTAAGCTGGTAAAGTGAGCTTTTGTCTCCATATTTTCTTCAGTTCTGTATCTGCAAAACAGAGAAGTAAGACAGTCTACTTCCTTCAACATAATAAATGCAGAAAATAACCTGGCACATTGGGGGCGGGGCTGTCTCTGGACCTTGTCTGGGTACTGAGTCAGTTGCTGGGCTTAATATAAAGTGGCAATTATAGAGAATCAACATTTATTTAAAATATCAACAGTCTGCAGTTAACTAGGGAGGATGAAGAAAAGGCAGTCAAATGGCAGCATGAGAACAGCAGGCACGGTCAGACAAACTGGAAGAAAGCAAGAACTGTTGCCTGAATGGACTCAGTGGATATACTGGTATGTTTGATTACACCAGTTGCTTAAGACTGAGTGTTTAAAAGGACACAGCACTTAGCATTTAAATACTAATCTTAGATTTTATTCCTGAAGAGAATCTTTAATTCAAAATCTTCTGGACTTCACGGGAGGTTTTTTTTTCTCTCTTATTTTCATTTCAGCCCTTCCTATTTCAAATGTAGATTCAATGCAAAAAGTATTTAAGCATTAAGGCATTGCTTCATTTTTTTTTGTTCTTTAAATTGTTTAGTAGCTTACATGGTGTCAGGAACAGCATAAATCACTATCATCAGCTCAGCTCAACAATAACCTAGCAATGCAGAGTATCTCTCCATTCTAATAGATGCAAAGGAAGTATCCGAGTCTTCAAGACCATCTGTAAGATGTCTCAGATCTTAAATATTTTTCCGTTTGAGGCTTGAGGGTGATCTTTTACTTGCTCTACAATGAATGAGGGCTCAGTGGTGCAAAATGAAAAAATAAAGAGATTTCACATTAGGAAATGACAGCTTTGCTTTGTAGATTTATATGTAAAGCATACGCACTTGCTGAAATACAGCCAGTTTTACTGGGATTCTTTTTTCTACTTTTTATTGCTATAGCAAAAAAAGTACTGGGTTTCAATGCATGAAAATCACAAAGCATGACTAATTTGGTTTGTATTTTACTGAGAAGTTATACCATTACTGTGTTGTGGATTAAAAATGCTTGTTTTTTAAAAAAACACAGGCAAAAAACCCTACACATAATTTTATTCAATGATTCTCTTTGGCTATATCTAGATTAGTAATTTAAGTAGTGCCTGGGCACTGAAACTCAATTGCCTATAAAGTTAAATAGTTTGAACCATATAATCATAGAATCATAGAATTGTCTAGGTGGGAAGGGATCATCAAGTCCAACCATCAAACTAACACTACCAAAACCACCACTAAACCATGTGCCTAAGCACCACCTCTACCCATCTTTTAAATACCCCCAGGGATGGCGACTCCACCACTTCCGTGGGCAGCCTGTTCCAATGCATAACAACCCTTTCTGTGAAGAAGTTTTTCCTGATATCCATCCTAAACCTGCCCTGGCATAACTTGAGGCAGTTTCCTCTTGTCCTATCGTTTGTTACTAGCAAGAAGAGGTCGATGCCCACCTCTCTACAACTTCCTTTCAGGTAGCTGTAGAGAGCGATAAGGTCTCCCCTCAGCCTCCTTTTCTCCAGGCTAAACAGCCCCAGTTCCCTCAGCCGCTCCTCATAAGACTTCTTCTCCAGCACCCTTCACCAGCTTTGGTGCCCTTCTCTCGACACACTCCAGCACCTCAGTGTCTTTCTTGTAGTGAGGGGCCCAAAATTGAATACAGTACTGGAGGTGCGGCCTCACCAGTGCCGAGTACAGGGGGATGATCACTTCCCGAGTCCTGCTGGCCACACTATTCCTGACACAGGCCAGGATGCCGTTGGCCTTCTTGGCCACCTGGGCACACTGCTGGCTCATACGCAGCCAGCTGTCAACCAACACCCCCAGGTCCTTCTCTGCCAGACATCTTTCCAGCCATTCCTCCCCATGCCTGTCGCACTGTATGGGGTGGTTATGACCTAGGTGCAGGACCCGGCACTTGGCCTTGGTGAACTTCATGTCATTGGCCTCGGCCCATCAATCCAACCTGTCCAGATCCCTCTGTAGAGCCATCCTACCCTCAAGCAGATCTGCACTCCTGCCTTACTTAGTGTCATCTGCAAACTTACTGAGGGTAGACTTGATCCTCTCGTCCAGGTCATTGATAAAGATATTAAACTGAACCGGCCCCAGTACCGAGCCCTGGAGAACACCGCTTATGACCGGATGCCAACTGGATTTAACTCCATTCACCACCACTCTCTGGGGATGGCCAGTTTTTCCCCAGCGAAGAGTACACCAATGCAAGCCATGATCAGCCAGTTTCTCAAGGAGAATGCTGGGGGAAACCATGTTGAAGGCTTTACTGAAGTCCAAGTAAACAACATCCACAGCTTTTCCCTCATCCACCTTGTCATAGAAGGAGATCAGGTGTGACTTGAGATCAATGTGGCTTGATTTTGTTCTGGACCAGCTTACACTGTCCCAGACTATTCCCAGGCAGATTCTGAGGGTTAGTGTGGGACAGTTTGTGTTAGGGACTACCATATCTCACTGACCAGTGTGAATGCAGCCATCCTCCTTTGAAGACTATGAGAGTATAGTCATGTGGACGGGTCATTCAGTGCCAGTTAGCCTCAGCGCCAGGATACTAGGACAGAAGTAATCTTTCTGGCCATGGGAGTCCTGAAATTGTGAGGCTTCAGTGGACAGTCATTGCAGGCTTTGCTATTCACTGGCTAGGTGTGATTGATATTTTATACCTAAGCCATTCTCTCCCATTCTTTCTCTTGTTCCATTGTACCTCCACATACCTGAAAGTCTGTGTTTCAGGTCATCAGTTGGAACAGGGCAAAGTCTTGTGAGTACGTTCTCCAGAAGGTAGAATAAAGAGGAAAATCATCAGTAATTCTCATAATAACACTTATCTGCTTTTCTGGCTCCTCCTTTTCTTTGTCAAGAGCACCCTCTTTAAAGTTCTTCAAGACCAAACATGGCGTATTAAAAAAAAAAATTCTTAGACTCTGTATTAGGAAAAGAGTCTAGCAGCAGTGTTACAAAAGAACTTATTGTAGTATTTTCTTCAGAGCTGAGAAAGCAAAATCAGTCACTTTAAATCCTTGGTCTTCCCCAAATGTGTAGAGTCAAAGACAAGATTAAGAAGAAATTGCGGTCTCAAAAGAAAATTAGAATCCACTGCTCTCCAGCATTTCCTAGGGTTGCCTGGTGTCATCCTTCTTGGCTTCCAGCTACCACTCCTAAAAGATGCGAATCTCCTTCCTGTAGGTCCTCTCTCATATCTGCCAGTCCTGCAAGGAACTCTTGGATATCTTTGGGTATCTCAAGTGGTGCTACAAGTTGATATTTAATCCTCAGTGTTCAGGCAGTAAGAACCTGGATGGAGTTCTGATCACAGATCATAGACTTGTAAATACCACAGCGAGACTAATTTTGAAAAACATGTTAGGAATAACAAGTAGTAATATTGGTCTACAAAACTGTCAGACTCCAAGCCATATTCATTTTGGGATAGATTTTTGAACTCTCACACCAAACAGTTCTCACTCAGGTTAGTGGTCTCCCTGAATATGTGCTGATCCACATGAAGGATAATGACAAAATAAGACATTTCATGTTGCAGCAGATTTATTGCTTGGATACGTGAAAATGGCAGTTACTTGGTAAGAGACAGCTTCTGTCATCTGTGGTTCCAAAGACTATACTAAAAAAACATGCATAGGTTTAGGTTGTTCCAAGTACCAACAGAATGCTACAAGTTTCATAGGCTCTTAGTAAATACTATGAACCAATGCACACCGTACCATCTAACACCAGCATTTTTACCTGAGATTTATAGGCTTACATCTGATCTACCAAGGTCCTTATTTGTGTGGCTACTGCAGAGCTATCTCTGTATCTTTATAAATCTGGACACCATTCCTTCCATTCCTAAATCAGCTGAATACTGTACTAGCCCTGTGAGTAAGCAAGGGTGAATGATTAGATATGTAGATGTTCAACTACTCCATCAAAATTAGAAAGAAAGGAGACCTATGGGTGCATTGGGTGTATACTACTCTTTCTCAGTGAGATGGGTAATATCAACAGCAGTCAGTGAAGGGGAGCAGGAAGTTAGCTCCTAAGCTGAGATAATTCTCCAAGTCTTCAAGCACAGTTGAATTATTCAGCCATCTGAGTGCAAAATCTTTGGGGTGCAGACTATTTTACTGTATCTTTATCAACAGCACATAAAAAATTGCCAGTACTTAACTAACAATGAATAATTCCCCAAATGCTGCATTCAGAGCAGGTGTTACACATGGTCGTTGACGTCTCCATAAGCTGCAGCTTTCCATTGCATCAAGGGGTATAAAAAAATAGTCAGTCCCAGCAATTTTATCTGTGTGGCTGGTGCCAGGAAACCATTTCCAAATTAGGTGTGTCCATCTTTATTTTGAGACCCTTTGGGTGGAATAAAAAATTGGGTTTCATAGTAAGACAGTCCTACTGATTTACACCAGATGAGATTTTAGTCACGTTATATGATAAGATTGCCTGTGGCAGTTGTAAATATTAAAATTCAAAAAAACAGCCAGGACTGGAAATTGATCACAGTTCAAAAAAAAAAAAACACAAAGAAAAATAAAGAAAAAAATTGAATGGCAACAAGATAATCAAATACTAACATTTACGTAGTTTGAAAGTCATATGATTACTCAAACAACTGCCAGCTTGCATTTATTTCTCATCTTGCTTTTACTGAAGACAGTTTTTTTCCTCCTATCTACAGCTTCAGCTAGGAAGAATCCCAGACACATATTATCTAGCAATTCATAACTACATTTGTATTTTTATTGTTTTTCTATCAAGGGTTAAGGTCTACTCAGACATATTAATTTCTTTTTTGGAATTTTCAAACACATAAAAAGAGTAGGAGATTCTGATAAGGCCCTATTGTAGTTATCATGTGATATAACTACAGCTAAGGTCATGTCGACCTGCTCTTGTTAGAGTACATCATCTACTTAGGAGAAAAGAAAACAAATTGTGTCACATTTTATTCCATCAACGGCTGTAAATGAAAAGGATATTTTGAGTAACTGAATTAATAATACATTAAAATAACTAGAAAGAAGGGCTGATAATTAAACATGCTCTGTAATTCAATCCCAGCCTGAACAATGAATCTACTCTTTTGGTAACAGTTCTTTTTAATTATAGAAGTGACAAGTCTGAATGACTCAAACCTTCTCTGTCATCTTGCACACAGACAAAGCCAATTAAGGTGAGACCAAAGCAAAAATATAGTTCATTCATTTTGCACTCAGTTTACCCACTTCTCTGAAGAATGCAGAAGGGGAGCAAGACCCAGATGTGGTATACATTGTTTGTTTGTTTGTTTGCTTGTTTTCAGCTATTTTTTTTTAAAGGTCTTAACAATTCACTGCACAGACACAGTGATATTCAGTAGCATGACTTTCCAAATGTGGTACAGAATCATCAGCAAACCTTTTCAAATCACTTCAGGTGTTCTTGGAGTGACATACTGCTCTACACAAGCAAAGCAGGCAAAATAAGTCCTAATAATGGTTACAGCAACTTATCAGAAGCAATTAAAACTTTGGGTATCCGGGTTAACTTAAAGTGGAAGCTTTGTGAGACATGAAAAGATTGTATTATAGAGCCAAGTAACATTTACTAAAAGGCTTGCTTTTGCAGGTTTCTAATAAGCTTCTGTTCAAAAGATCAAGACAATTCATCTCTTTGCCCTTAGAAACTGTTGAAATAAAACACAATTCTCAGTGCTGCTCAGTACAGATACATTTACATTGATGATGCTGTATGAAATTACACTGCCAGCAGGTATGGCTCGAAGAAAATCATGGAGAGAAAAAAACAAAACAGAAACGTGTCCTTACAGCTCTCTGGTTGCCGTCTACTAATAGCCATTTGCACCCATGTGCATGACCACATTTAGATCACCATTCTGCTTTTCAATGCATGCATGTATTAATGTTGGTAGATTCAATCCAAGATTTGGCAGCAAATTCCAGATCCCTAAAACCCTTTCAAAAGGGCTGTGGTTCCTGATAGCTATTTTACTGTCCAGCCAAAGGGCATTCTTTCTTGCTGAGGACTTTGCAGTAGAAGCGTGGGACCAAGGTTTGCAGCTGGGGAAGGGACAGAGAAGTTGAGAAGCTGTAACAAGTCCATGGTGCATCTTTCTTGCTTGTATGTGTTCAGGTAGGGGGACTCGGAATAAAACCTTGCTGTAGAACATGCCTAATATTGACTTTCACCATTAGATTTAAAGATTAGCACCCCAAAGAGATTAATAGAATCCATCAACGTTATTGTCTTGGGTAATCTGTATCATTATCATATCACATGATTTTATCCTGTAAAGCCTGGCATATTCCCTGGGTAAGCAGAAGAAATTGCTTCTCCTTCAGTGTGTCCTGGATACAATGCTGAGGCACTCTTCACAGAGCTTGGTGATGGCTGTTTCTTGTTTGGATTGTAGAAGAAAATAGCATGCTGCAGGTGAAAGCCTACTCTTCCTACAGTACTCTGGAAAAGTGTCACTTCTATCTTGTGAATAATGTAACTTGCCTGGATGATAGTTTTCAGCATAGCTGTACAAATAATCTTGGATTAGTGGGGAAAAAAAAAAAACAACACACTCTTTTCTTTCAAAGGTAAGAGGAAATTTGGAATGTAATATCCCCTTCTGTCCATTTTCAAGCTCTGATCTTACTGTGTTGGTCAGGGACAGGTCCTGTGTTCTCAAGCAAACAGCACTAAGAAGTTGCAGGATATTTGCTTTTTGTTGTTTGTTTTTTGTTTTTTGTTTGGTTTTTTTTACATTGGGAACATCATAGAAGACTAAAGAGCAAGAAAGATTCCACATTTCCTCTAGGTAGATTTAAGCTAAAGATAATCAAAAAAGAAAGCTTTTAAATCCAAAAAGGTTGATTGTTTCAGGTTTAGTAAAATAAAGCACCACTGTCATAAACAGCTATTTGACATAAGGCAGGTGAAGTGGATGTTTTATTGCTAGGGAGCAGAACGGCACTCACACTTTAGGAATACATACAGTATGCTTTACTCTGAAGCTGTGCTGAGCCATATCCTTCCAGAAACTCTTCATGACCTACTAACTGATCCCAAACCACAGTTTTGGAACTAGATTGTAGCAATAACCATTTCTTGCTATACACACATTCCTGATGATGCTGATAGAAAGAAAAATCAATCAAGCTTTTAAGAAAGGTCAGGAGTAATCCATTCCAGCTATGGTTTGAGGATAGGATTTGAGCCCAACAAAGAAGAATAACACCTCTCTATCAACACCATGGATTTCTGGCTGAAACACTCCATGCTCCCTACCCTGCACTTGTCATTAAGAGGGCTGGTGTTACTGCATCCTGCAAAATATCTCATTTACTGAGATGATGTGAAGCTAATTAAGCCACTGAAAGGCATACGAGTATCCTTCTCTGAGAGGCAGGATTCACTAAGGCATATGGAACTCATAGAGCCAGCTGGTACCATCATGTTCAGGGAGTGAAGAACTGCCACGATCACACAAATTTTTTGTTTAAGATTTCCACAGAAATCCAGTCAGGAGCTTTAACAAGGTGATTTCTTTAAAGACAGACAAGTATCTATTAATATCCACTGCATTTGAAGGAGAGTCATTGATCTGAAGATCGTTAGGACCTGGTTCAGCTTTCTTAGTAAGATTCGAGGGGTGATGATGTAGCTGCCTATAATGATCCTCAGTGAATCTAAACATTTAAATTCAACAGTAAGTTCAAGGTTTGTACATAAAGTATACATCCTGAACTTCTATTTTATTGGCTTTCTGTATGAATATAGACCATATTTTGTGTAGTTGAGAGCCAGGTGGCACAGTCTTCTCTCTGCAAGCGGAACCATACAATATGACCTATATGGTCAGGGATGTGCCACATTATCTTGAACATGTACTCTTTCCAGTCCAGAAATACTCCTGGCCAGCTACTGAAATCTAAGAAAATGTTATTCAAATGAAGAACTGAGTTTTATGTAGGTTTTTTTTTTTTCAGTGAAATGCAACCCAGTGAAAATGCAACCCTATATTCAATGCTTTCCTACAGCTAAGGAGAACATGATCAAATATATCAATTATCACTTTTACTACTGGGATTTCTTGTATTACTTACCTTAAAAACTCTGAAAGATGAAGTGGGAAAGCTAAAAGGGCAAAGTACGTAAAGAATCAAGTTAGCTAGATCTTAATAAGCAGGATAAATTAATACTGTTATTACTGGTTAACGAAAGGATGACTGATTTGGGGTCAAACTTTGCAGCAATACAAAAAGCAGTAAGAGATATCAGGAAAGATACAAGCTTTCTACTGTTAGATCACACAATGAGACATAAATAATGGATACAACATTAAGCTACCTTTAGGCTAATTACTAGAATGCATCATTACATTGAATATTTAGTACAGAAAGAATGAGAAGCAAGAGAATATCCAATATAATCTACAACAAATATTACACTTGCCTGGTTGATCACTGAATATAAAAAAATGAGAAGGAATGATATAACCTTACATCCTGACCTGAAAAATCTAAAATGCTTTATGAGGGACGTGAAATGGCCAAGTACCAGCATTTACCAAAAGAGTAAAAGTGGCAGAAGAAAAGTAGACTTAAAAAACCAAGAGAAAGCAATTCCACAGATGGAGCTACAGACAGATGAAGAGGAGACTCTTCATTGCCTAGAGAAGGCCTTCTAAATCCTTACCTAAACTGAGCTGCTTTAATAGTTTGTCCACCACAGAATTATTTCCTGAGAGACAGAAACTGTATATTTTAAACTAAGCAAAGGAGTTTTAGCCCCTTACATACGGGACCAACATAGTCAGGGTGGGATTTTTAGAGTCCCGACCACTGCTTTCGCCATGGTGATCAGCATTCTCAGCATGAGAATTACCCCTAGACATGCAGTAAATATTCAGCTGGTGCTGTCAAAAAGCTTTCAAGATTTCAATACTGCATCTAAAACTACCACACTAATGGATTTGACTGCAAAAATGTGCCCCCCCTTTCCTCCCTGCCCTGTTTCATCTGTCCCATCTTTTGAGTGCACTGGACCTTGTGCCTGGAAACTGTGACAAGGGCAGGCTGCCTCCTCCCAGGTTAGTGACTGTGCTGTCGCCTCATCCTGCTATGCAGGTGGCTACAAAGAGGCATGATCCCCTGTAGGCAGCAACACCACCTCTCCTGAAAATGTACATGTTTTTACTGCTGCAGTTGGAGAGAAAGAAGCAGCAGCTACTGGGTGACTTAACTCTGCAGCCGGCAAACTACATCAGCCTGTAAGCCACTGCCCAAATAGTGCAGCCAAACTAGGCTGTGTAGGCACTTCCCAAACATCTGGCACTTGGTTTACCACTCTCAGAGCTTCTGTAGCTCTTCCTATTTACAGAAAGCAACAAGTAACGATGCTCTGATTCTTCATGCAGTTGAAAATGGCTACATATGGTGTAACATAACAGAAATGAAGAGAAATATGATCAGTCACAGGAACATTCACAGAGGATGAATTTTAATTGTATTAAGAGTGGATGAAAACCCTTGGCTAGGTTTCCATATTAAATATATATGTGTTTCTATTTGTTCCTATTCCACTTTGCATCTTCTACTGCTCATGTTGAACTGAAGTTTTATTTCCGTGCTCCAGGTTTATAAGGGCTTTTTGCCAAGGAGCATGTAGTAAAAGAAGATGACAGTACTTGACCCCAGGAGCTTCCACTGAACACACAAGCCAATCTTATAGCTAAAAATTTTCAGAAGCCATGTCAGAATTATAGCTGCATGTAAAATGGATTTATATTCCTGAAAATGTTTGAAATTCTGAATCTATATATATATATGCATGTGTGTATTTTAAGACTGTATTCCAGTGATATTCCATAGAAAAATTACAGGAACACCCCAAAACTGCCAGTAGCTTGGAAGTCCTCTTTTGAAATATAAGAAACCTTAGAACTGAACTTGGCATGCTAAGTCCTCACTTTCTGGTGTGCTTTTGGTTCCTCTGAGCACAATTTCTGCTCTTGACCAGGTATTCTTCCCCACCATAAACTGAAAAATGTTTCCTGAAGAAACTGTCATTGAAACAGATACTTCCTGGCACAAATTTCTGTGACGAGGCACTTTCTAATGAAAAAAGTCAGCCAAAAATTCTCAGTAAGTTTCATACAAATAATCACCAAAATTAGACAAAAAGTAAATGGACTTGCCTTGTTAAATCAGCATTGTGTCAGAGCACAAAGCATAGAACAGAAGCTCCTAGAGTTGTTTTAAAGTGAAAGTGTAATTGAACCACATGTATTTTAATTCTGACAGCATTTTTCTTACTTTTAATCCACTGGAAATGGCAATTTATATGCGCAAGCAGTTCTGCCCAAGTAGCCAACCTTAAAATGCCTTTGTATTTAAATAGAGTGGCATCTGACATTTCTGCGTCCATGTGTTATCAGACCTCTGTTTACCCTCTGGAAAGTGCCAGTGTAAGGGAAGAATAAGGAACAGTGAGAATTTGCCTGCTGGTTTGGGGACAGCTGGAACTCTGATTTACTGTGAAAGTTCAGGATGTCCCAATTAAATCAGGACACTTGAGAGATATGAAGACTTAAATGTCCCCCCAAAGCTTTGGTCTAATGTGATTAAGCTGGCTGTTTTTGCTAATGATAGACACATTCCAAATTGCAGAAAAATGATAAGTAGGTATAATGGGGTTTTACTGTTGTGTACGTATAAGAATATGCCCCAAAAAGGTTTCTATTCCCTGCTTCCATTTTCTATTGAATGTCAATCGTTTATAACTTTTGGCACCTATAATACAATCCTTTTTGAGATACACGATGCCCTTAGCTCTCAGGAACACCATGACAAAACCAGACTCCTCTGCTACCTCTTTTTAAACTTTGCTTGTTGATTTGTAGATTGGTACGCATTTGTGAAATGCCTATGACTTCTTCATGTGGAAAAACACTGTTTATACAGTGGGTACTAACTGAAAACAAAATGTGAAGAAAATGTACCACACTATGCAGTATATACTGTACAAGTGTGCAGTGCAGCTGGAGTTTCGAATAGGCAAAAAACCATTATGTCCTAATATCTGAATAGCATTGAGTTGGGACAGCTTAGGAGTTGCTCTCAGCTGTTTTCTTGACAATTATTGGTGAAGAGTAAGTAAATATAACTTTACTGCTTAACTTCCACAAAGACAAATATTCTTCAAGAAATGAAAGGGCAAATAAAGGAAAAGGTGTGTTCCATACTGCTGAAACAGCCTAAAAAAGAATGAATAATAGAAAGAAAATCCACTTGCAAACTCATAATTTTTAAATTTCTGTAATTGTCTAATGTTACTTAAATAACATACACACACGTTTTAAGTCAGTGATAAGTTACCATTCACGGTGAAATGTCTTTCTTTAGCATGATTGCCTCCTTTTACCCCCACCATGACAGATTGTATGTAATTGAACAGTTGCTGGTTTAGAACTGTCATTAAAAATGCATATATTCAAATAGTCTTAGTACAGCGTATTGCCCTTTCAGTTCATTTCCTCCTTTTATGTAGCAGTAAATATCTTTTTGTGTTCTTGTTCTAATTTATTTGGAAATAATGTGCTTCTTACTAAGAGCAAAGATTTTTTTAAAAGAATAGACTAAGCTTGTTAAGTTGCTTGCTAATATATTTTTATTGACCTAGTGTCTTTCACTCCTTGTATCACTGAACTCCAGGGTCTTTGTGGAGAGGATACATTTAGAGGAAAAACTTGGGTCTATTTTTTCTTTTTTTTTTTCAAAATGGTTTTAAAAGCAAATTCAAGTTGTGAAAATAATTCTGGCCTTACATGAGAAAGAAATCTTCCACTTCAATCAGCCAACATGGATCCTGACTGTAGATAAACAGAGGAGAGAGATCTACCTAACTGGAGTTTTGCCAGAAGGAAGAACTAGGGTGCTTAAACCATATCCACACACACTGTGACTGACTGAAGAAAATGTATTTGGCTACCCTCTCTCTCAGTTTATACAATTTAAGTTGTTCTTTAAATACAACCACATACCAAGTCAGAGAGGGAGCTGTTCATACAGACATTTTCAACAACATAGAATCATAGAATCATAGAATTGTCTAGGTGGGAAGGGACCTTGAAGATCATCAAGTCCGACCATCAACCTAACACTGCCAAAACCACCACTAAACCATGTCCCTAAACACCACCTCTACCCATCTTTTAAATACCCCCAGGCATGGTGACTCCACCACTTCCCTGGGCAGCCTGTTCCAATGCTTAACAACCCTTTCTGTGACGGAGTTTTTCCTGATATCCATCCTAAACCTCCTCTGGTGTAACTTGAGACCATTTCTTGTCCTGTTGCTTGTTACTAGCGAGAAGAGGTCGATGCCCACCTCTCTATGACCTCCTTTCAGGTAGCTGCAGAGAGCAACAAGGTCTCCCCTCAGCCTCCTTTTCTCCAGGCTGAACAACCCCAGTTTCCTGTGTATATCCACACTTCATTAATAACCTGGGATAGAACCAGCAGGACACAGTTACTCTTAAACATTATTGCCTGCCCTGCAGCATTCACTACTTAAATCTTTAACATTTTTAATCTCTTCCTTTCTTCCTCTTTTATTTGTTGGCATGATGGATCTAGGTACACAAAAAATAAAAATTAGAATAGTTAATTCTATAAAAAAGAATAACTGTGAAATATGATCATCCTGGAAGCAATGGGGCCAGACCTTTGGCTGCTGTAAGCTGTAAAGCTTCATTAGCATAAATGGAGCTATGACAAATCTACATCTACTGAGGATCTGGCTGATTGTTTGCTGATGACAAAATCTCACAAATGCCTATGACTTTTATACGATATGTGTTGAGGTTGCTCTGAAAGTTTCATAGACTATGAGAGAAAGGAATGGTTATCACCAGTGACAAATCTAATGGTTGGAAGACTCTGATATTGCTCATTCTTCAACTGTCTAAATGAGTTTTTACTTTTTTGAGATTTTTCCAGTAATACTGTTATGTACAGAGAAAATGAAATTAACACTTCATTACTATTCATCATACAGCACTGGAGACAAACTTGAGAAAATATACGTTATTTACTATCAGCAAACTATCATTATTTGAAATCTATTAAGAACAATAAAATAAAGAAAAAGCATCACTAAGCTACTTACTAAGTATTCCTCCAAGACACAGATCTAGCAAAATAGTTGGATGAGACATAACAGTACGTTAATTAGGTAAACCCATCACAATTAGGATGAAAATTAGGAATAAAAATAGAGGAATAAGAGACGGAAAATTTCTTTTACATGAGGACTTCTCAAAAACTTTGAGTTACCAACACTGGGAACAAATCTAAGAAATGAGACTACAATTGGAGTATTTAAAAACAGAAAGATCCATGGTCACTGATGAAATTTGCATGAGATGCATTTTTGTAAACTTTTTTTTTTTTTTTGCTATGGACAAATTCTAAGATGTCTTTTCAGACAAATACAGAACAGTGCCATCCAACTCTCCGTCAAACCAAGCTTTTATGTGCCTCCAGAGCTATGGTGGAAAGACAACACATATAGGCAGAGACCACCATCTCAGTATCAAAACTGTTAAAATCTTTGCCGAAAGGATTATATCACGTATGTATCACCATGAAATATTAAATATAAGTTACAAGCCCATGTTTCTCAGTTGTCAGGCAGATATATAATGTGTGTCTTTATTTAGATTTTACATAGATACATAATGTCCCCCACAACTTTTTTAAACTGATGCCAAAACTTTAGATATCAGTGAGGATTAGAACCTGCTTGATAGCCACTCGTGCTTACAGTCTGAGCAAGTGGAAGGTCATCAGTTCTGGCACAGGACCAATCACAAAAAAAACAGAAAAGAAAGAAACAATGCAAAGGCTTACAACTGGTAACACATTTGTAGCATAACAACAGAATCACTGAAGGGACAGATGACTTGTTAAGAAGTTGTAATGACATGCTAACAGGGGCTCTGTAAGTATAATTATTGGTCAAGGACAGATTATTGTAAAAATGGTAATAAAAGACAATTTTATATTCCTTTGCAATGAGCCTTCACAAAACCAATATTAGTCATGCGTGCTATATATGCATATTTTGTACAAAGCCAATTAACCTCTTTATTTGAAAACAAGTGCTTCGTTATTGTTGAATACAGCAGCTAATCCTTTGCAGCAGATAACTTTCAGCAAGTATGAGTGGAATGAGTTGTACTTGCTATGCCCATGTTCTTCCACAATTGAAAGATTAAATATTTAATTTGCTAAACACTGGTATATATGAAGGTTAGGAAACTTTTGGTATAGGAAAAGTCAAGGCATCATCTGAGGATATAACAAATGTTTGCACTAGATCCGTCTTTCCATTTATTTATTTTCTTAACCTGTTCAGCCCTACAGATAAAAACATACCTTTTTTGGTCAGCAAAGCTCAGCTTCTGTTAAGGTAATAAGAGTTTTTAACCAGCTTTAAACTAGCATCATGATTGCATGGCTAACAAAAAGAGTGCTAAACATATCAAAGTTGCATTGATAGAACAACATAGCTGAGCCATCATTTCAATCAGTTAAGATTAATATATTTCTCTGAGATGCTTAACACAGCATTATACATATTGCGGGGACGAATACCTAATCACAGTCCTGTCTTTATGATTAGGACCACACAAATTGATGCAACAGTAATTCCTGATTCATGGTAAGGTTGATGAAGCTAATTAGGAATAAATAGCACGATGAATTAGGAACAAACAGTATGACAATGCAGTCAGAAAAGCCTTTCAAAAATAAACTCTTCTTATAAGAAGATAATAAAACAGGTTATCAGGAGGCAAAACAGGCCAGCAGATCCTCCGTTCTAGAGTTTAGGCTGAAGATCCATTCTATGGCAACACCTTGTTTGCAACCTTCTCATCTGAAAACAGCACCAATTCTTGGACTCTACACAAGAATAGTGAGACACTGAGGGAGGGTTAACCTTTTGTTCAGCCCCAACCAGACAGCGCTGCTAAACTGTAGCCTCAACAAGGGACAGGACATTATAAGAGTCTATTATCTTTCTCTACTCAAGGAACAGAAAGCTTCTTACTCCAGGTAATACATTTAATTTTGAAAACAGACCTATTTTCCTTACATGTAATTGAGTTCTGTTACAGAACACAAAACAGGTAGGGCTTGTTGTCATCCACAATGGAAAGAGGTCGATATTGAAGGACACAGACGCAAGTTCCACTTTATTTTCAAGGGCATAAGTTTCTTTATGAAAGGTCTCCAGAATAAAGGAACCTCTCCCTTCTGCATTCGTAAAGGCCAAATACTGTTTTCACTGGATTAAGGTACACGCTGAACCTCTTCTGTATCATTATTTCACATATGCCACTTTTTTTCCTTCTTCAAGCAAATGTTTCAGTGAGCACCAACTGCACTCGGGTCTCCTGTCACTTAACCCCTCCTTGCTTGGATTTCTCTTCTGTCACTTTGGTATTGAATGTGTTTTTGTTTGTTTCCACCTTCTCTGTAAAGGGGGCAGGGTTTGGCCTAAACTGTGCGACCTTCTTTCAAATACTGGGGGAAGAAGGGCAGGCTGCTAGCATCATGCAAGTATGCTCTGCTGAAAGAACGGCTGTTAAAGAGGGTTGGCTGATTCAGCATTATTTGAAAATCATTTTGGAGTGTCCTTAGCAGGACGTTACCGGTGAGCTAAAAGTAAGATGATGTCGGAGCATAAATATCACTTTTTCACAGAGCAGACAGGAATGATCCAGTTAGTCACTAGTGTCAGGGACTACCAGTTTGTACATCACCAAGGTTAGTGAGGAAACAGTTTATGAGATGCCAAGATGTCATCTTTCATAATAATAGTAATAATCATAGGATCATAGAATCATTTAGGTTGGAAAGGACCTTTAAGATCATCGAGTCCAACAGCTAACCTAACACTGCCAAAACCACCACTAAACCATGTCCCTAAGTGCCACATCTACATGTCTTTTAAATACCTTCAGGAATAGTGACTCAACCACTTCCCTGGGCAGCCTGTTCCAATGTTTGATAACCCTTTCGCTGGAGAATTTTTTCCTAATATCCAATCTAAACCTCCCCTGCCACAACACGAGGCCATTTCCTCTTGTTCCATCACTTGTCATATGGGAGAAGAGGTCGATCCCCACCTCGCTACAGCCTCCTTTCAGGTAGTTGTAGAGAGTGATAAGGTCTCCCCTCAGCCTCCTTTTCTCCAGGCTAAACAACCTCAGCCACTCCTCATAGGACTTGGGCTCTAGACCCTTCATCAGCAAGCATTGGAGTTTTTCAACGGTTGAAAAGATATAAGTTTTATATATGTGTCAAGCACACGTGCTATGTTATGCACTAAACTTCAAAATAATATTGTATTTGATCACCTGAGGCCATATAAGGAGAAAAATGGCTTTTGTGGAACCTGGGAGTTCAGACCATGGCACAAAAGTATGTCTCTGCTTTGAAGACATAAGCAGATTGTCCATTTCTCCATCTACGTATTAGTTTGTCCTTTGTCATTCCTGTATTTCAGCAATGATATGTCCTGCAATGGACACCGGATTTCAGCTACCTATATTCTCAAAACCATGTCCATTTATATCACTGACACCTGCTGAACCTGACATTCTGCTACAGCTTTGTTAGAAACACGAGATGATAATAAGATAACTGGTGATTATATTTTTCCTCACTTATGAAAAGCGACAGCTGGGTAGGTGCCTTCACATGGCCTGCTTTAAATATCAAAGTAAGGTGCTGTTCAGACTATCTATATCAGGACCCCTGGCCTGACATAATCAATGAAGGTAACCAGACTTTTCCTGAAGTACATCCAAGCATTTAAGTTAGACAGCACACAGTAAGAGTATTTCTCATACAGTGGAATGGAATAGCAATAGCAATAGCAATAGCAACAGCAATAGAATAGAATAGAACAGAATAGAATAATCTCAGTTGGAAGAGACCTACAACGACCTAGTCCAACTGCATAGTCCTGAAAGTCACACTGACTTTCTTTCACCGTAAGAAAATCTAATGTATATTTTGTGATCTCTACCTGCATTTTGCAGTGGGAAAGCAGAGAGTCTTCTATACAACTACCATACACAAAACACCTGCACTGTTGTATATTTTACTTCCTTTCAATCGCATGTTTTAAGGAGCCCTTACTGAGGCTAGACATTATTTAAATAACAAAAAATCCAAACCTTCCAAAACAGAGATAATTGGTATCACCTTGTACTATTTATAAAAGGAGTTTCTGGCGAGGAAGTATTATCGGTAGGTCATTTTCTTACCCTCTGCTGAAAGAAAGCTCACTGTTGAAATTAACTCTTGAAATAAACCTAAAGCTAACTGATGTTTACAGCGGCTCTACTAAAAATACAAGAAATAATTGGAACATGTGATCCTGTCTGCAGTTCCCATCAAAATCACAATGCAAGACAATTCTGCGGTCATCATGAGGCAGATAACATTGATTAATGTTCCTATATAGCAATGACACCATACATTTATGGACAGACTGGTGAACCTTTGCCAAAGCTCACTAAAAGCAGCTGCAAGGCAGGATTGACTTTTAACCTCCCCTGTTTAATATAGGAACTTCTTGGCATAAAAACTATGCTAGTAGCATACAACCTGCAGGGTTACCATTACAAAAACAGATTTGGCCAGCAGGACATCTCTATTTCCCGAATAAACTCCTGACACATTACATGAAAGTGAGGTTATACAGGCATATCTGGAAACTGGAAGAAGTGATCAAAAAAAATTTATTCTTAGGATACTCTGAAAAAAACACATTTTTGCTTAATTTTTGATGTGACAAGCTCCCTTTTAATTGGTTAACAAGTGATATTATTTGATATGAGAAGTAAACAACTATACAGCAGTCTACAGTGGTGAAAGACATGCATATGAATCCTTATTTCTGCAGACGAATTGATCTCTGAATAGTGAGGTGGAGCTTTTACTTGTCTCAGAAATATATTGCTAAGGTGCAGGAGAATTGTTCTTGCTTGCTGTGGAGTCATGTATGGTTAAGCCAGGGTGCCAAAAGTGCCTTGTCTGTGAGTTGCAAAAGGGTATTGTGGGAGAACAATGGTATTTTCCTTCTCTTTTGGGACAGGAAAACAGGGAATTCTTTAATAAGACATGCTGATAAAGGAGGATGCATTTTACTCCTCAGAAGGCCTTTATCCATGTCAAATTCCATTTTCTCAATTCAATGATATATTATTAGTGTCATTTTCTGGAACAAATGATACTGTAAATAATTCCAGCAAGTGCACTTAATATAGATTTGTTTGCTAAGTGTCAGTGTCTCCCTCCAGGGTTAAAGGTAGAATAAAATGTTGTTTATCCCAAAGGGAAAAGAAATTACAAGATTCCTTGCTTCCTCTCTTGTTTCTGTCTGTGAGCCATTGTGATCCCAGGGCATAAGGTCTATCACATGCTAAAGGAAAGGATTCTTGCAAAGAGCCCTTTGTTTCAGTAGGGCAGTATCAGTGGCTCATTGTACCATTCATTAATGCACCATCTCTGCTTCTTCTTCTGTTTTGTTTAAACAAGCCAACTTACTCCTTGAAAAAGTTGTTCTGTGCTCAGCTGTGTAACTGGATTACAGCCTCCCAAATAACCAAAGCAAGGGTGTTAAAGCAGATGGAGACAGAACGTTAGAGCTAGAATAAAATATGTTCACAGAGGGGGGCTCCCTGTCCCTCTTAGAGAAATCAATACTGCTAGTGAGGCCTTTTCGTTGCAGAAGTTTGATTGTCTCCAGATTATCAGGATTGGACCACCAGAGATCATATGGCAATGGTGACGTTTTGCATTTTTGTCCCTGGAGTGGACCCAGAGTGCAAGTCTCTGGAGCTTGGTGCTTGTGTGTCCCCTTCCTTGGGCTCTTCACAGCCACATCTGCTGCTGCCTCCTGCTCACTGTGCCTCTGTGGAACTGCTGTCTCTTCTCCTCAGCAGCAGCTAGGGCAATGCTTGTTGGACCTTGTACATTTGCTGCTATTTGGTGCTTCCTTCAGTAGGGCATCAAGGGAAGGGAGTGTAGGCTTCCAGAAGGATGGGAAAAAGTACGACTACTGGACATCAAATGTATGAGTTTCCTTTTTAGCATATGTGAATGTCACCATTTTACACATGAATAAAAGAGCTGTTATAGCTATGGTGGTAGTCTATGAAGTTTATTTTACTCTTATGCAACTCTGGTCTAAACCTGATACTTCTGAGAAAAGAGAGAAGTTGTGTAAGACATATTATTTTCCAATCAACTGAGAGCTCCCAGAAATCCTTTAGGCCCCAGTCCCACATCCACTTACACCTCTGTATTTCATTCAATGAATGCCAACAGAAGCATCCCTAGGTAGCCACATGTGAGCACATGCACGTACAGTGTCTTATTTCATCACTTTTGTGGCAGACAAAAAAAGATGGAGACAGTTTTGCTGCCTCAGCTGCCTCAGCTGTGAAAAAAGCAGCTGCTAACCAGCCTAACTATGTAAATTACTCACCTAAAGGATCCAGAAGATCTTTATGGTTCCAGCACCATATCAGAACACATATTCTTTTTTTAAAAAAAAAAACAGAACAACCTTCTGTTTTCAAATCTGAAAGCTGCTAGCAGGAGCTTCAATGCAGAAATGTTCATAAATGCTTCATCTTTATACTGTTTGCAGGCAAGGAATATTGGTTACAGAAAAGTTAGGCATTCCCATTACATGGAAGGAATCAAGATCGTCTGCCTCCAATACATACTGTTACAAGTGCTAAATTTCAAACCACAGCCTCCAAACTTTTTTCATTTTTTGGCTGAGAAGAAACTAGGCTTGCAATAGTGAGATGAGTGCGCTAACGTGAGTAATGCTGTTTCCTAAAACTACTCAAAATTGCAGTCATGCTAACACGCTTTCAGATCCAAAATGTTTATTTTCTTAAGCATTTCAAACAAATTTGTTGAAAACATTCAATCTACTTGTGAAAACAGTTACTTTGCTCCTGAGAACTGGCCTGACATCTGCAAGTAGACATAAATGATCAACTTTCAGAGAATGACTCTAGTAGCATCCTCCCTCTCAACAAGCACATTTTAATGAAATACCCTCTTACGAGGTAACCACCATGTAGAAACTGTAAATGCATTCTCTACGTGGAGTATGTGTATGAACATTTGAACAATTTTCACTTGAAAAGTCAGCTTGGTAACATCAAAAATATTATGAAAAACAAAACTGCATCTAGTTCTCTACCTCTGATCTATCTACTCATCTGTATTATTTTCAAATGACTCATCCTGAGAGCGCTAGAACACATCCTGAAATATGTAAGATTAATCAATCCTGCGATGGACTTATGTAAATGCATAACTATGAGGATGTGAGTTGTGTTATTGACTTCATTGGAACTATTCACCGGCTTTAAACTTAGCCAGTCTAAATAAACAAACTGCTGAGGTTTTATTTCTCTTCCCTGCTTCCCTATAGACCAATTGGATTAATTTTGATTAGGATTAAGTTTTTTCTCTCTCCACTGCAATATCTGTCTTCTCTTCCTTCTAATCCTTTCTTTAATTTATCCCTTCTCTACCTTTTGTCTTTTATCCTTAGTATAAGTATTTACCTTCTTAGGAGATGTTTTTATGCTCCACAGCAGATTCTAATACAGGACTTGGACTATCTGAGATAGCTTTTTAGTGCACAATGGGACTCTTAGCTATAGCCGGTGCTCATCAATACTATCACAACATAAATATATTCAACAACATCCATAACAATGTTGACAGACTATTAACAGTGTCAAACACTCTGACATATCCAGGTCAGAGAGGTTGTTTTCTTAATGTCAGCTTGAGAAAGTGTATTTTCATTTTCACTCTAATGAGGGATTCAGCAGTGTACAAATGAGGTTAGAAAAAAATGTGAAGAAGGTTCTTATCAGAAATTTAGAAAAATAGGTGTGGACTAAAAAATCTGACTGCTTTTCCACTTTTCAACTGAAAGGACATCACACTTACATGCAGCTATATCAAGAAGCATGTTTTCCTAGAGCAGCAATACAATAAGTCTTTCCTCAACCAAGAGCTGCAAGAACACACCATATGACTAGAATGGCAACTGACACATAGTTAAGGGCATTACAATGATTTGGAATCACTCCTACTCTTCCATTATCAATAGAATTTAACTTCTGAGACTTTTTTTTCCTAAACTGACAGCACTGCTCTTCAAAATAGATAGACCTTCTATACAAATTACAACTGGAAAATATAAGTGGCACTGTTTGGCTAGCAAATAAACCTCAGCTGATTGTTTTCAGTTTGATTCACACTGGGTGTGCTTTATTCCTCTCTCAAAAAATAATGCCCATTTTCAAAAGGAAAGGATCTGTGAATAATCCACTTTTTATACACGCATTGCTAGTAAGCAGAGCAGAATAAAGATGCCTTCATTCCACTAACAATTATGAAAAGATCATATCAGACAATGACCTTTAGAAATGCTTCAGTGACCACTGTGTCAGGCTGTAAGTCCTAAGTGGGAATTCTTCAGACAAGATTTGATTTCACTTTCACTTATATGCCTAATTTTGCCCCATTCATGTTAACATGATTTTTACTGTTGACTTTAACAAGGGAAGAACAAAGCCCTGATGTGGAATAAGCTCACAGAAATTAATAGATAGCCATACGTACAATGGAGAACTGAGTTTAGCTGTGTATTTTTGCTTCCTGGCCTCTTGATTTTCCAAGGACATCCTTTAGCATTTGATGTTGGTGCCAATTAGAGAGAAGGTAGAGGTAGAATTTATAGCACTGCCATCAATAAAACTCTTACTGAAGCAAACGGGAAATATGTGCATGAATTTGGCTGAGTATCGCTATGGTAGAAGAGAGCCAACCGGCTGATTATTTTCAGTTTTTAGATGGACCACTAACCTCAAGAAAGCAGTGGAAGAGAAATGTCTATCTGTTCAGGCCTTAAAGTAATGTTTTCAAGTGAACTTTTAATAACAATGCTCAGCATAAGATTCAACAATACAAATCCATAATATTCTCCTGCCATTCAAGGTCACGTTAACCTTCTTGAAGAAGAAGCCAAGAACTCCTTAAGTTAATCATCCTCTACATTGAAGCTGGTGCTTATTTGATTCTGAGGTTTTGTTCAAGACGGAACAAGCATGTGAAAAATTGGTGAAATGCAAGATTTCATTTACACAAGGTCAAAGTGACCTAGATTTCAAGTGAGGTCCAAAGTATTATCGGTCCTTCACACAAAAAAAGTTTTGTGTGTAGTTCATTTCATATTTAAGATGTTTGCATAAGCGTATGTAAAAGAGCATTTTCTTCTTGCTCTGCCCAGGAAGGTCAAATAACTGTTAATACTAGATAAACCTGTTGTGATTACTAGTCCCCAGAATAACTTGGATTATGTTTAGTGTTCTCAATACACAACAGTTTATTCAAGGAGGAAATATATAGACAGAAGCTACATCTACCACAGACGCAAGCTGTACAGCTGTGTGAGCTCTGGCTGTGCCTGCTGAGGATTTGGGCCCACTGTTTGCTAAGACAAATAAGTGTAATCAAAACAGACAATTTATGTTGACTGCAAGACTGATAAGAAACTTCTGAGTATTCAACTTAGTCCATGCTGGAGCTCAAACATACAGGTAATCTTATTAAAAACGCATTACACTCTGAGCAGAATATCTTTATGATAATATAAGAAGAAATCTATGTTGTGGTATTAATATCTCACTAATTCAGACCCAAACAACCAGCATATGCACTGGTGAAAAAGCTACTGGCTTGAAAATTAACAATTAATTTTATATTAATTTTGGCAGAATAAGAACAGTGCAGTCAATAACTTTAGCAAACAGCATGATTCATATATCACATTAAATTACACATGTATTCTTTAATGTTTTTATTTAAAAAAGCACATTAAACTCCTCTTCTAAATATCTTAGCAGTAACATAATGGACTGAGTTGTTATTTATAGTGAGATTTTTTTCTTCATATTTTCCATCTGTCCTACCTGTCGACATGTCAATAGACAGATCAGGGACACGGACATTGAAGACAAATGGCCAGTATGAGACGTGGAACTTAAACTGCAACAGGCAGAATCAGATTTGAGGTGATATTTTTGTAAAGGGTGTTATACTACATTGAAGTAGTTGCTTTTAGCTTTTAAATATTTGTCAGCTATCTAATTGAAAGAGGAACACAAAAGTTGTGACAAGCTGTGATATTTTTCCTTTAAGTATTTCCATAAGTTACAGAGAGACATGAGAAATCTTCAATGTATAGGTCTCCTAATATGTTTTTGTTATCTGCTGACTTTCCTCGTGCTGAAGGTCAGAAAGTTTGAAATTCCAGTTCAGAGGAAGGGCTGTTTCGTGCCTTGAAGGCAGGTCCCTCACTGGGGAGGCAGGGTTGCTGCCTGGCTTCTCTGGGAGCGCAGGCACGCTGGCACACCTGCCACAAGCACAGGAAGCCCTCCCCTGGAAGCCCAGCTCTTTCCACGAGCTAACACAAGGACAGAAGAGCCTCTGCTGCAGCCCACTCCCAGTCTAACACCACTTTGGCAAGGCCTGTGGTGTGAGCCAGAAGCAGCCCTTGTGCTCAGGGAGAGTACGAGCCTCGCAGCGGTACCAGCCTCTCCTTCTGCTCGGTCACTTGATGGGCTTTTACTCACAGAGCAAACCGCAGGAAGGCCAGGATTTCTGCACCACTTGTCTTTAAATCCAGCACTTGTCTTATGACTGCAAGCCACTGCATTATTTATAAAAGGCATTCTGCTCTCTTCTTTTTAAATACAACCCGTCCTATTCTGAACACTCTTTAAATTGAATATTGTCTTATGCACCTTGATTGTGTGTGGAAATATACTGCTTCAAGGTAAAAGGAGAGGAGTTGAATTATTATCCTGGAGGCTGTTTGTACACTTCCATGATCCACCCACTCGTCTTACCTTGAGAGTGATGAGAATTGCATGGGCTGGTCAAGAACAGAGCAAAGTATTCAAGTGCTGACTGACAAGGTTGCCCCTCCTAAGTGTTGGCTCTGAGCTCTGATCTCCGAGCACTATTGATACTCGGCAGTGAAGCAGAACTGCTGACGTTCCCGCTGGGCTCCATGCAGAAACCTGAACATCCCCACTGCATTCACAAATTGGAGCCAGAGTTCAAGGAAGAAACCTTAAAGCAGGAATTTTCATCTTAAATGAAAGATGTTTTCACTCTGCCTCCTATTCAGTAACATACTTTAACATGCATCTAACTTTAAACACTAAAACCCTATTGTGTACTGGAAGGCTAGAAGTCAGATGTGTGATTGAACTTCACTTGCTGAACTTAGGCCTGTATCAAGATAGAAACCTCTAAAGCACCTCTCTTTATTAAAAATCTATTTCTACCAAGAGCTGATATGTTCCAGATATGACAGCAGACTTTATTTCTTAATAGCTACTTCACAATCTCAACCTTCCTAATGACACTATAAACCACTGGTTATCATACCAGATTTAAAGTGTATATATATAGAATGAAAGCACCGTTACAAAAACAGCTATCGCAACTGGCCTCACAACTCTTGCTTTATTATAGAAGAAAGGCAAATATATGTGCATGTCCATCTACATACTTGTACATATTTAATCTCTAAATCACAGGGAGTAAAATCCTGGCACCAGTAAAATGATTAATTACCTTCCCATGGATTTCAGTAGGACAGGATTTCTCCTCACATTTCTCATCAGCAGTTTGATCGCTTACCTGATTTCCCTCAAAATGTGGTTTAAACTTTAGCCACCTCCTTTTTTTCCCTACTTCTTGCTTTATAAAAATGAAAATGCAACAAACTATGATTATAAAAAGAAAAACCACACATTTACTAAGGCACCATTTTTTCCCTTCATCTACTGGAAATGTGTCTTTTAAGAGTTTTAAAACTACATTAGAATATTAGCTATAACTAAAATAGTTATTTCGCATGAATCCTTAGAGGTACACATTAAACTTAAAGTGACAATAAAATAATCTGCAAAAGTAATTTTGAAATAGTTAGGCCTCCCTAGGAAAAAAAAAACAAAGAAAAGGAAAAACGCGTAACGCGTGTAAGTGTTAAAAATATTGTTGATCTTAGAACTTGCTAGTGAGAGTAACAACATTGTGTGGGCTGAGCCACTGAAGCCACGGTGGGTCTCTGTAAGGATTCTCGCTGTTGCCACGTGCTGCTGCTGCTGCTGAAATGTAAAGGGGAAAATCAGAGATGGAGGTGCCAAAGATGGTAAATTCAAGTCAATGCTTCAAAACAAAATGAGTGGGATGGCTTTTTAACATCCGGTTGGTGTGTTATAGAGCTCTTCCCTGTGTAAATCTTGCTGCCCTTCCACTGAACGCTTCTCCCAACAACTGGAGGTGTACGTGCAGTAGGAGTGGGTGGCTGGGTCAAGTTGGTTGGAAGTGGGGGTAATAAAGAGGTAAAAATATTTTATCCAGGTAGGTAAAGGGGAACAGGAAATCAAGATTAGAACCGTATTCCTGTAAAGGGGGTGCTCTCAAAGGGTTGGCCATCACTGGAAGGTCATCCCCTCTCTCTCTACTACAGGCCTCCCAAAGGCAAAGCACCATCCAGTTTTATGTGAGATACCTATGTGTATCACGTATGTGGCATGCAGGTGGATATGCTGGAAATAATGCTGAAAAGCCTGCGATATACAGAGCCTTAGACCCTTTGAAAGCTCTAGACTAGGACTGGGCCGAGAGATGGACCCTTCCTTCAGAAGTCCTTCTGAAGATGGACCACCCCTCTGAAGTCACGTTCTGACTCCGGTGTGGACAAATCACCCACAGCTGCTAAATTAATTGAGCGAAAACATGAAGGAGAAGGGCCCATCCTTCACCCTTCCCACCTACGTGGAAGTCTCTATGGGGTAGGGGGGAGGGCTTCCTGATCTGCCAGCTAGACCACTCTGCTAACACTTTCAAACAACACACCTTCAAATCCTCGTCTAGACATGGCCTTATGCGCGCCAGAGATAAGAATCAGCCCCTGAATGGGTGTTTTGTTATATAACCACCGCTGAGGCAGGGGGGAGTTAAACATTTGCAGTAGTTTGTCACATTCCTAAAGCATTACGTTTTCAGCAAAGTGGATTATCTTGTCTCATTTTTCTCTGATGAACAATCAACTGCGATCTTGACACATGAATTTATTATGCTTGGGTTAGACAAACTAAGCCTTAATAAGCTTCAGTTAAAAACCTCACTTTGTGTTTGTGGAGGGAAAACTCAGCACTTAGGTTGCCTGACAGGGGTATGAAAATGAAATCAGGCTTCTCTACCCTTATCTAGCTTAGGTTGGATGTCTATGTACCAAAGATGTGATTTTTTTTTTTTTATGAGTTTTGCTAGAAATTTGATTGCTTTGTTGGAATGGTTCCACGGTATCTGACTGAGCTGACCTCCAGATGTATCTCCTCCCGGGCATTATGTTCTGTTTCGCATTATCAGCTGCATGCTCCAAAGGTTAGGTTGTGAGAGCTTGGGTGGGGCTTTTAACTCCTTCTTCCAGCTCCCACAATCACAGCGTGCCTGTTCTCCTGTGCTCTCGTGGTTAATTCTACCCAACAGTGAAAGAAAAGCAATACAAACTCAGCTTGATTTAGTAATTGCAGTCATGATTTATGTATAATGGTGTCACTTTATTGAACATTGATTTGATAGATAACGGAGAGCATGTGGCTGGCTTATTTGGAAAGTTTATTCAACACTACAGATCCTTTGAGGAATGTGCAGGAACTTTTAAATCTATGGAACAAACTCATCTGGTGTAAATCAGGTGTCTGAACTGACAATAGCGGTAATGGGTAAGGCAATAATTAGTACGCATAACTATTTCAAGGTGTGTAAAGTAATACAGTTCCAGTGCTGGAGTGTCATTGATTTACGCCAGCTGAGGATATGGCCCATAGAACTGACAAGAAATGGCTATGCCTACTAATTACTGAAGCTGCTAATGTATTTCAGCTGGTGCTGTTTTTATGTCAGTGGAAAATTACAGAAGTGCTAGCTCTTGCAAATCAGACATCTAAAAGTTTTTGCGATTTTTTCAGTTAAGTGGTCAGAAAAGTGAGGCTCCATTTTGTGCTCTGACAGTCCTCGTTAACATTAAACGCCAGCTTGACACGCTGATCAGTCATCTCACTCTCTTAGGCATCATCACTACAATTTGCATGGGCTTCCTCCCAGATTTAGGCAGGATGAAAAGCTGATTTTTTGGTTAGCCTTCTGGCATAGTATGAAGATGCATTTTAGATGCTTTTGAGACTGTTACAATTTCAGGTAGTCACTTGGAAAGAAGTGGCTAGTGAGTACAGAAAACTTCCATACTTGGTATTTCCAACAGCAAAGTGTTTATAAGTAGCGACAGCTGAAAACACGTGGGAAGTATTTTAAACCCAATGGCTCAGATAGCTTCTAGTTTCTAATTTATGTGGAGGGTATTGAGGGTTATACTACTTGCCATATTTTGTGCTGCCAGATTTATGTCTCGGATCACTTCAGTCACAGGTATGTCTTTTCAAGGATTCAAATCACTGAAGGTAAAAGCCCTGACAAACATGAGGACACCAAAGTCCTTCACAGGGTGGCCATAAGTCGAGCTAGCATTCTTCCCCAGCTTCTGTTTTGTTCAATTCAAGGCCTGTGGGTATTTTGAAATGCAAGGTTTCTTTTATCCCTGGATCAAGTTTCTTTGGAACATCATGAGTGACTGTTGGCCTAGCTGTTGGTGGGACTTGACCGTGTAAGAATATTTACATAGATTTTTAAGACCGAGGCCTCTGCCCTGGTTTTACTCATGCTGCTGCTGACACAGTAACAGTGAAGCTCCCTGGAAATTTTCAGGCTCTAACTTAGCCACTCTTCATATATTTGCATGCTCAACATAGAAGATACTGTGGGAAATAAGTAAATCTTTGTTGTTACTTCCCCGAGAGGAGGTTCCCTTTGTATAGTTTTGGGCTGAAAGACAAACAAGTGAGCCCAAGACTGTTCATGTTCGTAGAGTCACTTGTTTTATTTACACAGTCAGTAATCCTGGAAAACGGGTGGTTACAGAAGCATGTAGGCAATTCCTTCCCCCTCCATTCCCAGTTCAGTGCTAGCACGTAAGGTGCTGGAAGTCACATTACCTCTAAAGCTGAACGTAGTTCATGTGATAATAATTCAAAAGGAAATTTCCCCTTAAAGAGTTAGAGTTATAAATCTATCAATTGTTATTCTCAAGAGTAAAAATCTGGCCCACATGCTAACAAAAAAAATTTATACATCTGTGTAGACCTCTGTGTCGACCTGTGTATACATCTTGTGACCTTTGCTAGAAAAGTATAAATAAAGAGGAGAGCTAATGGTGTTGTGGTATTTTCTTGCTTTCACAGTCTAAGCCAAAGTCTGATTTTAATTGTGGCAAGTATCTTTGTGCTAACATCTATTTTTCTTCCAAGTGACAGGCTATATTGTGTTATAATGTTAATCCATTTTGACAATACAGACAGGATATCTCCATAAGAACCAGACCTTAACAAGACTTTCTATTGACCTTTACTACATAACTAGGTTATTTTCATAATTTACCTTGATTATCCTCACTTCAGCTATGAAGTCACAGTACTTCAGAAAAAATTTAAACTAAACCCAAATTGGCCAATATAAAAAATTCTCAGATTTGAGATGCTTCTTGAACAGATGTTTTGAGTTTTAAGTTACTATGTTAGTTGCAGTTTACTTGTCCTAATATTATTCAATACTGCTGTGCCTGCTTTTACTAACACAGCTGCTAATAAACCATTATGAAAGAAGAAAAATTATTATTTGGTATCAAGCCAGATTGCTTTTCTTAATCCATTCCTCTTTCTTCCTTGGGTTTATTAACCACAGGGTTGGCTACAGAAACATTTAAGTACCTAACCTTTAAATAACAAATCATGTCCAAGTTATTGTGCTCGTCCATTAGATCTGTTATGTTTTCCTTATTCTCACACAGAAAATAAATATACTAAGTCTGATTCTTCACTGTCTACACTGTGAGTAGTCATTGTGCCCATGCAAGACAAGCACAACATGGAAGGAAAAAAAATCTGATTTGGTAGCATAATGGATTTACTTTGAACTCATCACAATAATTACACAAGGTGATCAGTGATGGAGAATCATTATTCCTAAGAAGCAACTATCTTTTAGCTAGTACTGCATATCAGAGATATAAAGACCCTGGCTTATTACAGTGATTATTATTAGTCCAGTTGCCAATCCAAAAATCATATTTGATTGTCTCATGTGCAGCAGAATACTAATCTATTTCTCTTCTTACTTCTTCTATGCTTGTATAGACAGGTACATTAATCTATTCTGCCAAGAGCAATCTCTTTATCTATGCAGAACTAAAATGATTCTTCACTCTTATCTGTATCAGCATCTGCATATATGCAGAGGATAAAACAAAAATGTTTCCTCTCCCCATTTTTTGTCAGTTCTCTGCTTGGAGGGTGATCAGATCATCTTTAATTGCATACCAAGCAACAAATATCTGACATTTGATTTTGAGTGACTAAGAACTGCATTTTGTTGACAATATTAATATGCTCTTGTGTTCTATGTCTATCAGTTTTTAGGAGTTTAATCAGGTTAACGGTTTGCTGAAGATTCCCAAGAATACCTCATTCTGGCAATACCTAATGCTAGTCATTCACCAGATAGCACCAAGCTAAATTCCTTCACCTGAAAGACACTAGATGTGTCACATCCCAGTGTATCCTGGGAAGATAAGTGGTAGTGAAAATAGATCCAGTTCTTAGGGAAGAGGTTTCAAAAGAGGATGATCCAACTGAACACCTTGCTGGCAACAAAAATGGGCGGTCCCACTCCTCCCCTTCCCTTTCCTCAGGCACTGCTCTGATCTCCTGTCAAACAGATTAAGCACAGTAAAATGGCTGAATGAATCATCTTCTGAGGGCCTAGTGACCTCACCAGAGGAATTTCACCATCATCTCTTTGGAAGGCAGGATCAAGCCTGTAGGGAGACTCTGAAGTAATTTATCTGTGGGAGGAAGGCTCTGAAGTTACATGATCCTTAGCTTGGCTGGAGGGATAGGTCTTCATGCAAAGTTTTCATGAGATTGGAAACTGTGCTTAAAATTTTATTTTGATAGTGTTTGGCTGTTTGGTTCATTTTTGAGAGGTACCTAGGGCTCTAACTAAAAGGCAGACAAAGAAATGAATGAAGAGGATCTTCTCATCGCTTTGTCAGCCCATGAGTCAGCATGATGAGAATAGGCAAGGTGTGACCCAAGTGCATCTTTTGGATGACACGTTAAAGCAAAGTTCTGACCACTTGTGGTCATTAAAGATTCCACTGCAGTAATTATGTCTGTAAAGTGCGTTAACTCTGATGACCTGGCCAAGTGCCAAGTCTAAAAATTGCATTCTCCCTTCCAACATTCCCACTTTATTTCAAATGGATACGATAGTCTTCGTTTCCTCTCCAAAACAGCTATGTTGTTATAAGCTGCTAAATTCTTCCTGTGTTTCACCACAAAGTTTCAGAGCTGTAGTAGATTAAACAATCATTATATGGTTTCTGTATCAGCTTGTAAAGCAAGGCAGTATTTCACAAGATGAAAGGCACTGTAAAAATGTAAACTACTAATACTTTCGAGCCCGCTCACTGCAATACGAAATTTGGCCAGTGGCAAAAAGTACAGTCAGCTGAGACAGTGTTGAGTGGTTCCATTAATCACTGATGTGCAACATTTCTCCCAGCATGTTTAGTGTCATGAATGCGTAAGTTTGACCTAAAAATCAGATCTTTATGTACATCGTGGTACTGGCTCTGCTTCCTTTTTAGGTCAGATTCTCATCTGATTTATACTGCAAACAAAAGTCCTACAGGAGATACACTTGTGTTAAGCACAGAAAAACCGTGAAGTAGTACTTGGGCTTTTTGTGCATGTTTAGTTGCCTGCTTTGAGGCCAGTCCAAAAAGGAAGGGTGATAGACAAAACTCATTGCTGGATGGGGTCAGTGCAGTAGAGTAATTTAGCTGAGGTAATAGCAGAGTCATAAAGGACACAAAAAAAGCCATCTGTGTTAAGATAAAGTTCTCCCCCATCTGATGCCAGTGCTGGGTGCTTAGAGAAAGAACATAAGAAAAGGGAGCGCCTGTAGCAGTATTTCCCCTGGTAGCATCTCCCCAAATTCTCCCAGCTTCCAGCAGTCTGCAGGACTGTACACAAAGAAACAATGCACAGAATGGATAAACTGGTGGCATGAGAAATGATATACAGATGTAGCTGACGCTGAAAATGCAATTTGCATAATATGGTAATGTATGCATTATAGTTCCAACTACATACATGATCAAAGCATCCATTGTAAATGATAATGCAAATTAATTTTAGGCTCATTATTATTAATTGAACCTGAATAGAAATCAGATTCAGTAAAAATAGAATAAAGAAACAAACTGAAACTATGTAGGGAAACAGTCATTAATATGATTATTCTCTCTGACTTATAGTTAGGTACATGCTTCTTCTGTCTATATTTCTCTTTCTGCCTTCTCTGGTATGATTTCAGATACAAATTCTCCATTATTCTGCAGCTCATGCTCTTGGTTGCTCTGTTGATGTCCACGTCACTCTCTCAGCACACTTTCTCAAATGTATTATTAAGGTCTGCATGGTCTAATAGGCTGCCATTACCCTGAGCTTTATTCATCCCTTTTCCAAACGAAATCAAATTTGAGCTTGAATAATGTTGATAGGGACGTTTGCCTAAACTAAGTTTGTTACTGCAGTAATGGGGTTGTTTTTGTGAATTAGTGGGTCATTTGTTTTTAAAAACAGAACACCAGTATGTTCCTGATGTTCCTGCCCCTTCTAATAACTTTTTAATGGTGATCTTTTGTCCTTTTGTAATGGTTTCTAGTTTCTGCAGTGGCTTACGCCTGGAGACAGGAGAAGGATAAAATACCAGGATCGAGCCATTATCCAGCTCTGAAGCTTCTGTCCTAAAGTGTGTTTTAAATCATTTAATCGTGTAATGTAATTATATCCTGATTTTCAATAAATATGCTTAAATCTGATGAGACTACATTTCTTTTTTTTTCCTAGACAGTACTAGAGAGTGTGATCTTCAGTGACTACGAAATTATTTAGCGTTGATAACTCTCGTTAACAACCGTAAGAAATGCATGGTTAGTCTCCTTAGAATTAAAGCCACCATAAGGATATGAGCATCTTTTACTTCTCTGTGAATATTTTAACTTTATCATAAACCTACTTTCAGTATAGGACAATGCATTGGGCAAAGACTGCACAGACTGCATGCAATTGTAGATGCAAAATAATATTATATTTCTTCCTAGATTGAGGAAGCAAAAGGGGACAGATAAAATCTGTGATCTCATTCCTAGGAACATTCCTGTCTGTCTCTCCTTTGTAAGACATTAACAACTTCATTCTGACATTTTAAAGTAATTTTAATTTAAAAGAATTTAATTTAATTTAATTTAAATTTAATTTAAAAGAAATTTTAAGTAATAATTAATCTTATTTTTTTCCTTACTGATATTTTTATTTTCCTTATTATAGACTTTATGATTTGTGTATATGTGGCACTCTAAGAAGTGTTAATGAAACCACATCTCATTTTATTTTTTTTTAACAGTTTATACCATATTGATACTTATAGCTGCAGTGAAGTTGCACAGAGTTTATTATCTTTGAATCACAGTTCGTACTAGTTAAAACCCAATCACTTTCTCAAAGTCATTTTGGAGAATGTGTTGGAGTGATGTTGTGTTTGTATCCCAGTGGCCGCCTCTGAACTGACATGGCCAATATACCATCGACCCATTACTGCTCGCATCACCTACAGGGAGCAAAGATGGCATGACAATTGGAGGACCAAAGGGAGGTATTTTTGTCCCTGCCCCTTGCTGGTTACTCACACTTTTACCCTTTTACTCAAATACATTGAGAGGTTCTCACCCTGTCTCCTCCGAGGGGGATACAGGCAAGGAAAAGCTGCAACTCTTTTCCCATTTTCAAACATAAAAACATTCTGCTTGGGAAGTCCCCATTACCAAATGTGCCTGCATGTGCAGACACTAACAGCATCAGAGCATGCCCAAAAGATTGATTTTGTCAACTTTATTCATGATAAATGGCATTATACTTCATATGTGCTCACGGAGGCCAGCAGGACTTGAGGCAGAGTATGCAGATATTGATTTTGAATCCTGGACCAGAATCCTCCACTCCTCCCAAATTTTACTTTTTTCAGAATTGCTGGTCACTGTTTTAACAGCTCTAAAACTGGATGTTGCAGGTGTCCCGTATTGACAGCTGCAATTTTACTGATGCTATGCAGCACAGGATGTCCAGTCTTATTAACGTTTCAAGACATAGGAAATGCAACTCAGTATCTGAATGCAAAAGAAGGAAGGAGCCTTTCAAAGTTCAAGGTAAATGCCATTATTTTTAGGTTGTTGGAGGAGGAGAGAGCAGTTAATGCTCCTTTACTTAATTTAAAGTACTTAATTTTAAAACTTGCTTTTCATTTTTAATGTTTCCTACAAAATTCAAGAAGACTGTGGAAAACAGCACATGCTGGTATATATAAATTAGTTACAGACTTTCATACTTATACGCTTCTGGCTTCCCCCTCCCCAAGAGCCCACAGTAGTTAAAGGAGGTGCACAAATGAGAAATGCAGAACTGCTAAAGACTTGGAGCCTTCTGCAGCAGACAGACTGAAGAGAAGACAGCATACAAAATATAGGATGCTTTATAGAAGCCTTTGATTCTGAAAGGGCTGGGGAAGGGGTGGAGTAAGTACACAAAATGTTAAACAAAAAAAAAAGGTAGAAAAATATGCACATGTTCACTGCAATCAAAATTAGTCTGTTGACCTTGTTTCCTGAGGCTATAATTTACGTCAGCCGTTCAGCAGAATTCAAAATTCTAAATATTGATATGGATGACAGCAAACTCTCAAGGTACAAAAAAAGTTTTCTTAAAGTCATATTGGAGAGGATATACCTTCTTACATTGTAAGGCATAAGGCGGTTCCTGATCATGAAGAGCAAGGGGGAAATTTTTCCTGAAATTATCTGTTTATTCTTTCCTTAGTTCCTTGGACTTTCTCTAAGCTTCTGCTCGTTAATGGCATGATGATGGAAAACACGGACTACTGTGGTCTGATCCAACATGGTGATTCCTACAGCTCTACTGAGAATGGATATTCAATAAATAAAATCCCTTGTGACATGCAAAAGGCGAAAAGGGACAAAGCACTCCAGGCCAAAGTCAGAAAGCCCCTACGAGATCTATTCTTGACTACCCACTGTATTTATTTTTTTTCAGACTTTGACTGTCTGATGACTTTCAGTCTCATAGGAATTTTTTTCAGATATTGACAATAGGTGTTTTGCCTTAGATGGCAAGCACAACAAACTGTAAAGTCGTGTACTAGATATTCTGGTATGTGCTCATATCCTGGTATGATCTCATTTTAAGGAATGTGATTGTGACTTTCCAGCATTATAATCTGAAATCAGGATTTGGTTGTAGACTGCTGCATCCCATGTAAAATACTGTCTCTCTATGAATTTCAGCTCATGTCAATACATCTTCATAGCCAATGCTGGAAAGCATCACCAATTACTGTGGCTGTTTACAGAGCAGAAGAACAGAATATTTAATTTTACCAGCCTCTAAGGACAACAAAGCTGAATGTGAACTCTAGTTAAAGTTTTGCTGATTACTTTTGACCTTTCTGGGACAAAGACATGAAGGTCACTGGAGTTATGATTTTTTCACATTCTGCTTGTCTTTGTCATTCCCCTAATAATGCAGAGGACTAGAAACAAGAGCTGGGTGATGTTTTTTTCCCCATGCCTGGAAATCTATTTAGATTAGTCACCAGGTTTTCCAGTCTATGGTCATTGAAGGTCATTTGGATTATAGCTGAAATTCTCAATTGGAACCTCATCTTGTAATCAGAACTTAAAACCCAAGTGAGGTTTTGTATCTCCTCTGAAAGGGTAGGTTGTTGTATGATTAGCTTCAGAATGTTAAATGGACTGTCTGTGTAATGACGGGTAATTTTGGGGGGCTTAAATTGCACTATGAGAAGACCTGTCTTGAATAATAACTACTGGACTGTATTATAAAGAACAGTATTCTAGGCTTCTCCTAAATGCTAATTCTATTACACATTAACATTTCCTTTGCTGTAAAATGGCAAAAGGCAAGCCAGCAAGATGTAAAAATCTTGCAAAGTGCATTTTCACTTATAGACTGTTCCTAAGAGCAAGCCGTTTCCTGACAACGTCCCTTAAATAAGCATCCACTTACAGTGGTCATCATTACATAGTCAGAATCTGCTAATAGCTGTTCCAGAGCCTTGGTTGCTGGCAAATACAGAGGATTTGTTGTAATGTATAGAGTGGTAGAAATGGGTATACAATTTTTACACCAATTTTTTAAAAGTATTTTTAGCCATAAGTATGAAACATCAGTGACACAGTGTAGACATACTCCTAGAAGCAGTTCATAAAGTCTGGTGTCCTGTATATTCTCTGAGGCTGCAAGATTACTGGTAACAGTCCAAACGCCCTTTTTTAAAGTCTATGCAGTGATTGATTAATTGATTGATTGATTATTCTACTGTGTCTTTGGCCTATGTGCAATTCAAATCTAAATACAAATGCATACTTTTACACTTATGTATGTATGTACATAGATATATATATGTGTGTGTATATATATGTGTGTGTATATATATGTATATATAAATAATCAAGACTGAAGACTGTGAAGGAATAAATGCAGCCATGCCATGATATTGCTATGGAGATTATTATTTTGCTTTGCTAGGGTAAACCATCTTTTTGGCCGACATCTCCTGACCTAGAAGTTGACCTTTGATTTCTTCATGTTTATTACTCCTTAGGTACCTAGTTTCAAAGACCAACCCATAGATAGCTTTACCAAGTTCCATCTTTCTATTTACCACAGTTGCTGGCTACCTTTCTGTGTGTTCATTTGGCCTCCACAGAGCTGGTTGGATACAAGCAGGAGGTTATCTTGCATAGGGTTCAGTGTCAGACACTTCCCCATGTGGTGCCAGCTTGATGAGTGTCTCCAGTTGCCTCATGGATATCACCCCCTATGGTCCACCACCATCACCATCATAACCTGCGACATCAGCTCGTTGTTTGCTCTAGCAGGCATTACTGTCGCTCTTACTGGCAAGCTGGGGTTTCAGCACATCTCTGTGGGCAGCTGGTAGATCCACAACTTGGTTCCATTCCTTAAGGACTCTGAATAACCCTTTGTGCACAGCTTTTTGATTCCTCTCTGGGCTTGCAGGAGCTGACATCACCCAACTCTTAAGCTTTTCTCCACAACTGCTAACCTAATGCCAGATTACCTTTCTCCTTTATCTTCTTTAGCCACTATCTAAACAGAGCTCCTTTTAACTGATTACTTTCATGCATTGACTTTACATGGATTAAAAAGAGTTCAGAGGATTTCAGAATACCGCACTCCCCTAGATTCCAGCTCAGCAAGTCCACCAGCTTCCCAGAAGTCACAGACACCACAAACATGCATGCATCTCTACTCTCCATGTTTTTTAATCTGTGACATACTCTGTGATACAAATCATGCTACCGTTGCTTTGCATCTCTCTGATGCAAAGATGATGGAGAGCTGCTGCAACTGAATGTCTGGAAAAAACCCAACCACATAAGGAATCAATACTATGCAGAGCTATCTGCATTTTTCAGTTGTCATTAGCCCAACTAGACCCTCACTGCTTTGGAGAACAGATGAAGACAAAGGTGTTAAGAAACTTTCTTTTACTCAAATCCATTTCAGGCCTCAGACACATCCCAGGGATCTGGGCCTACGTTTCTAAAGCAGGTTGTTCTGCTCAGGCCAGGCTGCCTTTTCCAGCTACCTTCCTTTCTCCACAGCTGAGATCTCAGAAGAAAAAAAAAAATTAGTTTAACTCACATTAAAAGGGCACCGTTAACTCTAAGAACCATTCCCAGACAGCCTCCCGCTTCTCTCAGGCTGGCAACCAACCACCAGCGTATTAGCAAATGCATTTACTTTTTGATGAAGTACAGACCTTAAAAAGCTAAGCCGGATACAAGGCTCACGACAGACAGCAAGGTCTTTCACTGCAGAGAGAAACGTGCAGCCACAGAAGGAGACTGCCTACGATGTATTGTAGGAAGACTACAGTTTGAGAGATACTCTGCTTTTCAGTCGGCTATGTAGTCTCTCGGATGCATGTGGATACTCTGCCGACTATAGGGTCATTTCTCCAGCAGTACTGTAGGTAGCTGTGTATTCTCTTCTAGCACATGATTTAGTTGATGTTCCTGAACCTAATGAATTTTGGCGGCAGGAATGATAATAGCAGACAATTGTTTGTCCCCAGTCACTAAATTTTGTTACAGAGTTAAAATAAACCTGTCTGCTTGACTAGTCTCATGTGTAACAAAATAAAAATAAGCCTTCACAAAGAATCATTTTCAAGCACCACTTTACTTTTTGTCTTAGGCTCGCAAATGCCTTTCATGTTTTCTGATATGTCAGATGTCATAATGCAAAAAAAATAACCAAGGGAAACACACGGAGATATTTTCTGGCTGGCTTGTGATGGAGAAAAAGAGCCTTCTGCTGACTCCTTTACCTCCTTCCTGGTCTTTTTTTCCCTACGCTTGCATTAGATGCTTCACTGCAGCATGTGCATGAAACACTAATGTTATTTTAATGCTCTACCATTTTGCAGCGTTTTGGAGCTCAGTCACAGCTCAGGACCCCCACTGAGATAGATATTGTGCAGACAGAACAAAGTCAGCCCCGGCTCTGAGGACAGCCCATCCCACACTCCACCTCCCACGGCCACAGGAGACTGACATTGTAAATGTTGATGCATTAAACACATCTGCCACGCATGCAGATCATAAGACAACGACATTGGCTGAAACTTTAGGGGTTTTGCAGAATTGCCTATTGGTAGCTAAATACATCTTTCAACTGTAATCATTAAAAAAAAAACACCCAAAAACTTAGAGCTGGTGTTTGCCACAAGAGACCCATGTGATTGCAGCTTTGAAGGAAACAGAGGAACATACAAGTGGAGCAGGACTTCTCAGGTCAAATATTTAAAAGTCCCGCAGTCATTTAGGAACTCACAGACTTAATTTCAAAAGTGAATTGGAGTTGAATTTCAAGGAACAAAGAACTTTAGACATTTTCGCAAGGAGAACTAGGTTCCCATTTCACTTTTCAAAATATTACCCCTTCTATTTAAAAAACACACTGCCACATACAGACCCACTACTGTCACTCCAGAACAGAGTGGGAACAGCAATAATTCTGTGCAGGTTAGCCCAGTGCAGTGCCTGCCCACTAACAATAGCTATATCAGGGCTGGAGAGAAGAAAAATCTCTCTTAAGCTCCTGCAACAGGACTTTTTTCCTTTTTTGGTAAGTGAAGCACAATTAAATTTTACTGGAGTCAAAGTTAAACTTAAAACCAGAATTCTGTCCTCCTCTGGTCCCTAGATCTAGCATCATAGCTTGACTTTACACTGAAGCCATCAAATAAAACTTCAAAATGGCATAGGACCAGTGACCTCCCATTTAGCATCATTTTGCATTTTTTCCATAAAAGCAAACCTGTTTGTGCTAGAAATAGCTATAGGCATTTGACTCATTATTTTTTTGTTTGAATGACTATTTTTTTCTGATCAAAATAAAATGTTATTTCCAAGTTACCTACAAAAAAGATTGATTAAAGCTCCTTCCTAAAACAAAGCAGACTTTCTATCTTTTAAAGTAGGGACTTTTATTACCTTTTCCTGTGAAGTTATTTGGGCAATTAAATCTATTCTGAAAATATTTTTTTCTTCTATAAAACTAATAATTGTGTCCCTTAAAATAATAATACCAGAGCTGATTAATTCATTCTAGAAAGATAAATAAAATTGCTCTCTTCCTTACAATTTTTTGCTTTTGACCTATAGGTCAGATTAGGATAATATTTCCTGTTGATAGTCACATCTAGCTCTTTAAGGGAACACATGTAGACAGTGGCTTAAAAGCAGTTTCAAACAATGAATGATCCAGCATCCTTGCTTAAAATCCCTCATAAAAAATCTCTTACTTCCCAGCCTGTAACCTTTCAAGGTCTGGTCCTGAAACTGGCCTCCAGCTGATGTTGCGTTTGCACTCGCTGCTGTATGGTGCCCCTCTGTTCTGTAAGTGATGCTGTCCAGGGAGATTCCTGGCATCTGTATAACACCCTCGAGTTGCTGCATGCTATGTTTTTCCAAATTGTCTGCTGGTTCATTAAAACGCAGTGAAAAATTCTGTACTTTTTAAATGTCAATAGGGACAGCTCCAGGGGCATGACTTTGCTTGGATGGAGTAAGACAGTTGGGACCCGGACCCATATCTAGAACTTTAACCGGTGAAAATGAACAAGGCTTTGCTGATTTCTTGCAGTTGAGGAACTCTCTGTACATTTCTGAAGGGCCTCAAACTACCCCCATTAAATACCTGCCACGCTGTTTTCCACTGATCCACACTAGGGCTACACTCTGCACAATGGGATCAATAGGTGTTTTCCCACCAATTTCAATACTTCCACATATGATAAAACTTGCAGCCACAGAAAGTCCTGCAGCACGTGAAATACATTGTGTGGGCCATAGCCTTCGCTGGTAGAAATCTGGCATAGCTCCCTTGGCTGCATTAATGTAAAGTCAATTTGCATCAGCTGGCCCTAGAAGCTGATTTATTGTTTGGTCGCTTAGCCTTCGTCAAAAACTGCGTGTACAAAGTCATGCGTGTACATAATTGCATGTGCAGAAAAGTTGACACATAAAGAGAAAATGCATTTTAAAAAAAACACAAAAAAGTGTGTTTAGAGAGCCACGCGGTTGTTCCTAGTTATTTTTACACAGCTTATGGCAAATTTCTGATATAGCAACCACCTGTGAAGGCAATGCTAACTCCTTTCAGCTAGAAAGGCTTCCACTTGGCCTTTGTCTTTACAGCCAAAGATTTCAAGGACACGGCTTGTTGCTTAATTCATTTGATCCTATTGGCTAGCTGTCAACAAAAGTGACAATCCTGTATTTGTAACGTCATAAACTTCCAAGTATGATGTTGTAAACTGAGGACCATGACTTTGACTTAAGGGCAGGAGCAGATGGCTCGGGCACTTATGATCTTGTTTTCAGGAAGCGAGACCTTGCAATCATAATACTAAGAAGTTACTTCATTGGAAAAGAAGGCAAGAAATCATTTTGCTGAAGTGCCCCTACTGTTTCTCCAGGCCTTCCCGAAAAAACATAATTGATTTCTAAGATCTGTGCGCGACTGCATATTTATTGCGCCGAATGAAATATGGATTGCATGAATTCTGCTGGTGTGACATTCAACCCACTCGAATATTATGAGTTTGACAGTTTGACTCTAACTCAGTTTATTTCCCACTTGAGAGACTGGAAAGGAACAGATGGGGATGTGAGAACGACCAGGGAGGGGAAGAGCGTGCGGCAGCTTGTGCTGCCGGGCCCCCGTGTCAGCGCACCTCCCTGCAGCTAGGCAGGGGTTGTGACCGCCAGCTAGAAGTGGTTTTCCAGACGTTATTAAAGCTGCAGAAGCACATGGAACTCTTAAAGCAGGGCGTCAGGCCGCCCCAGAAGGTAAGAGAAGGTCTGCTGAGTACGGGCTGTGCCAAATTTAGCGCTGGAAGGGAAAAGGTGGTAAAGGTCAGCTTTACGGGTCTTGTAGGACGCTGGCTGTCTCAACTGATCGTCAGTGCCATCGGGCATGTCCCTACATTAGTGCTGAGTTAATAGATAACCAGCTGCATCATCACAATATTTACTCCACTGGTTTGAACACTTTTTTTTCCAGTTAATAGCATCTCTCTTTTTTAAATGTTTTGTGTATTTTCAGGTCTTTTGTCTACTTACCACATTTTGTGTCCTTATTACATATACTGCTTAGTCATATATTTACTGAAAATTAATGAAGAAGAACACTTGGCATGTTCCAGAGTCAAAATACTTTGCAAACATTAACTAATTAATAATGTATCCCTTATTTTCAGGCATGCTAGCATGCTTGAATGCTGAGTGAAATTCTGCTAAATCATTGTCTCCCTGCATGTCCCCTGCTCTTTTGCTAACCCATTACATGGTTCAAGAGTCCGATTATTGAGTTTGGTTACAGACAGCAAGTCTGATTCAAACTTCTGATAAGCACATGATTTCCGAAATGCCTTTATAATCCAGACCAGGCTTCTAAACAAAGCTCAATGTGACACATAGCTGTGTCAGTGTGCATGAGGTATGATCTTAAAATAAGCTGAATGTCTTTTATCTGATGAAATACAACCACCGTTTTGAGAAGGCCTGGCCCCAGACAGCCGGGGCTTTGCCCAGGAATCAAAGAAGTTTTACTATTTTGTTGTGTATCCTGGTGGAGACCCTGACCTGAGAGCGCTCTGTACGCCAACATGGACACTGCAGTGCCAGCGCTGCCTTATGCAGCAGTCCGGGCCAGGGCCTTGCATTTAACTCCTTGCCAGCCAGAAGGACTCCAACAGTCGCTCTCAAGATAGGAAACCAAGACACAAATCTTATAATTAACATCAGCTATGCCTGTGCTTTATAGAGCCTTGTAACCGCTTTGGTTCAAAGGTGTTTGTTTTCACTGCGGAGTTTACAGAGGCTGCGCCTTTATTTATCCCAGGACACCCTTATAAATGTTTGAGTGCAAGGCTCAGTTACCGCAATTCCCTCATAGCAGGAGTTTGCCATAACTCAGCTTGTTCACGAGGCTCGCTCACAGATCTGACAGCTTGAGCGATATTGCTCCCACCTTGCTTTCCCTGATTTTTGCCAGCATTTGTATCACATCCCCCTTTCTGTTTACCGTCTCCCCGCTGCCTTAGCACGATGCAAACTGTCAGCTTGAAAGGAGCACAGGGCGTTGCAAAAGCACTTTAGGAAAATACCCCTTCCTGAAACTTCTGACAGACAGATTAAGTCACCTGCAAGTCCTGATGCCTCTTCAAGGTTGTTTTGGTTTTATTTTTTTCTGAGGGGGAAATTGTGGGGCTTATGGTTTTGTTTTCGTTTTATGAATGTGGGAAGAGCGCACTGGTTTTAGAAAACGGATGCTCTTATATCAAGAGGACTGAACACTGCTTTCATTCGGGTACTACAGCCAGAGGAGATGACTTTTAAAGATTCACTTCCTAGAATGAGTGATGCCCTTCTAGGATGTACCATCCACTTACCAAAAAGAACAAAAGGTACAGTATGTACATATTCATAGGTAACATTACTGAGGAAGGAACAACTAGTCTCTCTCTTCATGGGAGACTTCTCTGAATTCAGTACACCAGTTCTTTTGAGTTTGCGATGTTTACAGTTTGGTCACAAATTTTTTTCTACATTTTCCACCTCACTTGAGTGTTCCAAATCCTAATACAAGAGCAAGCAGTGTGCTTTTTCTGGTCTGCAGAAACCAGTATGCCCTACTTTTCACTTTCCTTAGAAAAGAAAATTTTTTCTTCAGAGAGTGTTCTGTGGCAATGCAATGAATCCTCCAGCCTGCTATTTTATAGCACGTTATACTCCCAAGGTCAATCGATTAATATTCTATATCAGTCATTAAACTTCTGATTAACTCTTGTCAGCCCTGAAAACATTATAGAACTCGTACAGAACAGTTGCTGTAGTGATATTCATTGCTCTTCATTCTTCAAGTTATATGGAGTGGTTAGGAGTGAGACTGAAGCCACTAGAATGTAGATAACAAAATATATTTTAAGAGAACTGCAATGGCATCTAGGCACTGATACAGAAACAGCACCTCTTCTGTGTCATGCAGAAATTAAACCGCCTGCCTAAGAACTTATTGCTTCTAGGACTCCCAGACTAGTCCTTATAAATAGCAAACTTGTAAATAGTTTGACAGCCTTCAGGGACTGCTGACCTTGAATTCCCTTCCTATGAGTATATCTAAAGATTGTGTAAGCAATCCATGTTAAGCAACTCCTATATTTATAAAACTTATAGAAATGAATAATGTAGCAGACCTGGCTTGGAAGCAGCTACTGTTTTGATTGTTTTACTGTTCCATGGTTGTAATACAGGGACGAAGGAACATCCAGCCATTAGTTCATCCTTGCCCTTAAGGAACATCACTCTTATGATTAGCTTAATGCTTTTTGTTTGTAATCCATTCAACCCTTCAGGCCTCCTAATCTAGTTCTCAGTCCCATGCTACATGTGAAAATAGGCAGAATAGCCCAAAGTGACGCAATTTTTTAGTATTATGCCCAGCCCCAGCTTTGGGATCTATTTGTCCCAGGTCCTTGGAGCTGTTTGTCTACCCTAAATGTCAAAGAATCAGACTCCTGTGAATGCTCCCGTCTTTGGGGATTCCCAGCTGCCACTCAGACATCTGCAGGCGACGAGGGGGGAATGATTCAGAAAAAAGGTTGTGACTGAGGTGTGTTTCCTCGATTTAAAGAGAACATAACGTAAAACGTAAAGCAACCCTTTGGGTTTTTGACAAGTGCGAGGGACTGGATCAGAGACCAGAAAACCCAGGTTTCAGAGCTCACGCTGACATCTGTGCCTCTTTCCAAACTCACACCAAGTATTTCTCAGTTACTGACTTCAAAAAAACACAAGCAAATACAACCATGCATTTCCACCTCAACTGTTAAGTCTGATTGTCGACATACTTCACGTAGTTCTCTTTACCTTAAATTTTATTTTCAAGGCACTGGTGTAAACTGGAACATTTCCATTAAATAAAACTGTTGATTCATAGTGGCAAAGAATTTAGTAATTTCTTTTATGTATGCTACTACATTTGTCTGTTTTGTCAGCAGAGCACTGAATTGCTCTGATGAGATATTTATTACTATTTCTTTAGGCTAACTTTGCAAATGTAGCTTAATAGGAAAATGTATAACATTATTATTAATGTAAAATAGAAATTACATATGTTCACTTGGACTTGCATTTACATTTTCTTCATATTCTCTATATATAATTTAATGCATCTTGCCCTGTGTTTAGAGTTGACTGATAAAAGAATAGTATTGGGGGGGGTCATTTAAAGTAGTAGTGGCGAATGTACTTGTTTGTAAAATTGAAAGAAGTGCACTGATTAGGTGGAAAATTGAAATTTGCAATGTGTCTTGAGCTCTTTTGTTTTTAAGAACCTGATTATACAGCATTAATGCCTCCAGCTGAAACTCAGTATTTGACCCAATGCATACAGGAATAGGGGAATATAGATCTGTGGTGCATTGCTTGGACCTATTGAGTTGAGGCCATTTTGGGGGAGTTTACAACAAAAAATAGGTCTGGGACAGAAGGCACCAGGACATAATAGCACTCTGATTTCCACACAGAGCTCCCGTCCCCCGGCTGCCAAGACTGTGAGTCTGCACGGCATGGCAGCTCCCATGCAGCCCATACAACTGGATTTTCCTTCTCACAGAAACCAGGGAGTGCGTTCCCAGACCTCATCTGAACATGCAACCAGATACACTGGGAATTGCTCCCAGGCCCTGCGATTCAGCTGTTAACAGTACAGGATCAGTAGTCTACTCCTGATCACTGCGACTATGTTACAACAGCAAAACACAAGGTAGGAAAAGAAGAGTAGCTCCTCACCAAAATAGTTTGACCGAGGACTGAACATTATGCCAAAGAATAAGGCCCCAGCTTACAGTTAAAAACTAGTTTGCCCAGTTGTAGAACTGAAGTCTTGTAGTGACAAAGGTAAATAAGGGGGAAAATAGAGATTTAAAAAGCTGCTTAAATACAGCAGTACTTCATACAGTAAGCCTGTAAAGACAAAACTTAACTTGCATCTATATTTCAGATCCAGAGAGACAGGCACTTTGCCTCGGAGGTGCAAGCTGTATGCAGAAGAACAGAATTTACCAGCCTAGGTACAGCCTAAAACATTAACAATATTTCTGAAAGCTTAGAAATGCAAGAAAAGATTCCGTAATTGCCATGAGTTGAATTTCACTTATTTGGTTTAACAGAACTTCCCTTCAAGCAGGACCATCACTCAAGGATATCTTGTAGAGATGCTGCAAAAGGGCAGTTGCTTTGTTAACAATTTTGTTTTCTTTAACCGAGTGATGCAAAAAAGATTGGGACTCTCAGTCCCCACCAGACGCAACAGGGATGGCTGAAGAGGTTATCGCTGCCAGCTGCCTGCCCTATCCCTGTCCCAGAGGCTACTGCCACCGTTGCTAGTTAGCACAGAACAGGCATCACGGCTGCACCTCCGCCACCAGAGTTCATAACCCAGCATATTAACTTAAATTGCCACTTATGTCACTTTAATTTGCCAGACTTTAATTTGCACAGCAGGAACTGCAATGCGTCCAGACGATGCCATGGCCTTTACTGGGAGAGGGGGGAGCCCAGCTGAGACCCCATCAAAATCCAACACAGATCCTGAATCAGAGTCTTAACTTTCTGATTTTTCAGGGACGTGTTTGTTATACCATAGCATTACACCAGTTATTTATGGGACTCCCTCCGAATGCATCTGCAAAGGTTTGTTACCAGTGCTGGCTTTCAATTAAAGCTGGTAGGGAACGTCTAGCTAAAATGTTTTTCACTGATGACTACTGATGCCTCAAATTTAGGGATTCCTCCAAAACAGAGCTATAAGCAAGAAAGGGTTAATTAGCCTTGTGAAGAGTGTGTTTTGAGGTGGAGAGGGCTGGAGGAGAGGAAGGAGATGTGAATTTGTCAAATGGGGTGGATTGGATGCATACATTTTTAATTGCTATGATTCAGAAGGGAGGCAACGTTTTATATCGTGAAGGATCTTGTAGCAGAGGAGAGCTGCTGCTCGCCTAAATTCAACATTAACCCAAAGCAGAGGGAAACAGAAGAATAACCATCAGTCTCCTGCAGCATTTCCCTTTGATCAGGCTGAACCCTGGCGGGATGCAGCACATTTCGTGATGACACTGGCTGCTGCACGTCTGCCACCTGCCAGGCGGCTCAGCGGCACGCAGAGCCTCCGCACCCCTCCCAGCCGACGCACCCGCCGGCCTCCCAGGCCTCCAGCATCTCGCCGTACCAGCCTCCGTTCCTCCGGCATCGGCAGGCACGCTTTGCCATCCCATCAGCACCACTGCAGTCCTTTCAATAATGCATGAGCAAGGCTTATGCCCTCATTTTTTACAGTTCTTAATCAGGTAAAAATTAGATGTTTCCTAGGTACTGCTGCGTATTCTGCTATACGACTGCCACAACAGTTTGGTTTGTGTTGAGTTTTGCATGTACAAATTTCACTGTACATTCAGGAGTAGGTGCTGTGACTCTGGAGAGCAGCCACCCAATTAGGCACAACAAAGTATGTAATTTCCATTCTGAGACTACAGGTAAGCCCTTTAATTAAAGGAGTCTTACGTACTTTAGTGGGTCCTTCTGGAACCACGGTATCCTCCTGAGGACACAGATGTCCTGCTCCACTTCTTCTACCTAGTCCTGTTCCTGAACCTCCCCCTTGTCATTAACGTGAGCATGACAGGGTGGCTCTTGGCTCATTTGCATTCAAGGTCTGACCTGACAGTTGGGGGTCACTCAAGGACACAGCTGCAGCAACTTCTCTGCGCTCTCCCTGGTGACACCATGGTGGCCAGTACCCAAAATCTGTGTACATGAAGCAGAGCTCTTGCCCCTGAGGGTTCATCGTGCTTGCTGTGATTTGCCTCACAGCAGATCATTTCCATCCACCTCTCGTCCCTGCTCCCTGCTTCTACTGCTCCCAAAAGCATCTGTAACACACCAGACATGCCCCATGGAGCCCATCTTGCGCACGCCAGGTATGCCCGCTTTCATGTATGGCCGAGCCAAAGGTGCAAACAAACAGGGTTTTTAATGAGATCCCGGGCAGAGGCTGATGCAGTGGATGTTTGCAGAACTGGTGCTTCATAAGCGGTCCTGAGATGAAGCTCAAGCCACCGCTGGCTGCTCTGGGGAGGCAGCCTGTCCCGCACCATGCTGGGGTCCAGCCCCAGCCGCCTGGGAAGCCCGGCTCCCCCTGAGCACTGCACTCCCTTACCAACCAAGATCCCTCCCCACAGGCTTTGCCGAGCAAGCTGGAGTCATCCTGGGCAACAACACCTCCTTGCAAGAGGCACTCATCCAAGCCTTAAAATAGGACTAACCTCTAGGTACAAAGCTACATAGCATACCTATTAATGAGAAAGGCAGCAAGATTTATCCATTCAGAAAGGAGACTGATTTTTAATCCCCACCCCCCCTCAACTGCATATACCGTCTTGGTTTTAGAATACCAGCAACCGAGACTTACTTTCAAGCAATGGCATAAGTGAGACCGTGAAGTTATTTTGGCTACTATTAAATAATAACATTTTTTGTACCACATGAGCTTCTACTTGGTTTTCTCTTTCCTTTTTTTTCTCTTTAACACAATTTAGCAATTCTGCTACTCTGCAGATGGCTATAAAAATTATTCAGGAAAAAACATTTGAGGACTTTTTAACCTTCAAAAAATATTCCAGAACTTTCTTTTGTAAAACTTTTCTGCATATTTAAATGTATTGGCAGGTCCTGTTAATATTCAAATTTCTACTTAAAATAGTAAAAATATTTTGACATATTTCTGGGAGTAGTCAACCCTGTTAGCTTCCACTTAAAGTGCAATTATTCAGGAATATTATAGATCATTATGTGGCTTTGGGGAAAAATCAGTACGACTTAAGTGCCCATTAGTGAAAGTGAAATGGTAGTAGAACACCTAGGAAAGCACATGTGGTATTCCCATGAATATCAAATTAATTCATTATGATAGCACTGGTAAAGTGTTAACATGTTTCCTATTCTGTGGCACGAGATTTATTTTCCAAGGCTGGAACATAAACACCGTCCAGCAATGTTGTAAGAAAGGGTTTGTCATGGAGATGTTTATGTAAGAGATGCCCTTGGGTGTCTCTATTATGGTGTCAGTGGTGGCTCATTTCTTCTGTCTCCTTTTCCCAGTTAGAAAAAGTCCTCTGTGGTGTTTGGATAACAACTTAGACAACAAAGAGATTTTCCCTTCCTAAATTCTGCCCAGATGCAAGGAAGATCAACTCTCCGTTTGAAGTAAGACGTCCCCTGTTCGGAAGTCAGTGAGAGCACACACACTTTAATACACAAAATAAACACACATACCCCAGTAGGAGCGAGGGAAGTGGCTCCCGTGCTGCAAAGCACACACCCTTCCTGACCGCTTTGGTGCCCTGAGGTGACAAACAAGTGGTGGCACCCCAAGTGATCCCCCTTGCGCATCCCATAGCAGCGACTGCATCCACCCCGAGCCATCAGCACACCAGCCCCCTGGAGTACATAATCTTCTGCCCCATCCTGGGCTTTAAACAGGACTCATACAACTGGCTCCAGTCTCCTGCGAGCCCAGCATATTTGATGTGTTCCCACGGCACAGCACCACAGCACCTTTACTGCTTCAGGTCCTCACAAGCCGGAGGCTGTTCTTCAGATATTTGGAGTTTTTGGCCAGATGTATTTCCATGTCTGACGGTCAGGGAGCGGGCAGAGGTTATGGTACAGTGGAGTGACCAGGGATGTGACATTTTGTGGCATCTCTCTAGTATATTGCAGTATACCTACCCAATATGGGTAGATGAAATAAATGTTCTCTCATCTCTTTCTCACTCATTACCATTTCAGTTCAGAATCCAGCATGGCAATAGGAAAAATCCACATCTCAGGCCAGGGTAGGATATATGTGCTCACAAGGGCCATAGCTGCTCTGAGGTGTCACAAGTAGGAGAGAAATGGAAAAGAAAGGACAAGGACCTCCTGACTTGCAACTGATTTCAGGCTTTCAGGATCATCTGCGATGCCTCCCGGTCCCTGATAGATGGGAAAAACACAGTGTGCACCTCCTCTCCTCTGAAGGTACCTTGGTACCTTGTGAAGTTTCCCTTGAAGGCTTCAGATGTGTGAAAATGAAAGCATACTTCCAGTCCCACATCACACAGGCAGGACATGCAGTGATGCTCGTCTGAAAGAATGATGGTTTTCTAGACCTAAGACAGGCATTTGCACTGTGACCATGATCATTATATGAAGGGAGAGGAATGATTTTGCAAAATACTTTGACCTCAGAGAGTAATTTGCACAACATAGTGTTCGAAGTTGACCCAGTTGGTAGTTTTCTATACTGTTTTAATATATGCTTTTTAACCAAAAGATCAGCTTTTTGCATTTCTCCTCAAGTTTCTCAATTCCTATTACCTAACTTGTGGTTCTATTCAATGAAAATGAACAAAACAAACAAACAAAAAAACCCACAACAGCCCACCATCTTTAAATGTGCAATAAGAGTTCCAATAAGGTTGCAAAGTAGAATCTTTAATATGAAAGAGTTGAGGGTGACTTCCTAAGAAAAAATTTTGAAGATCATTTCACAAGAAAACTCTGCAATCACCAGTTAAAAGCAAACAAGCTATACAGGAAGCTTATTCAGGAAGCGAGCATCACACTTCAAGGCACCAGTGATGTAGTTGTCACGGTTCATCTCTCATTCTCAGGAAAAGGTCTGCAGACCATCCTTTGCCCTCCGTTTCCCCTTCAGTCCATCACCCTTCACTCAGTGACCCATTTAGCTGTTCAGTTGCTAATCTACTCCTTTAGGAAATGTCTCCCAGCTGCCAGGGCATTTCACACCTATTACCTGTTGTCACCTCATCTGACATAGATTTAGTCACCCAGAAGGTTCCCCAGTCAAGTGACACCCAACTGATTCACCTCTTCAGTGCTGTAATTAAAAGTCTGCCAACTTTGCAGGGGGTTGGGAGTGCCTTTTGTTTATGATCTAGGTGTAATTTCTCCTGCAGGGCCCCCAGAGACTTTCAATGACAGTGGTCTGCAAGCCTAATGTCCTGCTGGGGAAAGTGATCCCCAAAATGACTATACGCTTGGGGGTTTTTAAACTAGGATTTTTTTCTTCGGGGAAATTTAGGAATCAACATGCAGGGAAATTAACCCTGGAGGATGCTTAAGAAAACTTAATTACAGTCACACCAAAGCCAGCACGTCCCACACCAATAAAGCAGAAGAAATTAGGAGACAGAGGGGGAAACAGCTACAGCCTAAAACAACAGGGTACACATTTGCTTTTTGCAAAGTGACACAAAGTTCTCACAGCATTTCTTTGGCCAGGACGGCTCTGCAGAGACCAAGAAGCCACCTTAAAAATGCATATAATTCTGAAAAAGCCCACACGCTCAAGAAAAATCAAGCACAGGGAACAACCCATCTAGTTTAAGACTTCTTAAAGATAAGCCTAATGAGCTGCTGATGGTACTGTAGAATTACTATTCCCTCAATAATTTTTAAGGGGGTTTTGCTGGGCAGTAGAAGAGCATAAGGGTGATAACAAATAGAGGAGGAAAACTCATGTCCCAAATGCGAACCACAAGAAGCAATTCTGACATCTCTCTTTGATGAATTAAGTATATATTTTAGACAGGGAAAATACAGTAGAAACTTATGTATCTAGATTTAAACAATTAATTTCATATGTTGCCACATAAGTTAATCTAAATAAAGCCTGCTTTAGTAGCAATATTGTACATATAGTTAAGGACCTTTTTAAAGAGTGTCGAAACGAAAAGCGTGAGAATACAGGAGAGTGGTGTAAGGAAAGGTCTTGAAACCTACCAATCTTTCTTTAAGGATCATGGCACACTGGTAGGAATGTACAAATGAAATTTGCCGATCACAATGTTAATGTTGAGGTACTGTCAATACAGGCGACTATGAGGATATCACATGGAAAGAAATAAATGACAAATGGAGTAATAGAAATTGGATTAAATTCAATTATACCAACTGCAAGGTCACATGCTCAGGGACAAGTAGTAGAAATCTCTTATAAATTGGGAACTTTCAAGTGGAAACCAGCTGAGTACCCTACAGACTCTGATACAGTTATTCTTTCTACATAAATACAAAGCCCTTGTATCACACAATCACGAAAGACAGAAATGCAATCCTAGACTGTACTGGGCAGCCAGAAAGAAAGGAATATAAAACCTCACTTGGAATTCTGGGCATCTGATCATCCATGTTCAGGAAATATTATTTCAGATGAAACAAATGTGGACAATGATCATCAAAAGAGAACAGTCACAAGTAGACTGGAAATAAAAAAAAAAAAACAAAACCAAAAACAAAACCATAGAGCAGAGAGATTCTGGAAAAGTCCAGGCAAAAATTGTACCTACTGTTAAACTGGTGATCAATCAGCTTATGAAAAGTGTTGTATGATATAATTGTGGCGATAAAGGATTTGAGCATAGGATGCTCAAGGGAAAATCCCTAAATTTAATCAGCTGAGCAGGAGAAAAAGAAGTGAAAGAGGAAAAAGGACTCACAGAGGCTGCCAAATAGTTTCTGTGTGGGTCTTCACTCTGAAGAGAATGGGGAAATACCTATCTTTGGTTTGTGAAGGTGAACTGCTGTCAGAGGAGTGTAAGAAAAAGTGCTGAAACAACTTGACAAATTAAATTGCAATAAATCACTGAGACTGGAGCCTATTCATCTCGAAGTTCTGAAGGAACCAAACAAAATAGCTGAGCTATTAAACATATGTAATTTATCATTAAAAACAGCTACTAGATCAGAGATTTGGAGGGGAGCCAGCAATATTCCAGATCTATAATTTAAACAGGTACCCTGGGCAAGCCTAAGAAACATTACTGTGGTCCTGACACAACTGGCTCGGGGGGAGGAACCATAGTCAGCAGCAACGCCATGGTCTCCAAAGGGCTGCCACAGGAAGCACCTCACGTAAACCACAGCACCGGATTTTGTCCAGCTCAGATTTGGGGCCGCATTGCTTTGAAATACGCTAGATCAAAGCTAAGTAGGGAAGAAATCTCCTTTATAGAGATGACAAGCTCCTGGTGTTAGCCCACAGCATCATGTACCTCCACGCTATGCCAAGGCACTATGTAGACACTAATGCGTGTGCTTCTCTTATATATCGACTTCAATGAGCCTTCAATGAGAATTTTTTTTTTCCGGTGGTGTTGTTTGCTTTACTGCAGTCCCTTTTATGGATCAGGATCCCATTATGCAAAATGCTGTATACACAGGAAGGACAAGCAAATACTATCCAATTATGCAGCAGAGACACGAGTAGCCTGGGCAGGGAGAGGAGAGACTACAAGAAAACAAGAGCACAGATCAAGAGGATGAGCAGACACTCCTGTGTACCCGCAGCCCGTTTTCCCCAGAGCTGATAAAGAGGGGTTTGAGGAGAGGAGTGCAGCTGCATGCTGGTGCAGCAGGTACGAGGCGCCCCGGGGAGCAAAGCTTTACCATGCTTATTTGGGAGTTGAGCATCCTTTAAATGAAGGTTTGTAGGACTGGCCAGCAGACAGCGATAATCTTTCCAAGATCAGAGTCTATCACCTGATTTTTGGTTCAACAGAAGGACCATTCTGCACCAAAGATTTTCAGCCCTTTCTGTTTTTCAGAGCCTTTAAACATTTCCCGAGAGAGGTGCAAACAACGTATAACAGATTTGAGCCTAATGACAATAGGCTTGCTTTTTGAGTTCATTTTCACACACCATTTAAGAGCAGTTAATGGAGCACAAGTTAAAAATTACTGTTTTATACACTCATGCATGTTAAAGAATGGAATATAGCACTATGGAAAATAATCTAAATTCTGATAACTTGTATATTGTACACATTTGAATATATGCATACCTAGTTTCATGGACAGATTACAGCTCTTCTGCAATTCTGCAGTGTACTGGTGAATTCATAAAAGCAGTCTTACCCTAGTCCATTTTTTAAACACTTTTTTCTAGGAAACCACATGTTTTTAGAAATACACAGCCTCAAACAGATGCTGTCCGAGAAACATACATTTAAGTAATGTCAGAGAGATACGTTGTGGCACATGTTTCACAGTAACCTTGACCATTAGAATTTGAATACAGAACTGGACTCTAGGTAGACTTATCCTGAAGGCTTATCCTGAGTCTATTCTGTAAGAGTTGTATTCAACTGAATGCAAAATAAGGACTGTCAACAAAAAGCCTGATGTTATCCTTCAAATGTTGGTAATTTCAGAGCTCTCGCCCAAAAAGAAATATACGGGAAGAACTGGAGTTGACAAAAAGTTTAACTGATGGAAGTGGACCACACTTGTGCATTTATGACTATACTTAAGTGCCTAGAAATCCAAAATAGACCATAGTGTTTTAAATACTGCCATATAATGGCATCCTGGACCAACAGCTGGGCTGGAAGTCAGAAATATATCCTCATAGCTGCCACTGATCCATTTTCTGAACTCCAGAGCAAATGCAGTTATTGGCTGCAAAACTCTGCCATGGGCCCATCAGATGAGAATGACAAAAAAACCAGAAACTCTTCACCCCAGCTATGCTCACAAACCCCACAGGGTGGGCACAGTGATGGTGACAGAAGGGTGTATTGGTCCCCTTTGCTAACATCACTGAGGGACATGGTGGGCTTGTGCTGCCAGGAGGTCTCCTTTCACCCACACGGAATGTGTCCCCACCCACAGGTGCTAGCAAGGCATCCCTCCCACCAGCACAGGGAGACACTCTCCTGCTGAGGGCAGGTCCTCTGTCATCATGCCTCACTGCACCTTCTCTACCCCTCGTGCCCTGAGTTGTTCCATCCCTTCCCTTCACTCCTGTATCTACAGATACAGGCTGCAAACCTCCAGGGTTGAGATTCTCCTGATGAATGTTTCTGGCTTCTTTGGGGGCTTCCGGAAACTGCCTTAACAGACGTAACACCTACAGGAAACCTAAAATGAAGGAAAAAAGGAAAAAGCTTTCCAGTTGCAATTTGACTAGCTTTGTAATGCAACATGTCACAGTATTTCCATAATCAAAATAGGTACGAGGCAAAAAATGACTAAGAATTACAGCTGCAGTTTGGGAAACGGGAGATTAGATAAGCACCTTTTTAGCTCTAACAGGACTGTACCGTTAATTTCAAATAGTTTATTTTGTATATGAGGAAAAAAGTCAAAAGTAAAGAATCTTTTTCCAGTTTAAAGACCCCCAGCAACCAATGAAGGTAAAACACCATTTTAAATGTAAATGTAAATGAAATGTTATTCATTGCTCTAGTGGCATGAATGAACTTTTGCTTGAAAGAGAATTTCTCCCCCAACTTCAAGTTCTGCAGTGCTAATTCCTGACGCACAGACGTGTAAGATTCATTGACCTATTTAAATGCATTTGCCTGTTAAGAGGCCTGATTACCCAGGACTGGCCAAACTAGTCCCACTCTGTATCTAAATGCGACATCGTAACTCCAGCGTGATTCATTACTATATGATAAGGATGCCAGGAAGTAGCAAACACACAAAGTGGGGAGGGAATGCAAGCGGGAAATATCTGACATTCAGAGAGGGTGCTTGAAGCTGACCTAGTGAATGCTAATGAATAGCCAGTTTGGACCATATCCTTCTTATGCTAATAAAAGGGTTGCTTTATCAGAAATGAACCCAGTTTAAATCCAAGACAAGTGTAATGTATTAGCATAGTTGAAGAATACACCTAAAATCCCTTTTGCTTTAAAAAATATAGTGCTATTTTGAAACCAGGTCAGGAGACAAGTCTGTTGTAACTGACTCAGTTATAATTATAGTACAGATCAGGCCCTGACTCCACTGTAATTGTATAGCATGACAGGCTCGTGCATGAACGAAGAGTAGGAGTCTTGGCTAGAGTGAGACAAATTCTAATATCACAAACATAACAGTGAAAATCATAATTACAGATACGTCACTGTGGATCAGGGATGTAGCGGGCACGGACCGATTCCGAGTGACCTGGGAGGGACTGACTCTGGTCCGCACTGCTGATCAGTGAAGCAGCCAGGCTACGATTGCTACATTTTGCCAAGAGGGAAAATGACTGGTGGGGTGGATATTCCTCGTGGGTTGTTGCCAGCCGATGGTGACACAGGGGCACATCTTTTACTTTACCATGGTGGAGTGACCCCTGAAGATGGGCAAGTGCCTGCCTCCCAGAACAAAAGCCAAGCTGCCGGCAACAGGGCACCTTTCTTGCTCCTGCAACGCACAGGAGAGACAAATGGCTCCCGTGGATCACGCTGGGGTTACGCTACACATCACCGTCCTCCCACGTGCTCTGCTCCCCTACCTCTTCAGCAGCACAACAAGGTGTGCCTTCCCCTCAGCTAGCAGGTGACTGCACAGCCAGCACACACTTTCATCAGCCACCTCTGCAATGCAAAAGGTGACCTACAGCAAAGGCATGAGATAGACAGCCAGCGGTGACACTGTTTTCCCAGCTGGGTTCATAAGCCTCCATCTACCAGAGCACTTTGATGCCTCAGGGTTTGCTTCAAAGCAATCAGGGCACCGAGGAGAGAGCAGAGGCAGAGAGCCACCAAGAGCAGGTATCTTCAACATCTCACCTCTTGGGCGTCCTTGGCACCAAGCACCAGGCTGAAGGGAGATAGTGAGTATTTTCCCTGGAGTACATTCTCCTGTTACACCTTTCCTTTAGGATTTGGTGATGATATCAGTGCCTTTTATAGAACAGGGCACTTTGATGGGCTTCAGGGTCCCCCCTTCACAAGTTCAGGGGCCTTCTCAGGTTTATGGATTCACATCTGACCTTTCCTGCTTCCCAGAACAGCATCCTTTAATCACCAGGCTCTAGGCTACAGAGAACAAGTGGGTCCTCCCCACCCTTCTAGTGCTGTGTGGAAGTTACGGGGTTTTATACCCTTCCAAAAATGGGTGAGAAAGGGAGTCATGATTATCCATTTTACATTAAACAGTTACTGGAGTTGACATTTGAGCATACAACAAAAAAACAACAGATGGATATTGACAGATGGAGGAGCATGAAGAAACAATGAGACATCTTCAACCACTCTTCTCTGCTTCTGAAACATGTTATTGTTTCCCCTACCATCTCTCTTGACCCCAGCCCCATTTTCAAGTGCCTCTCCATATGCTTCCTTTCTTTGCCTCCATATGTCTTAAACATGTTAAAAAAATAAAAAATAAAAAATCCCACTTCTTCTGGCCCTACTCAGCCATTTTCTCCCCCTGTAAAATCTGCTTTCTGTTCCTTCTCATCCACAGAAATGGCTTACGGCATTACCAGCGAAATCACCAGCGAGCTCTTCCTCCCTTCCGTTTTAGAGTGACTGCACACCCTCCCTTCCTGAAAACCACCTGTTCTCCAGCTTTCTGAAACACCATACGCTTCTTGTTTTCCTCCATTCCCATGCCATGACACACTTCCACGTCTTCAACTACCCTTTGCAAACTCAGCGATTTAACTTCTTCATTTCCACTCTGCTTTGCTAACCGCCTGCCTTTACCTCGCCAGCTGAACTTCCTCAATATCCCTCTGCAGAAAGAAAACCACATGCCAACAAAGGCGAAACTCAAGCACTTTCATGAAGTTCCTTCCCTTCCTTAATGCTTGCTAAGCTTGCAAATTTATCCTCTGTGTTTGACTTACTGTTTCTTATCCAACTTCTTCCACTGTCACTCAGTCTTAAAATCCACACAATAGTATTTTCTCCACTATCTCCAACAAACAAATGTGCCAGCACTTCTGAAATTATAGATAAGCGATATGTTCTTTTTTGGCTCCTGGTATTTTACCTAAGCCCATTTCTATCTTACCTTTCACTTGGACCAAATCCCATTCTTCTTCAAGTTCTTTTGCTGACCTTCCTATTAAATTTAGGTTCTTTCCCTCTTGCCTTCATGAACATGCACCTCTTAGTGTCTTTCTATATCTCCTTCTAATACACTTCATCTGCAGAAACACTTCACTACTTTCAAAGATCCTGTCCTGTCTTTTCTTTCCCTATTCTTGGAACTGATCCATTGGCCCAATCCATCTAATTTTCGTTGGCTCTTCTTTGAAAAGAGCTATAAATCCTACCTTCCCCGCTCTCAATATTAGAAATTACTAATAAAGATTAATGGAGGCATTAGCCAGATGCAAGCAAACTTCACCGCTTGTTTACTTATATTTCATTGTTTATTTGAAAATTTCATTTGTGATTATAAGCTGTGATAAGACCATTGCCTCTTCTGACGCACCTCCAAGTACCTGGCACGTTTTGAGATGGGTATAAATTACACTCAAAGTGTCATAAAATTGAACTAACGTTTAAAGCTTTGCAAAATTCATCTCCACCAAATTCTGGTGTCTGAATTCAATGCTTCATTTGGAGCCTGGCATGCAATATAATTACAGTGAAAGGTGAAATAAAGAAGAGTAGTATGAACATTTCGCATACCTGCTATTCACCATCTGTTCTTCTCTGTGACAGAATGATACAGCTTCTCTTTACAGAGGAGCCTTTGACTTGATGGAAAAGGGAGAATAGCATTTTTTATTACATACTGCAGAAATATTTTTATTTTACGTTTAAGAACCAAATAAAACAAATAAACTTAATATATCTTAGTGGGCTGTGATGATATATTAGAGGACTTCTAACTTCAGAAGCATAAATTAGTATGCCATTACCAGGAAATCATAGTACTGCCTTAAACTACTACAAGGCACCAATAATAATGCCCCCCCCCCC
>RSEF01000001.1:120440202-120489968 GCA_003993805.1 Himantopus leucocephalus | reverse complement strand
AAAAAAAAAAAAAAAGCCATTACAAGATTTGCATTAATTCCAGAAACATTCTCAAAAGGGAGAGTGAAAGGTGGCACAGGCATCCTCACTGAGCGACACCGGGGTTGGGTCATGGTGAGAAACGTGCTTCACCTTACAACGTGCAGCCCACACCCCGCTTCCCTGAACACAGGGGTAGGACACGAGTGAATAACCGGCCCTGTGAAAACTGGCTGGGAGTGTCATTTCTCCCCCCTTTTTAGAGCACGTTCTCAGCTGGGGCACAGCCCCTTGCCTTCCTCCTGCCTCTGCCACCCCCTTTGCTGGGGAGCCAGGCTGCCCCAAGAGCGGTCCATCGCCTCTCGCTCCCCGTGCCGGCGGGTACCCCGGGGATGCTAACAGGTAAGCCGGGCACCCCGCAGCTGGCAGTCCTTTAAAAGAACCCCCTAATAAATCAAGGGCACGGGAAGGGTTAACTTTTTAGACCCAGACGGTCCCCTGCTGATCCGGTAATGAGTAAGCAATGCAGCTGAATGTCAATAGCGCGGTGTGAACTCGGGTAACCCAGCTGAGCCCGGAGCGGGAGGGGGGGTGTAAGGGGCGGGGGGGAAGCAAGGGGGGAGGGATGCTGGAGGACGTAATCAGCTTGACCCCCCCGACCTTCCCCAGCCCGCTCGGGGTCCGGTGGCCCCAAGCCTGTTTGCAGGGTGAGGGCTACGTGCCGCTCGCCCGAGTGTGAAAAGCCTTTTATAACAACTGGGGCTGAGTCAGCTGTTGGAGGTAATATAATATACCTTCGTCAATAGCTATATGTTGCACAATATACGATGTGGCAGTTCCTTTCTAACTTGGGGAGCCACCCAGTCTTTTTAGGATTTCCAGGAAGAGCTGTGGCATCTGACCTTCAACTGTTATTAAAAGAAATCAAAGATTGTATAACGGGCTGTCAGAGCTCTGCGTTTCTTAGTGGAGTTGTGTTTCATCAAATGCCTCCACATTTCTGAGCTTCACAGGTTCTTTATTCCTTTACTTGTTTATCCTCTGGTAAGCATTTATTAATAGAGAGACTTATTCCTTTACTGTACTTGTTTATCTTTCGGGGGTTTTGTTATGTTTTTCAATTTAGAAGCAGAAGGGTCTCCCACGCATTTCACATTTCTATCTGCGGGTGAAGTCACTGCATGGCTTTGATAGCAATCTTCCAGCTGTCCATTTTCACCCTGGAATCCCTGCCTTCGGCTGATTTTCTGCATTATCACCATAGTTTTTGACCGAGACTATTAATCCACCTGTCCCTCTGCGAAAGCGGCTAGATTGGTTTGTGTAAAAGGGGAGTAAGATGGTATGAACTGTAAGTCTGCTATTAATCCCGTTAATAAGGGATTAAAGTGAAGCCCTGTGAGTAGAAAAGGCTGATTTGATTGTTTGGGACTCTAACTTAGCTCTCCCTTATGAAAGCAGTCTTTGCCGTGCATCACATTTTGTGATTTGCATATTTGGTCTCTGAGGAAATCAAGGTTAAATATAGCAAGGAGATTCTGCTGGCTTAAACTGGTAGCACAACTATGCTCCTTCAGCCTAACAGTCTCTCGGATAGCAGAAGAAGGAACCCTGTCTGTTCTTGCCTGGTAGTAACTGCATCCTATAATACGACTTATATTGTTACCTTATGCTTTGCCTCTGACCTTTACATGCACTTTGCTTATGTACCAGATAGGCTGCACGCCTTATTTTAGAAGGAAAGAAGCAACAGAGGAACTGGACTAAAATAAATATCTTGGCACTGCTATTTTCAGCAAAAGACTTACAAAAGCAACAGCAACGGAAAGCTGAACAACGCCATATATTCCCTGTGCGAGGCTATCATATAGAGCAACATCAATCTCATTTAAAAAAAAAAAAAAGTTGATACTGTCTCTGTGTTAGAACTTAGCATTCTGCTTCCTCCTCAGCCTTAAGAGAAGGCCTATAAATTATTAATACTAACATCAGTGTGAGACAACAGATGGTAAAGATTACTTGGAAAAAGTCTTCACATTAACATATTACGGCCTTAGTTTCACAGCACGCTGGGACTGTTTCCTGCTGCTGCCAGCCAACCTGGCCCTGGGAGAAACCTCCCAGCAGAGGGGAATCCTTGGGCAGCAGCAGAAAGGTCCTGCCCTGGTTCAGGGCGACCCGGCCACCACCGCAGAGAGGGGCAGTCGTGTGTCATGGCACCCCTCCGACACCGCATCGGCCCTGTGAGGGTCCTGGTATCTGCTATGCCAGGCACGTGTCCAAGAAAGAATGAGCTTGGGGTTAGGAAAACCTTCAGGTAGCTAAAGAATATGTTCCTTGCTGAGATGCTTCCAGGTGGGATCAGTTGCCTTGCATGCTCCGAAAAATAAGAAGTACACGTTTCTCAGTTTTGAACTGGTCTTGAGCCACTGTTGATATGAGACCCAAAGTATTCACTGATATATATGTATATATGTACATGCATTATCCAAAAGTCTTGCAAGCGATGAAATTATTTTAATGCTCTCTAGAGTGGGTTCCTTCAGCTTCTTCCCGTTTACAAACGTATTAAGACTGGTGTCAAGCAAGTAAATGAGAAATTTCTTTCAAGAGGGTAAGTGTACTGTATTGTCTCGCTAGCTAGCACTTGTTGCAGCAGAACATGACCTTTACTCTTGTTTTGGAGGTACTGGTCTATGACCCTCCTGCCTATCACTCTGCTCACACCATTTTTGAAGATAACTCTGTGTCAGGACCTCTGACACTGAAGGAATTTATCCGGCCTTTTAAGGACTTATATAGGAGACATTTCCTCATAGTTTGTTACTTCTGCAAATGCATATGCTACGTGACTGTTTCACTGTGATTAAATCATGACTTAAAACATAATTCTTATGTTCCTACACCCTCTGGCTGTCACAGAAAATTTTCCACAAAGCTTAAATAATGAAAACGTAAACAAGCACTACCGTTCTCAGACTTACAGCGGTGGGCCCAAGTGTGGTTCTGCAAAATACGCAGGAACCAGCTCTTCATTTATCAGCTTGTTGGAATCTTCTGTTCTCAAGAGCTGGGCAGTGCGCAGGTGAGGGCATGGAGTGATTGCTAGAAAATGCCTTCAATGGCGTTGTCACTGTGCTGTTTTCATAATGGGTACCAAAGCCTTGGCTAAGCAGCTTTTGATTCATACCTCGTTATTTTCATAAACTAATAATATCTATTTTACTGAACAAATAGGATTATCCCCTTTACGTTTTTGTCACACTGCCTCACAGAACCCTTCGTTGCCTTGGCTCTCCCCAGCCTTCTTTAAGGGAAAATGGCTGTGTTTGCGCAGCTGCCAATCCAAAACCCCCACAGTGAAACTGTTGCTTAGATCCCGGTGGCACAGTATCAGTGCATCCAGACTTCACCTGCAGGGACTTCTGGCTTCACATTCAGCTCTACGTGATGACTTGGGAAGTTAGGTGCTCTGTAGAGATTTGCTCTTGATGAGCGACTTCGCAATTTATCACAATCCTGAGATGCCACCCTGGAATCAGCGAGCAGTCAGCCCTTGAAATTTCCCAATTTGGGAATGAGGTGCTAGAAGAGCTGTTTGAAGACGCCTGATGTCAGTGAGTCATGGAATGTTGATTTCTAACTTTGATTATTATTATTATCTTTTTAAAATCATTTAACAATAGTCAACAGCTTCTTGGAACAAAGGCCAGGTTAATCATGTCTGCTACTTAATATTATTTTAAAATTATTTTTTCCCTATAAAATCCCACTTACTATTATAGCGCTTAATTTTGGTTTATAAAAGAATTCCCCAAAGACCCAGTCCTAGGGCCATCGAAGATGCAGGCAACAGTCAGATTAAGGTTAGCAGGGAAAGCATTCAGGAAACAGTATTAGTGGCACAGAAAAGGGTTCAGATATTAGCATCTGGTAATTCGTCATCACCTCTACCTAAAAACAGCTACACTGGCACAGATTTGCATTTGCTCGTGGCCAGCTAACAAGTGTTTACAGGCTCTGGATTACAATGGTGGCAATCTGTTCTGCCACAAATAATCTTGTTTCCAAGTGCTGAATGTGGGTAATTCGTAATCTGCTTTCTGTGAGCGAATATACCCCTAATTACTTCTTTTTGCTGGCTGATTTTTACGGGGACTTGGGAGTCGAGGCCTCGTCGGTCAGCTGCAGTGTGGGAGGACTGAGCACAGCCCAGGGGGAGGGCGCAGAGCTGGTCCACAGCCCCCCCCCAGCCCCACTCAGCAGTCTTTTGGAGTCCTGGGGGAAAGCTGTTGCGAAGACTTCTAACAGAAGATGCAGGCAGGAGGGATTTTAGGTTATTTATTTGACCCCTGGATGAGTTTCCAGACTCTCCGCTCCATCGCTGGTATTAGAGGGGTGATATCACGGGGCCCTGGAGGCAGAGGTGGCAACTCTCCTCTCCCGTCAGAGCAAGTCCCCGGGAAGGTTGCTACGGTTCCCTGAGGTCAAAGGAGAAAAGCAAGAAGACATACGTAAAAGGAAAAGAGTGATAAGATACGTGTAAAAGCAAGTTTACACGAAGGAGTACAGGCTGTCCCGCACTTGTTCTGCCTGTGCTCTGAGCCACTGCTGAGTGAGCGAGCTCAGATTCAGAGCCATGGACCGTGCTTAGCCCATGTACATCCATCCTCCCCCAAGTCCTATTTGGACCTCAAAAGGGAAGAGGTCCCTGCATCTTTAAATTATGAGATGCGGTCCTAGTGAAATGATCTTTTTGATTGATGTGAATCAGTTGGCCTTGGAAATCAAACAGCGATGAAGAAACAGGGAAGTCTTTTTGGCCCAGCTGGTGAAGTACTGGCGCTGGAAAGATGATATGAAAACGCTTTGGCCTCATGCAAATACATATAGAGGGATGAAAGTCATTGCTAGGTTTTTGTAAGTATAGAATTGACACAGTTCAAAACAGCAGGTGCCATCTCTGTCAAAAATAGCACAGTACAGGTGTAGCTCTGCATGTTATGCTGCACACACGATACGGATGCTCAAATTCTGATATGCACTATGTTTTGTATGACGGTCAGCTGGTGACCTATACAAAATAAAAATGCAATTAGAGATAACTTTGAAAGCATTGAAACAAACCTAACTGAATGTATTGGTATGTCTGAAGGGGTGGGGGGGAAACAAACACACAGAAAAAAGTTATTAAGATTCCTGGGAAGGGAGGGAAACTGCTTCCCGCTCCACAGAGGGACTAAATGCTGAAGGGAGGAGCAGACCTTACGAGGTAATGAGAGTGCTAAATGGCAAAGTTTGGGCTGGGAGAAAGGTAGAGCTTCAAAGGAGGAATGTGCACAACTTGGATCTAAGCTGCCTTTACATCTGTCCTGAGCAAAGTGGAAGATGAAAGGATCTGCACTCAAAGGACCTGCTTTTCAGTTGCCTTTCACCTTCTGAGCTTATTTGTATCTATGCAAAGGGTATGTAAATTGCCGGGGCTCCAGTTCAGTGGGTTGTTGTCTAGCTATATAGGATGAACCAAGCCTATATGCTGGGCTCCGTGTATGTAGGGACGCTCATATCCTGCCACGTGCTGCTGATGGTGCCCTGTGCGTGCTGTTCTGGTAAGGGGGGCGAATCCTCTCCAGCGCTTTGGATGGTGTATCCATAATACTGCAACTACAAATGTGCGTGAGACAAGGTACTGGAACACTGACAGATTTTTGGTTTGGCATGTTTGCTACTCTGCCGAGGTCCGTGGCGCAGCGCCTGTGCCTCTGCCCTGCCGCCCTGCTCCCCCTCATGCCGTGGCGGCAGGGGCGATGCCCGTGGGGAGGGCAGCTCGCCACCCCGGCTCGGGTGGGAGCAGAAGAGCCGCTGTGCCCGCCGTCTCCATCGTTAGCCATAGTAGCAGCCGCCTTCCTGCTAATGAAAGAGGCCGGGTGCGTGCAGGAATTGGGCTGGGGTGGGAGGGAGGGAGAAGGGGTGTGCTGAGAGGTCCCAGACTCGAGAACCGTGAGGGAGAGGAAAAACAGCTCTCTGCGCCGAGGAGAGCGCCATCAATTTCGTTATCGGGAGAGCATGGGAACTGTGTAGGGAAAACACTGAAGGATCAGGAACTGACGGAGGGCTCTACAGCAGAACATGTATTGCACGGTTTTTGTCTCATTTTGCTTGTGGGAGTGTTAATTATGAGACGGTAGAAATGCTTGGGAATGCCTGTATTTAGATAGTGTGCTTCAGGATTCACTGCAGTTAAGCCCCAATTACTCCAATTACTCCAATGGTATTAAAGGGTCCTGTGTGGGTTTTGCAAAATTCATTTACATCCACTTTAAGGCCCCTTTGCACAGGCTGAGCAAATGATAACAGAACCTAAGTGGAAAAAATAAATGGAAAGGAGGAAAGATTGATCTCAAAAAGAAACGAGCTTCACATTTGTGGTCCATTATAGCTAGAGGCACAATCACCTAATCTGACTCCTAAGGTTAGTCCTAAATATCAGCGTAGGCAAGTCCCTGGACAGTTGCCAGTGTCTCAGGGCAGATAACATCAGCACAAGTCGAGAAGAGGTCTCCAGTCTAGCCTGCGTTTTAATATACTATTAAAATAAAATGAGACAGCAATTAGTTTCTCTTCAGCTATTCCACAGCATAACTTTGTCGGTCAATTAGTATGAATAAATAAATATAGGTCTTGAATTATTAAACTGCAAATAGAAGAAGCATCTGCATTTAATATTTCACTGTTCCTTCTCCTTGCTCTTTTGCTTTGCTTGGAGTTTTGACTCAGCTGGTATTATAGGAGTGCCTTTGTCTATTCTTAACTCTTTCCAAACTTTTAATTCTTCCTTAGGATAATTTTCTTACTCCAATAACACTTTTAATCTTGGCTCAAGCCATGAAGGTCGGATTATCAGAGGGTATGCATTCACAGAGCCACAGTCAAGCCTCTGGGAGCAAGGGGGAGGTCAGTGATTTAAAAAAAAGAATCAGGACATTTATTTAGGTGCTTCAGTATGGGCTTACTAACTTTAGGTTCCCACTTACTGAAATCTTGGCCTTAATCTTTTTCTGCATGGGCTATAGAAGAGTAAACAATGTCTGATTATCTCACCAGTTAATCCCTTTTCCTAGTAAGAGAGGCAGAAACAGGGGTTGATCGGGGTTAGGATATCTCCTGTTCGTGTCCAAAGGCCTGTAGCTACTTGGGGCGGAGAGGGACAGTCCGACAGATCTGCCTAGGAAACTGGAGTACCACAGGCTGTAGGAGCTGCCCGGGATCTTTGGCACCTGAGGCTCCATGTGCTGTGTCTTTCTCAAATTTTATATGAATCTGTGATCAACAGAGATCACTCTCTTTAGCTGCTGCAGGGGGAAAAATTCAGTCCTGCAGAAAAAGGAAACCTTATTATAATTTTAAAGTTTGGTTGTTTCCAGGAGCTCTCCAAAAAGGCAAATCAGAGCATTTTCGGACTTGTTTGGTCACAAATGCTAGCGTTGACCTCTTTGGTCACTGGTGCTGATTCTTACAGAAATGGGTCGCTGCAGTCCTGTGCTTTACCCAAGTGCCTGGATGTCAGATCACATGTTCCCTGTGGGAAATGGCCAAAGAAAATATTAAATAATAGTAACATGTTTAATATTCTGTTGATGGCACTGTCAATGCATATAAAAGGAGGAAGAAGTGCAACTTTAAGTCAATAAGCTGGAGAGAGCCTGAAAGCTCTCAGGGTATTTCTCTCCCTCCTGTGATGCACCCGCCTTCTGACCTCTGGTTTTGATTTTGGACCAAATTCTCATAGTAGTGGCACTGTTGTACATGCAAAGAGCACGGGTTCTCCTGTAACTGCCTCAAGGATGAAGCACAAGCGATGTCCATGACATTATTTCGCTTAAGATACATAAGCTGGAGACCCTAAACTTTGGACTCAAGCAAGCAGTGCAGTGCAATAGGAGTGGATCTGTAGAAAAGAAGTAGTGCTGAGGAGCTGGTGTCCTACCGTGTGCGCTGTGAGGGTTCTTGCTTTGGACTAGCTCTAACAGCTGGAGCTCCTGCTAGCAGCTGGAGCACACCGGGTGAGCCTCTGGAACACATCCTCCAGTTAAACTTTGCCTAAAAGAAGTCCAGCTCTCTTATTCTGAGACTCCCCCACAGTGTGAAATAATATGCGCTAAGTGTGGGCAGTTGGGAGATTTGTTAACCTGAATTAAAACACTAAAACTGATGCACCCTGCTTGAGGCAGCAAATTGCTGCAGCAGCACAATGTCCCCCCCCCAAAGCCACCTGCCGCAGTGCTGCCCGCTTTAAAATCCAGCGCTGGCAGCCAGCAGGGTGAGGGAAGCATGCTTGCTGCGGGGAGTCGGGGTGGATTTATGAAGCTTAGTGAGACACAGGAGGGAACGAGAAGGCTGAGCCACAGCCCCAGCTCGCAAAATGCAGTGGTGACCTACACCTGGCCAGGACAGACTGACCTCTGCTGCCGTCCGTCCTGTGGTTTCCCACCCTTCAGTTTTCTGTGCTGATGACAAACCTTGAGCTGCTTCTGTGCATACTTTAAATGTATTATTTTTTCCCCTTTGAAGTTGCTTGAGGCACCCTGTGAGCTGAGTGCATTCCTCTTAGACTGGCTCACTGCAGTGTATTTTACAACGTTAATTTCAGTGAGATTTGGTTTTCTATTTTCATTTAAATATTTTTTTGCCATTTTCTGGCCTGCTTTTATGTTCCTGTTTCCCTTTACTGTTCGTGTAAGATCTTTGAAGAGTGTCGCTTGGGTACATTAAAACTTTTTCATGCTGTACAGCTTTCAGGTAGAAATCATAAATGGGTCATGGCAGCATCCAGGGGAGGATGTGACATACAGACTTGTGGTTATGTCTTACAAGCGCTGCTGTCTGGTCTGCTCTGGTCTGCAGCATTTTCTCCTCTCTGCTTAGCTGCCATGGTGATAGGTTACTTGGACCTACCATAAATAGACAACCCAGCAAGGCTTTCACCGGGTCTTATCATGAGGATAGTCCTCTGGCTCAGTGCACTCCAGTTTATGCGTGTTTGTGAAAATTGCCACTTGAGGCTGTTGCCTACAAAGCCAGTGTGGCAAGTAGCATTTGTGCTTGCATCCACAAGTGTACAAGAGCTTTCACTGGGAGGGCTGGATGTAAGAAACGGGATACTTAATCCTGGTCAACCTGAAGCAGAGGGGTTTAGCTCCTCTGTCCGGTTCCAGCCAACCTTTTGCAAACTAGCAAGGCTCCACAAGGGTTCAGCTCTGTAGGCCAGGGTCAGCTTTGGTGTCTCTGTATCCTTACAGAGCAGAGATGGTGCCTTAATGCCGGTGGTGTTTGCGGGCCTGGAGGTCAGATGCAGGCACAAACACATAGCCCCCCTTTCTGAGCATGCCCGTGTATGACATACATGACAGACTATGGGAGAGACTAGTCCCTGGCCAACGGGCCAAGGAAGGATGCTCCCTGTGTCCCTGCAGGGTCACATAATAACAGAGGGCTTGCAGCTTAAAGCTGCTGCTAGGGCCTGTTCCTTTTTGTGAGATAATCCATGAGGTGCAGAACAAGTCTGTGAAGACAAAATTAAACCAGAGCTAGGACAGGGCAAGGACTAGAAGAATAAATCTTGCAATTGGAGCCTGAGACTCAACTCTTCTGTTTGCAGGGCTCGGGTAGCTCACAACATCATACCTCATGGTGTTCCTCCGCTTGTTCGGGTCAAGTAGAAGGGCTCCTTCCCTGCCCCTGTGCCTGGGGAAACCCATGTGTACAGGTGGTGCTCCTGACCCAAAAGCCAGCCTGGTGTGCCAACAGCAGCATGACCAGGACACCCTACAGAGGCCACCTGCAATGTGGTGCCACATGGCTGGTAGAGGAGTGGGAGTCTGAAAACCACCCCACACAATGTAGTCCCTAACCTGTGAGAGACAAGAGAAGATGGAGCCTGGGAAAATGGGCTGAAAATAGTTCAAAAGAAAGAAAGAGGGAAGCAAGAAGAGAAGGCTTCAAAGAAGGGAACTATTTAATGTATGGAGGTATGTAGGGTAGGTCAGCAAGGGGGAAGAGCGGCAGAGACACAATGGGTAAAGCAAGTGGAAGAAATTTGGAAGGAACCGGAAAAACTATGTAGATGGAATAAAAGCATTAATAAGGATGGCTGGAATTTTTAATCTATTACAAGAGCTGTTAAATATAATTTTTCAATAAGGATAGCTGTTTTTTTTTAATGTATTAGATGAGCTCCTAAATATAATTTATTCTTCTCTTTCACATTTGAATCTAAATTTTTAAAAGTAATTCCTAAGGGAGTCGATACAATTTTTTTTTTTTGGATGTGATTCAGATGGATTTGGCTGTTATATATGTGTAAAATATTCCAAACTAGCTTTTTCTGTTGTTTTGGTGCTTTACAGAGTATAAACCCTGCAGGAGAGTGGCAGGTGTCATAGAAAGGGAGAAGAAACCATTTAGAAATTACAGTGTTCAGAAAATGAGAATTTGTAGACGATGTCTTCGAAATGGAGGTGGAAATACGGAGTGTGTGTATGTATGTGCTTATATTTTATATATGTGTATGCATAAAGTGTATATAAAATGCAATTAAAGATGTTTTTACTAGTGAGATGATGATATATCAAGCAAACCTCTCCCTTAAGGGAAAAACCCAAGGGGGGGAGTATCTCTGTTTTTCAGATGTAACACCTTGTGTTGGAGAGAAGGCCTTGGGTAGAGCTCAGAGACTAATTTTCTGGCTACTAGTCCTTCATTAGTTTTGCTTTCACTTCTGTTTGATTTATGTACTACGTAGCATGATTTGCTAAACTGTTTCTGCAAACAATTATTTGTTGTAGGAATACAATATTCAAAACTAAAGCTACAAGTCAAATTACACAGATTAGTTACAGGCTATGGTTTTGATCCCTGACTGGATTAATAGAAAATGGGTTCTGGTTCAAGTACGTGAAACTAGACTAGGTTTCATTTTTAAAAACAAACAAAAAAAATTTCCCAAATGCCAACTTCATTTCTTTCCCTGAAAAGTCCTGTTACTGTGGAAGACCTGTCTGTATTCATGGGGAGCGCACACACAAGCACAGAGGTGTTCCCAGAGCAGCTGAGTATCAAAACGTGAAGTGGCTCTCCACATGCATGTTCTGTGCCCTGATTCAGGAAAACACCTTCATAGGCTGAAGTCCTCCTCACTTTCTGATACGTTGGTGGGCCTGAAACACTTGCAGCATGATGAAAATGTATGCTCACATTGTCTGAATTGGCATCTATGTGCCTATTGTTTTTGTTACTAGGACTTTTTCTCTCTTTCTAAATATTGATGTCAAAATAGTAACAGGAGGCTTTGTGACTAAAGGGTTCAGGTTTTCTAGGGATCAGCTGATTTATTAAGCCTTTAAGCAATTGTGCAATCTCATTGAAGTGGGATCTTTAACTTCATGAAGTTGCCTCATGTTCCTAATCGTTGTATATACATGGCCAGGTCTTGAATCCTGTTCTCACCATGCTAGATGATATGGTCTGGTAGGTATAACCTCTTCAAAATATGTTTTTCACAAACTGGTCTTTTTTTCCTTGATAATAAGGGGAAAAAAACACATGTAATATTGTTGCATGATAAAATTGCAGTGAAAAGTTCTCCCTTGTATGGTAGATGTTTATTCAAAAAGGTGCTAAACTAAGTTTAAAACAAGGTCATCTGATTCTTCTTACATCAGTTTTGTTGTAACAACTGGTCACCAATAGCTACCTGCTATTTGGAAGAATTTTTAAAATTTTTTTACTTAATGGCCAACGTCTGACATTTGTTTCCCCCTAAAATTAAATGAGAAATCTCCTTTAAAAGGGTTGAGTAGCCAGGTCATGTTTCTGTGACCTTTTCTGCCGTTAGCGTTGAGTCAAAACACGGATCTGATGTGAAAATGAAAATAGCTTGTCAAGATTTATAACAGCATGCAAAGCCTTGGGAGTGGGTAAATGCGAGTCAGAAAGAGAGGTTCACATGAACTTAGGGGATTTTTCTTTTCCATTGTATGTGACAGAAAGGTGCTACATGACAAGGTGTTTTTGAAAGACACATAAACTCTGCCCCCTCTGTCAAAGCTTTCACACAATGATTGGAGATGCTCTTAGCAAAGAGGAGCTAGACTTAAACAGACACTGGGTCAAATCTGTAAGCTTCTTGCTTTGGCTCCACATCCAGGGAGTGATCTGGGGCACTCTTGCTAAGCCAGGAGCAAACAGGCATTGCCAGCTTGTTTAGTTCCTTATCTGCTGTGGAGTCAGCAGGGGAGGTAATGCATGGAAGTATGGCACAACACTGAAACACCACGGGCAGCTCTAAGCAGGATACTAAATCACCAAACTGCATGGAAGAGTTAGCTATTGCCCAGTCTCTTGTGGGCATGATAAAGTCCTTTGAAAAATTTGGTCATTTTGGTGCCGTCCAGATGAATGCTGCAGCAGCACTCTGCCCAGGGGCACACGTACGGGTGTGCACTTACATTGAACAGCCACTGCTAGGTAAAGGTTTGTGGGGGTATCATCTGCAGTCAAAGCTGAATTTTCGTTCGGTTGCTGCTTGAGAGCTGTCTTGATCTTCTCTTGGATGTGGTGGCTCTGAGGTTGTCTTTTGTTGTTATTTTTTATATACACTCTATTTTTTCCATACTGTTCTAAAGCACTCGTAAAGCCTCTCCAGTGCATCTGTTTTTTCTTCTATACCTGTACCCTTACGGCCTTTGCTGTGTCTGCTACCACAGTCTTTCAGCTTTTAACATGGGTTTCCAGCCCAGGTCTGGATGATATGGTATTGCTGAAACCACCTTTCTTAATAATTTTGTGACTTCTGTCTTGTAAAACCCAGAATATACTCTCTGATGCTCCAAGTATTAAACTCTTTCAGAAGAAGTTGTGCTATGTCTTCAAGAGTCTATTTGACTCAGCTTATTGCTACATACCAGATTTTTCTTTACTTTTTTATGTTTTTTTTTTCTCCCAGTCAATGACTAAAGCCCTTATCTCCATCATTTTTTTCATCTCTGTTGCTTTTCACATTTGCATTCTATCTATTAACCTACCACCATTGCCTCACTGTATGGACCTTGAAATCTGCAAGTCACAACTAATTAACAGATTAAAAATTGTTCCAACTGCCCTCCAAACTCCAGTCCAGCAAAAGGACTTCCATGTGAGAATAGCTGTGAGTGCACAGATCACCCCACCGGATTTAATGGCCCAGAGTTTTTGACCATTGGTACCACTACTTTCCTGGAAAATACAAGCCCCAGTGGAGCTGGATGCGTGGTGTGCATCAGCATGTTCTCTGCAGGGTGGTGTTTGTGGAGTTGTGCTCTTTCCCACATTATTTGTCTAACTTCTATATGTTTAAGTACTCAAAATTTGCTTGTCTGTTTGCTCTAGGAGCAGTTTTGAGAAATGGGAAAATTCTTGTCCTAATCAGGTTTGGTTAAAGACCTGTGTCTGTCTTTGAAATCACAGCACTGCAACGTTAGCGCATGGCAGCTGCCATGCGGAACAGGCCACAAAACACAGCAACCTCTAAAGAAAGACAAGAAGATATGGATTAAGAGTGCAAAAGGTAATAGTAGTGTACATATAATGGTGATGAACTTAAACGATGATGCCTTGTTAAATGAGGTCATCATCTAACACACCCTCCCCTCTATGCCTGGGAGCGAATGTGTGGCTGAATTCTGATGAAATATTTGTCAGGCAGCGGGCGTTTCTTATGTTTACTCCTACAAGTATGGAGGGTAAATCACTTGTGTCAGGATGATATGAGTAAACTGAAGGTCACTTTCAGCATACTTTAGCATGCCTCGGAGGTACTACTGATAAGGAAAAAGACAAAAGGACAAAAAACAAAATTAACTTTTAATTTCCCACCAAAACTATGGCTGTCAGAAATAGGGAGATGAGTGAAATCTCTTGTAACATACAGCACAGGGCTGTATATTTAACATCTTATCTGATTCAGCCTATCACAGAGACAGAGCATGTGATTGTGTGTGTGTGTGTAAGTATGAATATATATGGATCCTAACACGTAGCTCAGAAAAATTTTCCTATCTAGTTTCAGTTTAAAATCTTTCTGCCCTAAATTAGATGAATACATAAACAAATCAGATATATTAATTTTCTGTTGAGAATGCTTTGGTGATTGCTTACAAAGAAAAGTTATTTACATGCTGATATAAGGCATTACTTAGCATAATGAGCGGTAATTTTCCCATCCTCAAAGGTATTAGGCTCCCTTACGTGTTATACCTAACTCAGTTACATAGTTGTGCTGCTCTGTGTGATCCTCAGGTGCATATTTGAAAAGCTTGGGTTTTATCTGATTGAGTTTTATGGAGCCGGCTCGGAGCCCAGCAGCCAACGTGCGGGTACCAGACAGGCATCCCCCACCCAACACCTCCAACCAGGGCGGGGGCTAAAGCCAGCTGCACCCCTATAGACCCTCCGCCCTGCTTGGAGAAGGTCAGGTGGCAAGGGCTTTTGACCACCCACCGCGTGTTGGTAGGCAACATACCTACCCACAACTATCCTTAACGCGATGGATGTAATGATACTGGGGGGTTTTGTTTGTTTTTTGAGATATGACTAATACATCCCCTGAGGATAACTGGTGATTATGTTATGCACTTGTATGGGATCGCTTCCCCCTCTTCCTCTTAAAAATACATTTGCTATATATATGTAGGAATGAAGAGTCACAAATGGTAATAGTTGTTATTAACCACTAATGACATCGATCTGAGGCTTTAAAAAGAAGACTGTTTCTAAAGAGAGCTTTCAAAGTCTGAGATATAAAAGATTGTATTTTTCTGGCCAGAGTTGTGGAAAGCCCCTTCACTTATTTTGAGGTTTACCAAAGAACATGCCTGTGTTCAGAGTCCACTCCCTGGAAAATGAAGACGTGTTCATCCACTGAATAAACAAAGTGGACAGAAAATTATTTCAAGTCTCCCTTGACAATATTTTGGTTTTGTTTCAGCCTTGATCTGGTCCTGAAACCACTTTGCCTTTTATAGCCTCTGGCTTTTTGGTTTCTAGGTTTTCTGTGGAGAATCATGGCAAGGATATGAAGTGCAGTGGTGGTCTCCATAAGGTAGATGAGGAATAGCATGAGACTCACTGAACTGAGACAGTCAACTTTGTTAAAATTTATTTGAATTCAAACCAGTAACAGGCTGCGAGTCCTACAGTCACTCTCAGTTTTATGATCTTAAACCATGAGCTGTTCAAAAATACATTGTATTTTCTGCTTAAATAGTTTTATGTCTGTTTATATCTTAATTGAAACGGTATGTAGGCATCTGCAAGCACCTTTCCTATGAAGGCCATTATTAAATATTGGTATTGTGAAGGTGTCTTAAAAATGCATTTTTATTGCATTACGAGGTGTTTGTTGAGAATCTCTCCATTAAACAATTAAGCCTCTAAGGCTTTTGCCTATAACCGGTATAGGTTCTCTTTTGTCAGCAACAAATGACATAACTGCCTGCCAAATAGACGAAGATCTTGCATTGAGCTACAGAGAGGTCAGCATGCATCTGGTAGCAGCCTGAGCTTCCCCATGTTTCAAAATGGCATGATCTGGTCTTCTGAAAGCTCCCAGTGTGGTCCCCGTGCAAAGGGGCCAGGGGGCACCTAAGCCTTCACCTTTACAGAGCACACATGAACGGGAGTACTTTGAAGAAGCAAAGATCTGTCTGTCCTGAGATCACAGCTCTGATGCACCAGAGCAAAGGCAGGTGTTCATGTAAACCAAACTGTTGAATTTAATTACTTCTTTTTAAGGGACCATAGAGGGATTTAGGTTGGAAGGGGTGTTGAGAGGTCTCTAGTCCAACTTCCAGCTCCAAATAAGGTCACCTGTGAGATCAGACTAGGTTTCTCAAGTCTTTGTCCAGGCAGCTCTTGAAAGCCTCCAGCAATGGAGCCTTCACAGCCTCTCTGGATGATCTCCTCCACTGCCTGCTTGCCCTCATGGGAAAAAACTTGCTCCTTTTATCCAGCCTGAACCTCTCTTGTTTCAAATTTCAGCCGTTGTGTCTCATTCTGCCATACACCAATGCGAGAGTGTGGCTCCATCTCCTCGATCACTGCCCTGTTGGTACAGGCAGGTGGCCATTAGGTCCTCCTGCAGCCATCTCTTTCCCAGGCTGAGCAAGCCCCAGCCCCTCCTCCTCCTCTCAGTTCCCTCAGTTACTCATCAGCTAAAAAAGTCCTCTCTTGCCTGTCCTGCCTTAGCGCATGTTCAGTGAGGGTCGCTCACAGCCGTGTGCCTGCAGATGTTGGGAGGAGAGGAGGTGGGAAGGGTAGCACAAAAAGGACTTGTGAAATGGCATAATACCTGCGCTAGCTGAGACGGCTTCTGCAGCTCAGTGGTGCAGAGAACTGGGTGTCCTGGCTTGGGAGCAGAAAGTGGCACGGGCTGGCTCTAAAGCTTGAAGTTGGAAATCATTGTTCAAAGTAAACAAGAACTGTGTGCACGCAGCATAGGACTAGAAGTGGGGGATGTTAAGCACCCTCTGCATCATTGTGCTCTAACAGCACAGGAAGGTGCTTTCAGCATGTATCTGATGAAAGGGACGTGGGAAAGGTAGACTGAGTCTCAGCACTGCTTGTTCGTGTCTTGAACTCTACTAGACCACTCTTGAGGTAGGACAGTAATTGCACTGTACAATCACTTCAGTTCCAGCATATATAGAAAAACTTTCTTAGTGAGTAATCATTGGCAGGTACAGTTAATAGAAAATCTGGAAAAGCAAAAGTCCTGGCTTCAGCAGAGGAGTACTTGGGTTCTGCAATAGTTGCAAATATTAGAGGTTCTCAGCACATTTTTATTTCATTTCACTTTGATTTCTGTTGTTGTTCACTGAAGAAAAGGCTCTTCTCCCTCCCTCTGCATTCTCTTTGTTTCTGTATTGAGTGCTGGACATGCTGTTACCCTCTCACCTAAGCCACTGCGACGTCATTAACTGCTGGCATACTCTGGAACACATGAGAGAAAATCTTGATCTGATTTCCAGGGTGCTTTTTTTTTTTATTTTTTAAATTCTTTTTTAAAAGGGGTGAGTTCATTTGTGGGGCAGGGGGAAGAACTTCCTACAGAAGTTTCTTAAAAGGATTCTGGGGAAATCTGCTTGGGATTCAGGTTGTGAAAACACTAGGGAAAAAAAAAACCCACATGAAAATGAGTTTAACTTTAGTCTATTCTGGCCCTAAAACCTAGAGGAGTTTGTTTCACACTTTTATCTTTCAACCATGGACAGATGAGACCGGACAGCCAATTAGCAATGATGCATATCTGTTGACTAGACATCATGGGACAAAGCTACGGCTAGTTTAAAATAGCATAATTCCACTGCCTGCCCTGAGTTTTCCTCTGCGCTGGACAGGGATCCTGCCTAGTTACTGTATACAATGGAAGCACGGGTATAATTATGCACAGGTCTCCTTTAGAAATAAGACAACCACAGAAACAGAAACCTTAGTGTCTGAAGGCAACAATTCTGTAAGAATTGGGAGAGCCTTTGCCAGAGTTGTTATGAAATAATGTTGGGGATCATGGTAGAGCTGAATGCTCTTCCTTTCACGTTGCGTGTGAGCCATTCCAGCGTAGCCTTCTCTTCCTTGGATACTCTGCAAGGCAACCGCCTCAAAAGAGCAGCTTATAAATTTGGAAAGAAGGCAAGTCCACAAAGTAACTCCCAGTGGATATTTCAACTGTTCCTTTTTATTTATTGATTTTTCAACTCTCTACACACACAGGTAAGGACCACAAAACAATTTATCTAATTTTTGCCACAATGTAGATCCATCACAATTTCAATGCAAGGGTCAGACAATTTTAGCTATAAATTTACTGTGAATTTCTCCTGAAATCAGTATTTTTAAACAAAACTATGGAGTTGGAGAAATAATAGAATTGATTAGCAGATGTTTAAAAGCTACTGCTTTCCAGCATTCCTCTGATGATCACTGAGTCAAAATAACAATGGGAATTGCTTGAGTGGAAGACTAACTACCATCATGCATTTAATTTACATCTTAATGCATTGTTGTTGTTTTCCTGTTCGAGTGAACTACTTCTCAGGATGCACCTGCATAATGAATTTCCATGGGAATATGTTTATGTGAATTTTTTCCTTGCTATGTTAAACATTAGAGGGTCTTCCAGAGATCAGGCTGAGATGAAAACAAATGTCTTGAACACTAAGAGTGAAGTGGACTTTTACCCAGGAATTAGGAGTTTAGGGGTTAGACCTTTCCTTTTCTTGGTATTAAAAATACACGGAGGTTCAATGGGTTCGGTTGGTACGTAAAAACTTGTGTGTTGGCTATACAGCAACAGTCCCAGCTGGGTACTTTGTTACAGTGATGGGTATGTGTGCGAGCAAGTGAACATCGTACGTACACCCAGCACATATCTATCACAGTCCTGCTTAGGCCTATAATTAGGGTCCCCAGCAGCATAGAGGCTTTCTGATAGTCTTCAGCACTGGGCTGAACAATGCCTACAGCTCTTGATCCACCAGTAAACCACCTGCCAACCACACCATACCACGCCTCAAATCCCCTACCCGACTGCTCTGTACTACGTTTGTGAAGTCCTAGGAGAAATCAGGTGAATATATTTTAAATATGCAAGTGGTGATGACCTGTCTGACTAACACTGACTATGGGTCTGACTGACCTTGGCAGCACGAGAGGGTCATTTTTTGACATGGCTGAACTGTTCTTGAACAATTTATCCGGTGTGCTGGGTACAAACAGTCTTTTCTTCAATATCAGGCATGCATGTCTTATCTTTCTACCTATTCTTTTTTTAAAGAATCTTAGCTATTGTGAAGCAGGCAAGGAAAAACATGTTCTCTATTTATATTGTTTGTTCTCCTCGGCCTCTACTATTCTATCTTGGACAATAACATTTCATGAATGCCTGTTTTTACACTTTTTTTTGCTTGGATGATTTTAAAGGCATTTCTTTTTCTTCCCCAGCAGTTCAGATCGGGGTCTCAGGGCCTGATTCTGTGATGCTGCTGTTGATGGGCCGTTTCCAATTGACTGAACTGGGTTTAAGCAACATCTAATATTGTCTTGTGAACGCAAGGAAAGAAAAAAAAAATAAAATACTTGCTGGTCTTTTAAAATAGCAGGTCTTGAACAACGACAGGAGTGCCTATAAGACAACTCCCTTCTGCTTTGTCTTCTGAGGAAAATTGTACATTAATACAGGGAAAACAACAGATTTTCAGGTATTCAGAATGAAAAATCCAGTCAGTTCTGCTTTCTGCTTGTGTGTGGGTCTGTAATTTCCATGGTGAGTTGCCCAGTTTGGGGTTTAGTTTGTTTGGGTTTTTTCCAAAGGAAGAGGCAAAAGATCACTTCAGGTTTTGATTCAAGATGAAGATCAGTGTTTTCTTCTCAGTGGATTAACAATGATAATCTCTAAAACAGATTTACCCTCCCGGACTTGTTGAGTCCCAATGTAGATAGTGACAAATGCAAGTGTGTTTATGTGCAAGGTTTTCTTTTTCTAAAGGAAAATATTGTGAAGCCACTATAAGTGAAGAATATCTCCGGGGAAGAAAAACATGGTTATGAATTTTAAGGGAGAGAATCAACTCTTATCTGCTCCAAGCCACTCTCCATTGTCCTGGCTATTCTGTTGCTGGGTTTGTTTGGGGCTTTTTTCCTTTTATTTTACTGTTTCACTGATGGTTTGGGGTAAACCAGAGGCATTTTGGTTTTTTTTTTACTGCCATAAATGTTTACATTACAAGAGCTTTTAGATCTGTATTGCTTCTTGTTTCTTGTTTTCTTGACATTTTATTTTTTTTGTCCTTGTCATTATTTTAACATTTTACATCTCCTTTCTGTGTTAGAGAAATAGAAGATGCAGGTGTTGTAGACAATATTTTAACCATGTCACTTTAGGCGACAATCTAACAATGTGTAATGCTAATTTTAATAACGATTTTGGTAGAAGACATCTAATTCTAGTATAGAGTATGAAACTCAGAAGAAATATACCTGTACAGTCCTATTAGGATGTCCTTGTTTAAAAATCTGGAAAGTAAAGCATAATGCAAATGAAATCAGTTATATTATGAATAATGTAGGCTATCCATTATTCGTTATAAAAAGTTGCACGTGCTTCTCAAACCTATCTAGATACATTCCTGTTGTGTGACCCCCATAGCAATGAGAGCCACGGAAGACCAAATGTTATGTGGCAGAAGGAGAAACTGGAGAGGATTATGTTTGACTGGAGTGTTAAGCCAAAAATCCATCTAATTACACCAAAGTGCCTGCATGTCTTCACATTGATAAACTCTTCCATGAAATATAGCTCCCATCCCTGCAGGTGGAGGGGCACAGGGCTTTTGCTTGTCTCTGCTTTGCTTCCTGTAGCTCGGTCTGCTCCTGAGGGGTTTTGCAACTGCATATTCCCAAAGAGAAGTGAACTTGTGTTTCTGAGGACAGGGTTTGGCTCACAACGTTACCACAAGCCTATGTCTCTTTATTGTTTCCGAATAAAACAGACTCTTTGGCTGAGATCCTGCAAAGATTTATGCACATGCTTAATTCTGTACTCTGGGACTAATCTCACTGGTTTCAGTGGGACCACAAGCAATATGTAAACGTAAGCCATTGCAGCACTTGTTTCTGAAAAATCAGTGTAAACAGAAAATAAATTTAAATGTTTAACTGGTTATGCAGCCTTCTTATTTAAGGGAGGAGGGGAGAAGAAACATTTTCTCTTGATAATACAGAGCTTGAAAATCCTTCTGCAATCTGACGTTATTTCAAAACTGGTACTGGGAGCTGGTTTTAAATAAATTTCATTGCAAAATAAAGTTGATCATAAAGGTTTCTAGGTCTTGACTCCTCAGTGACTAGTGGTAGAAACCTCAAGAAAAATTTTACTTCTGTGAGGACTATTGACATGCTTTATCATTCAGCCTGGTCCAATTCTACTACCTCCCTCTGTCTTGTCTTGCAGGATCAGATCTTCAGGATCTTGAGAGAGAGTAATCTTTTCAGTAATGAAGGATCCAAGAGGATTGTGGGATTAGAGAAAGTATGGCATGGCTAGCACTTCTTTCTGCCATATATGCTTCCCTGCCTAGGATATTTTCTCATGATGTCCTCTATGGCTTGGGATGCTTTCTGAACACCTCACCCACTCACTCTGATAAATTAATATATTATTTTTTCTTTTTTATTAATATTTTCATTTCTTCAATAAGTAATTTCTTCCCTCCCCTAACTAAGTTCCTGTATCCTGCGAAGAGGTAGAGACTGGATTTTAACAAGAGCAGACAGACCAGGCTTCAGCAGGTTAGCTGCCGACCTCACTGACAGCCTCCTCAGAGGTGGAAGAAAAAGATCTCAGTAGTGGAAAAGAGGCTTAGCTGCAAAGTAAAATTACTGAAGAGAAAAATTGTTCTGTTCTACCGCAAACCAGGACATTGATCCAAGCTGCATGTGACTGGGAGGCTACACAGGGGTTTTGGAGACCTATACTTGAGTATACTAGGGTTATGCTTCAGAGTGAACATCGAATCATAGAATGGTTTGGGTTGGAAGGGACCTTAAAGACCATCTAGTTCCAATCCCCCTGCCATGGGCAGGGACACCTCCCACTAGACCAGGTTACTCATACGTAAACGCTGTTGTTTCCTAATTATTTGGGGAGAGGGGGAGAAGAGGGATTTTCATGGTGCAAGTAGGGCAGGTAGTTAAACTGAGATAAAGAGAACTAAAAAGCAAATCATAGAGTCATCTAGGTTGGGAGGGACCCTTAAGATCATTGAGTCCAACCATTAACGTAACACTGCCAAAACCACCACTAAAGCATGTCCCTAAGTATCGTGCCTACCCGTCTTATGTTCCTTTTTGACTGCATCCTTGCTTTTCTCAGCATCACTTCACAGTTTGCCGTTAAAGTCTCCTGTTCAGAGGGACTAGTAGAGGTGAAGATAGGGGAAGAGAGTTTACCAGTACTGTAAAAGAGGGTGCTAACCTCAGTCTTGCATTTTGAAGGGCTTCTGCTGTGATGGTATAATCCTTTGCTAAAATGAGCCAAACTCTTTGTTACTTAATTGGGCAAAGCTCCCATTGAGTTGTGCTTGATTAACAACTCTGGTAGCTGGCTCTGCGCAGTTGTGATGAAAGATGCTTCAGCATTTCAGGTCAGCCCGCCAACGCTGATCTCCCCAGCTGCTGGTTCCCAGAATTTCCCAGCTACTGTCTTTGTGCGCTATTTGGGGAGGGAAATTTCTCTTTGAGCAGCTGCAAAACGTTGTACTAGGCATACTGAAAGGCAAAGCCATAGGCTAGCAAGTGAGAACGAGGGTTAGGCAAATGGCAGAGCACAAACCTCTCTGTTTCCCAGTCCACCTGCAGTGTCATTGCCAAGAAAGTTTTGGATTTGGCTTCTTTCTTTTTTTTTTTTTTAACATGATTGGGTTGCTTCTGTGGCTGCCTTTGAGAATTAGTGCAGCGCAAAGGCCATTGGTACTTGGCATTAGTTAAGAACTTCTGTGGGCCTGTCTTGATGGTGCCAGAAGGTTTGGTTTTGTTCAGGTTTGTTTGTTTGTTTGTTTGTTTTTAATGGAGCCAGCAGACCTGATTGCAAACAGTTTTTAGCATATCAAGAAGTTAGAGTTGGAGACCACTGACGCTGCATCCCGGGGTTTTGTGGTAAAGTGTGGTCTCCTCCAAGTTACAGCAGTGTTAGAAAAGCACTAGGATGAGCGTACACTTACAGGGGTTGCCTAAAATTGTATTCTTCAGACAGATTGTGAGGTTTCACCTGATGCTCATTGTACATAGCTTTCTAATTGATGCATGCAGTTTGAAAATCTGCATGTCAGACATGTACAGCTACACTGTACTGTTGCTATGATGTTACCATATGCAGGAGTCGCTTTAGGCAGAAAATAGTCTGGTTGGTACTGTTTTTTAAAAACAAATACTCTGCTGTACTTGTCTAATGAGCACTGGCCACGTTTTACTACACATAAACTCAAAGAACACTATTCATCCCCTTAAAAAAAAAGGTCAAACTGTGTCAAACTGTATAGACTGGAAAAATTAGATAGTGCACAGGCCTGTTGTTAAAACACCTTAGATGTCCTAGTCAGCCTTTGAATTAAAAACAAACAAACAAACAAACAAGAGGCCTGCAGGCTGCCTGGTGTTTAGCTAAAGAGGGGCAATTAATGAATTGGGTGTGAAGCTGCACTGTGATTTTTATGAAAGATTATGAAAAGGGTGTTAACCTTAGGGAATCCATAACATTTGGCACAGGGCTTATTGGTTTTAATTTCACATTCTTGGTTCACTTCTTAACTGTGTCACGTACGTATAATGGACGGGAGAAACTTGTGTAACATTTTCTTAGCACCTTCACTTCTCTTCTGCATAAATACGAAAGGTTAAGCAAGAGAATGTAAACAGGTACATTATTTGGTTTCTATTACAGAATTATTAATGATATGGCAGATGTAGTGTTTGCATATTACGCTTGATCATTAAAACCTTGCTGTGTGTCTCCTTAATGGTAACTCCTTTTAAGTTGAGCAATAACATGATTTGAATGAAGACCTCAGGGTTTAGCAAATGAGGAATACACAGGCTTGGGATTCAGAAGAGCTGATACTTCTTCAGCTCTTCTGTGTTGACGGTCACATGCTCCTGTCATGTTCACTATCTGTGCTTGAGAATTGCCTTTTGAGAAGCAAGAGCCTCATACTGGCTGAAATTGCTCTGGGGTCGATATCTTTATCCTTCAGGGAAGGAACTTGGATCCCACCGTCCCCTCTATGGACCACAACATATTTCCATTTTGTTTAAAGACCATAATTCCCATTGTTTGTTTGTTCAGCTTCTTCCCAGTCCACAAAGGTGTAAAGACAAGGCATGATAAACATGTAGGCGTTTTATGTACAAAAGGCTGGGCACTAATTCTTGGGACAGAAGCAGGTATAAACAAATGGATTTCTATGGGGCACATATCTATTTGATTTGCTAGGTACAGGGGAGATACCACTAGGGAAATAATGCTGGTTTGTTTTGCTATGAGAAAATAGCTGAAATATTGGCCTAATTTTCTGAATTTCTGGAGTTACATACCATCTGAAGAGTGATTTATTAGAAAAGCAAGGAATATTTTTCCTTTGTTTGAAATCAGTCTCCCCAAATATGCAGCTGTTGTACACACAGAGCCAAAAAGAACAGATGAGGGAAGAAGAAACTGGAGAACATAAGAACATATCATAAAATAGATTATCCCATACCCAGAAACACACATTTCTCACATGTATGCCTGATACTTAGCTTACGCCGATTTACATTATAGTTCCTGATTCTCTGGGTGGATGGAAGCAAGTTTGGGTACACTGAGGGATAGTCTGATCTCATCTAGGTTACCTTTATTTGTATATACATACTCCTCTGAAGTTGGTCCCATCTATGAGGCCCTGCAATTTTAAATCAGGTGAAGCAGGATCACCTTAGCACAGAAACTGCTACCACACCTCAAACACTGTGTGGCTCTGCACTGTCTATTTTATAACTTACAGTGTCACTTTTGCTGGGATAGTATAAAAAGAAAGGAAGGGACAAGTAAATTACAGCAGCCTGGTACTCTGTAGCTTTTATGGGGCTGCTATGCCTGGCTGCAGAGGGATTCTTTACTCTGCTGCCTTTCATTTTACAGCGTCTACTTTGTGTTCCACTATACTGCTGAATTTTCAGATGTGTAATTTTGTTATCAATGTTGTTCGTGAAATTCAGTTTAAATTGATGGAGACCTTATGTAGGGGAAAAGAGTTTCTGACGTGTCTGCATGTCATTGTCATCCCTTTTTCTCGCTGCCTTTCTATAGCAAATCTACCCTTATACTTCTGGCAGTGCAGCTGTAGCAACTGAGCTCATTGATTATATGTAGATTCACACCAGTCTTTCAAAAAGCAAATACGTTTACATTTCCCAGGGAATGCTTTAAATTTTTTAAACTTTTACCAGCAGCTGAAATGACTCTAAGCTTTAATGGTATTAATGCTATTTTATGTATTGGGGTCTAATCTCTGATACACAGGACATCCCTAGCAGCTAATGGTAGCTCTGACTTAAGATCTGTCCCTATGTAATTAGTTCCTCTGTTTATGTTTTTAGAGTGGTGGAATAGTGGAAAAATATTTAATTAAAGGTATATTTGTGAATCTTCCCTGAGGCTGATTCATGCATAAAACTTGGAACTGACGTGCTGCTCAGCTAGTAACTTTTCAACAGGGCCCCTTCCTTTCAGCAGAGACCTTGTGTTTTGAAGCAATAATTGTCTCTTCCAAACATTTGGCCAGATCAAATCTTGCTGCAGATCAGCATAGCTCCGTTGCCTGTAGCAGACTAATGCCACTTCCCATTGCCCAAGGCTTTGACTGACTATTTGCATAAAGGCAACCTTGTCACAAATTAATAGGAAGGTTATACTTGGGTTTATGTGACTTTTTTCTTTTAGCTGAACTTAAACCATTTGGCAACATCTTAAACTGTATGTGGCACTGGTTTTTGTTGTTTGTTAGTTTGGTTTTTTTAATACGAAATTCTATTAAGCCTTCTTGAGCTGAGACACTTATTACACTGGTATACTGGAAGACAGGTAGACACAGAAATGTATGTCATTTCCAGAACTGAAAATAACAAAGATTAGTTTACCTGGTTTACCCTGTTGGAACATGCGGTATTCCTTAAGAAAAAAAAAAAAAAAAACCCAACAAAAAAACNAAAAAAACAACCCAACAAAAAAACCTACAAACAAACATCAACCCCCCAAAGCAGAGTACATGGAAAATGTAACAACTCAGTAGGAGGCATAATACAGACTTGCTTCATGTAGTAATCCCTTTGATTTCTTTTTCTTTCAAGTGTAGTACTATCATTTATAATTCTAGTATTTGTTTGCATGTCTCTAAGTATAGTGTTTACTCCCAGGAATTGTTTTGTGATGGCTGATTGCCCCAAATCAAGGATGGCTAGATAACCTTGCCTTTAGCTAAAATAGCTTGATCTTTTTGCAGCAGACAAAATACAATTATTGATACAATACAAAAATCAACTATTTTTTCTTTACCCAGTAACCTGCAGAGGAAATAAAATGAAATCTGACCTTCTCTAATAGCACAATATTCACAATCTTGTTGAGAAATCTGATTCTTTGGTTGAAATGCATACTAAAAATGCATTTGCTTCTTCTTGTTTTTCCCTACTTACAATGTATTCAGAGACCCAGTAGAATAGCATTAACTTGGAGCCTAAAGACCCAATAAAAACACAGTTTCCATTTTACTCAATGAAATCTTCACTCAGAATAAAAATTTGGACAGGCTTAAGCAAACATCTTGGTAAATGACAAGTGACACCTGCCAGAGATGTGACTATAGTCATCATTTTGACTTGTATTCCATAATCATTCCCTGTGATACCCTATACATATACCAAAGATTGTTCTAAGCCAAATCCCTGTATAAAAACATACATATAGTCACTGAGGCCATAAAATCTGAATAGAGATTTTGTTGTTGGACCCTTCTCTAATTTTGTCAGGTGTATGTGCTTTCATTGCAGATTTGTTGAATTATTGTATTAGTCCAGTTAATTCTATATTACACAGCTGCTATTTTATATAAAAAAAAGGTAGTTCTGATACATTGCAAAATGCATCTTTCTGTTTGCCTGGGGTTTTGTGCTGCTTCAGTATCTCACAAGTGTATGAAAAAAGTAGTGCCATAAGGAATAAAAGTTATGAAGTCGATTTCGTATAGGTTTGTGCTTAATATGTGGATTGTCTTGTGTCTAATAAATTAACATAGCAAGTTTTCCTCAGCAGAAGCATCATGTACAAATCTTGATCAGACACTGTATTTTTATCACTGCTACGATTCTGTCAAAACCTCATTGAAATTGCCCTGGAAAACTGGAAGTTATTTTGCAAGATGGACAAATGGATAGAAACACCTGTACAGGGAGTTGTACAAACTGCCTTCCTTAGGAAGGTGGACTGATAATAAAAACTGACTTGCTGAATTCAAGCTCCTTCAACTGTATGCCGGACTAGATAACCTGTGCCTCTGTTTGTCATGGAGGGGAGAAGCGAGAGCAGCCCTATTATTGCCAAATTTGATTTGGTGCAACTCGGAAGTGTTGTTCTATTTCTAAGAGATCTCTGAATGGATTTTATTCTGCAATAGTATCAGCTGGATGGTCATTGATTTGGTTCTGTTTTTTTTTCTTCCCTATTGCGAAGAGTCCTGGCAATTTCAAAAACTGTTTCTTTGATAACATTAGCTGAAAGGCTGGGGTGAAAAAAAAATCTCAATCCTTCTCTTCTACCCACCAGTAAAATACAGGGATTTGAGTTGCCGTGTTTCAATTTTGACTATATATTTTTTTCAAATTGATAAACTTCCACTGTAGTCAGTGTCCCTCTAGAAATGGGAAATGTAGTATTTCATATTGAAACCTCATAATATACATACCGTTGGAATTTTACACACTTAAAAATATTCCACAGCTCAAAAATGTGGTCAAAATGCTGCCTTCCTGGGCAGAAGTCTTATTCCTTTGCATCCGTATTTTCCAATGACTGGTGGGGAAATGTGGGTCTATGATAAATAAATAGAAATGCTGGGCTGTTCCAGTATCCAGGCTTTGTCAACCCCTCTCTGAGGAGCATTTGTTGGCAAGTCTAAAAAGAAGTGTGTATTCTGGATGGTTTTCCATTCCCCTCCTTTTCCCTCTTTGTTTTCATTTCTCTTCCTGGAAGGGGAGTATCTGAGGCTCCCAGGAATTATGGATGTTTGAATAAATGAGAAAGACCGACAACACTATCTTTTGTATCAACAATGACTATCTACATGTAACCTAAACTTTCAGAACAGTTATGATCAGCTAAGCTAAACAGATTGCCCAGAGTTGCTATCGGTTGTTTCAAATAGCTCTTTATCCATCACTTTGGTTTAAACATATACTTGAGCAGTTTTTTTTAAAGTGTAGTTGACACTGCAGAAATCAGTTTTAAAAAAAAACAAAACACCACTAGCCAAAAGCCTAGGCATGAAGAAGATGACATTCATCAGAAGATAAGGTTACCATAGCTTTCCCTTGTACTTCATTTCCTTGTGGCTGGAAAATGAGGTTCTTGAAATGGCATGTGTTATCTGAGTAACTGCTGCCGTTGGCGGGAGGGGAGAGCGGGTGCCCACTTGCAGCAGAGGGGATACCCATACATCTGTGCACCAGTGCTAGAAGGGTAAAGCTTTCATGCCAAAACCTAAGCCTCTTGACGACGTTACCCAAGTGGGATCTTCTGAGATGAAAAATAGCATTTATATGTGACATCTACTACGTTTGCTGCTGGTTAGTCGGAAGTTACACTTGAGAAAACAGTGCACAGTCTAAAAGCAACTGTTGAAGAGCAAAGAAAAAAGAGAGAGACTTACATTAGGTCTTTCCTCCAGGCCCCGTGCTCTCTGTGTGTGTCCTGACAGGACTCCTAAAGGTGAAATTTCCACCGGTGAGGCACCAGTGCTGGCAGGAGGCGTGCAGATGTGCTGGCCAAGCCCTGCGGAGGGGTCACTGCTTCTCCCCGCTGCCACGGCCTCCCACTCCCCTGTGGCTGGGGAGAAGGGAGCTACCTGCCAGCTGTGGCTGCAGGGACTGGGGCTTCTCATTCTTTTTCTTCCTATCTCTTTAACACTATCCTGCTGCTTTTGTCAGCTGAATTTTCTTCCTGCTTGAATTATTCCTGCTATAAAACTGGAAAACTGGCTCTGAAAATGGTCTGGTTTTACTTTTCGTCTTTCTGATTCTGAGCATCCACTCAGGTAGCTGTTTCTTCTGGTTGCTCTGACTAGTGGCATCTCTGGATCATGCTCCTGCCTCTGCTCCACAGGGCTGAGGAACAGCCGGCAGCCCTTCGGGGACACCCAGGGTACTCTCTGAGACTCACCAGGATGAATAGCCTGTGTCTAACGCTTGTGATGGCCTCGGGCAACTCTGGTTGCTTCTGGGTTTGCAAGCTGCTTAAAGATGTTTGCAGGAGCCTCTGGGTCCTGCATTAGACAGTAGCTGATCCAGTGCAAAGCTGACATTAATTCAGACCTGTGGAGCTACGTCTACATGAGGGACTTGAGCAAGCTTGGCTTGCTCAGGGTTACAGGGATTAGTGTTGTCCAACTGGCAGACACCCTGCATAGATGCAGCTGAAACTTTTTATGGGAGCAGTTTGTTGGTAATAGTTCATTGACAGTGGCAACTGAGAGGGTGGAGGTCACAACAGAAAAGTTACTTCTGTCTTGCTCCTGCATTAAGTGAAAATTGCTGGTGTGGTAGAGCAGTATTCCTGTATCAGAATGGGGCTATTTTGGTATTATTTTAGATTCTGTAGATTGCTTGCTAGAAGGAGTCATCTGAAGAAGAGTTTTCTCAAGTTGACTGTGACAACCAGAGATGTCCTGATGAATGCTCTGTGCAACATTGCGTCTGGGGGGGCTGAGGCTGGTCACCTCCACTACCCCGCCATTGCGTCTGGGGGGCTGAGGCTGGTCACCTCCACTACCCCGCCATGTGCAGAGCCAGTACGACAACACCAAGCCATCAGTGTTTTTAGAGGTTTAATGAGGAGCAGTGAACTCTGGAGGATGAGGTACCACCAAGGTTCTCATCTGGTTGGTTTTGTTTACTCCTAATGCTCAAGTACTGGAGATGAGTATCACCAGGAGCTACCCAAAGCATCTCCCGGAATAACTTTCCCACCAGACCTAAGCCTTGCAAATATTTTCCACTGCTTTCCTGTCTTCTCTTCAGTCCTGTAAGAGCTTTATTCTTCAGCCAGTTGAAAACACTTCCTGATCTCATGTGTGGTAATAGTCCTTAACCACAAACATGCTTTAACTGTACAGGCTAAAATATCTGCGTATTGGCTAAATGTGTACCTTTAGATGCACCTGGGCAGCTGGCTGAGGAAGGTTCCCTAAAATGGGGATTTTTAAAAAAAAAAAAAAAAAACAGGAAATTTCAGTGAAGAGGATAACTAACTATTCTAGTTAATGACCTCTCTGAGAAGCTTATCAAGCAAATACTGAATAGTCTTTGAACTTGCCCTTAACACAGGCATTGATATTGGGCTCATCAGTGCTGCAGAATTACAGTATACTTCAGGGAACTGTTTATCACTGTGATCCTCAAAAATAGGATGACTGGAATGGTTAGAGGCAAACACCAGGCATTTTGTCCTGGCACGGGCTGGGTTTTCAAACACTTTTGAGATGATGAAAGCCACATTGTTTTGCTTTATCGATGTTATCCTGCCTGCTGTTATCCTTGAGCATCTGGGAAATAATATTGCATTTAGATGGACTAACTCAGGTTTTTAAATAAAATAAAATGGATTTCCTGCATTTTATTCTGAATTTTTAAATTTTTTGTTTCCTCAGGTGAGGTACAGCCAAACTGATGTACCTCATGGCTCGTTTTCTAATGTGTCTCCCACCTTGGGGCCTCTTTGGCTGTAAGTTTTTGTGAGACCTTTACTGACGTGATTTCAATAGACTAAGCACTGAACTTTGAGTTGGATTTTTTAGAACGCAACAACAACTTTATATTTTGTCTCTAACTGAACAGTAGTAGGCAGGATATTTTACTCTTATAAATTGCTTTTGTTTTCAAAGAATTTCAGAAGTTAATTCACTGAATCCTTCCACATCTGGAGTGGAGCACTGCTATCAGACGATTTGTTGAAGGCAAAAGACTGGCATGCTTAAAGTTTACACTTAGGTGTATGAGACACGTTGTTGCTGTACGTATCGTGGCTAGACTATTCCAACGTGAAACTGGAAGGAAAAAGAGAAACTAATTGCAAGAGGTGGCACCAGGAGAAGCAGTATCGTCCTCTCTGAAAACGGAGAATTTTATGTTCTACCTCCTCCTGTGTGATTAGTCATTTGGAGAACAGCTGTTCACCACGGACTGGGCAGTGTTCCAGCTGTGTGACATTATTGACATGCCCTGATCATCACCCATTTCTGCCTACACTTTTGGCCTACATGCTTGAAATGTTCATTTCGTCAGCTTTTGGGTCAACAGGAGGTTGGAGCCTGTGTGAAAGTGAGATGAGTGTACTTCTCTAACAAACAGGATTTCTCATTTCACGTGTCCTTGTTGCAGTTTTCTTCTTTCAGAGGGATTTCAGTTGAGTTAGCAAACCCAACGAGGGGCTCCCTTGACTTGGGGATCAAGTTGCAACATGGAGGGTTTTTTATTTAGCAGTCCTGGGCTAAATAATCTTCAGCAGCTAAAATAAGACCCATATCTTTTTTCAAAAAGGTGGGTTTCTGAATGCTTAAGTTCTGCTGAGTGACTAAAGGAGAGATTCCACAGATAATCTTAACATTTCTGTGTGGTCTCATGAAATTATATCTGTAACCCCTTCCCCCTCCAAGGGGTCAGTACATCATCACATCTTAGTTGAAGGGTTTTTGGAAGGGTTACAAAAATAACTCCGTTACACTCATTGAAACGTGACTGACTCACTTGGAAATAAAACCTACGCTAGAGAACCATAAGAAACAGATGAGTTATGGGTGTCCCAGATTTTAGATGTGCTTTTTGGTCTCTCTTTGCACTTCAAAAGCATTATGTAATTGTCAGAATGAATCAATGAGTTACGCATATATGGAGAAAGCTAAAACAGAAAGGTTAGTAGCTTGAGAGCAAAACTGAAAAAAGCAATAATCCTTTTCTTCTTAGTCCCGCAGTAGACATATTTGACGGTATTATGGCTTGTTCTCTTCCTTCTCGTTCCAAGGGAGGGGGGCGTCTCTCTGTCCCCGGCGCTGCCCTCCCACAGCCTTGAGCTGGGCGGGCTCTCCTTTAAGCAGGGTGCTGCGGTCAGAGCCTGAATGAGCCCCGGGGACCTTGAACCCAGGCGCAGGAGGAGCAACTTACAGTCTTGCAGGGAAAAATGGTGATAAATGTTCCACTCCAGGTTGTGCTTTCAATGCTGCCTTGAAAAAGAAGGAATAATAAAATAGCAGAAAACTGGCATATTTAGGTTTACTTCTTTTTTAAGTATCTCAGTAGCTGCTTCTGAGAGCTCCAATATCACTTGGACAATCAGTGCTGAGAGAGAGGAGCTTTATATTTCCTTCAGTGTTAAAGGACAAGAGCTACCTGCCTAGCTGGTGAATGTGATTAATTGTCGCTTGTCTGTAGTGGAGGAGTTATGGCCTGCTGGCTTTTCATACGGGCTTGTCTACCTTGCCTCTCCTACAAGGCTATGGAAACGAGAGAAGGGGAGGATATTGTAGAGTTTATCGGTATGATGCTGGTATACAGTGAAAAGCATGAGTATACATATACTTCTCCTTTTTAAACTGATCTGCATCCACAATTAACCAGATTACAATAAAGCATGGGCTAAATCTCTTAATTTTTTTTACATATAAGGGTAGTCATGAAAAGCAGATCAGTTTCCAAAACTACTGCTTTGTCAAATACAATATTTCTATATATCCACCAGTGTGGATCCAGCACTGACATCCTAACAGTGATGGAACAAAATCTTTGCCTTTTAATGCCAGTGTTTATTTTTTGTTCCCTCAATAGCTGCTCAAGACATGAGACATTCATCAGGTTTTGTTTAGAGGAATTATTTTCTATATCCTCCCTGTAACAAGGGCTGGGGAAAGAGCTTTGTAAAAACAGCAGGGCTGCCATGTTACTGAAAATCTTTATGTTTTTGACATTTTGTATAAAATGTATGTAAAATGATTATGTTAAATAAATAAAAAAAACCTAGTGAGTAGTTATTACTTATTTGAAAATAAAAAGAAGACTGTTCAAAAGAGTCTTGTCATTATCATAGGCAACTCTTATTTTTGCTGCTTATTTAAGCACAGAAAAGTCACGATTTTTATACTCATTAGGTATCTGGATTATGCCCCAAGAAGTCTATGATGTAGTCCTAGCTGTGTTATAAGCCTACGTCCAGACAATGATGATGATGATGATGATCATCATCCTTTTATTTGGAGAGGAGGGGGAGATAGGAAGATAGGAACGTAGTGAGAAACTTTAATACCAGAGCTGGGATCCCCATCAGGTCTCCCCCACTCCAAAATTTTCTCCTGCACTTAATTTTTACATTATTATTATTTTCTTCTTCTGGTGTCCTTCTTAGCCTGCTCTCCTGACAGCCCAGCTGGTACTATTCATAATTGGCAGGCCATTCAGGGCTTAGGCAAAAATAGCTATAAATTAAAACACGACTGACTGACCGCTCTCTCCCCTGCCTTGCACCTTCTGTAGATACTCCCATGTGTGGAAAATGAGTGGGGAATGATATCATTTTGATCTAGTAAGGTTTTATGCATGCTTTGCAGGGACATAAAAGAGTACAGAATGTATGTGGCTGGTATTGTATAGACACAGAGCCGGCAGTTTGCATTAAGACTTGTGTGCTACTTCTTCCCACGGTTCATGCTTTCCACTTTTGGTTTATTTCATTAATGTTAATTATTTATAATATCAGTAATACATCAATCTTCCTTCTATTCTGTCCCAGAGGGACCCTATCATGAAAGTTAAAAATTAGGTATGTTATTACTGTATCTGCTAAGCATTAGGAGCGTGATTATTCTAGATAGTGATATCTGGAGAGTATACTGATAATTTTAGATAGTGATTCACCTAGACAGTGAATGGGAATTGAAAGAGGGGTGGGGGGTGTCAAGCTATTACAAGCTCTGTAACAGCAGTTCTGGAGACCTTAACTGTGATTTAATAATGAAAAAGACTCAAAGCAGTAAAAAAATATAATCCAAAGCATATAATGTTTCCTACCTGTAACAAGGCTGATTAATAAAATACTTTTGAAATGCTAATTATTAAGATGAAAGTCTAATAATTAGTCTGTGTAATTATCAACCAACTTTCAGAACTGACCTTACAGCCATTTTCTTTGTTTTGGAAAGGATGATGGGCAGAGGGAGAAGGCTGCCGTAGCGATCTACCCATCCTTACTGCACAGACACATACTGTGAGCTGTAAACCCTACAACCGGTACTGTAACTCAGAGAAAAAAGTCTGACAGGTAAGCGTATTCCGATTGAATGAATAGAAAACATGCTTAGGTTTGACCTGATCTAAATCGTCTCCTCCTCTGAAAAATGAAAAGTTCTGGGAAATTTTTGGCACGATTTTGGCATCTGTTTTGTTGACTCTGTGGTGTTTAGATATCTGCAGCCAGTTAAGGGGGTGATTCTTTTTCTAGCAGAAGGTTTACAAAGGAGTCCGTGTCCAGTGTTCTGGTCTAGCATCTGTAAACGGGGCAGAAGGTCCCCTAAGTCTAAGTTTTGATAGCGCTTTTGCACTAATGGCTTGCCTTGAGCAGGCATCCAATTTCTCTTAAATCCTTTTAGGTCCAGTTGACCCAGGAGAAGGAATTCTTTGGAGGAATTTTCCATTCCTCCTGCATCCAAGCATTGTACAAACAAAGTGAAGAACTCAGCCCCTGTGAGTAAATGACTGTGTTTGGTATAAATGTCTTCAGACTTCAGCAACTGCAAGATGTGCAGCCAGACTTGTTTTAATTCTCCCCTCTCCCAGGAACTGTTGCTCAGAAAAGAGTTTCTGGGATGAGTTTTGACTAGCTGTTATCAGAGATTTCTGTCTTTACATATACTCTTTTTCATACATGCTTGCTGGCACATTTGTTATATTCACTGGGTAATTGCTGTTCTGTGCCGCACGGAGACCTTGATCTGCCACTGAAGCAACTGCAGTTCCTATGTTGAAGGTAGAAGCTTCTTTTTGAAGGCTGCCATAAAGCTCCTATTCTTGCAGAAGGTAATGGATTTCAAAGCCTTAAGGAAAGCTGTCAGTGGGATCAGGCTGAATATTGCCCTAAGGCACATAGATATCTTTTTAATTTCCTTTCTATTTTTTTTTCTTTTTTAATTCATTAATACAGACTAAAGCTTCTAAAGACTTGGAACGTTAGGAATATCCTCGAAGTGGATTTGCTGGCAAAGGCTGGTGTGCAGGATCAAAAATAGATAATAGATTCATTACTGCATGGACCAGCCTCAAAGAACTGAGAATCATACCACCATGCAGAAGTCAATGATGATTTTTTGATTTGTTGTGTAATCTATTTTGAATGCCTGTCAGAGCTCTGCTGTGACTGGTTTTGTTGAGCAGTGCTTAATGCATAGTTGACTGGCTTATGATAAAGTTGAAGGTGTTTATATTCTATGTTTGCGTTATTTTGAATCAAAAGCCCATTTTAGCACGTAGTTAGCTTCACAAAGTTTCTTTGTTGCAGAAGAGGACAGAATTTGAAAATGCATGCTTTTTAGATGAATAAAGAGTTTGTGTGTGTTTGACAGTAATTCTTTTTACTTCTTTGAAGATTGTATTAAGTTTGATAGTGTTATTGTACTGAGACAAAGGGTGAAGAAGGGATTAGTATTTTGCAGTGCCCTGTTGTAAAGTTGATGGGTGACTTGTTTTGGGACTTTGCTTCCTTTCACTGTTTCTCATGTGGGGAAAACAGACTTAGGTTCTCCCTAGGTTAGTGTTTGGTGTGCAAGCACGTAGCAACATGTTGACAGGCAGCTGTAATCCCAGTACTTGATCGGGTAAACCAGGATGGAAACTGTACAACCTGAAGAGCTGTCACAGAGGAACGAGGGGAGGGATGTGAGAACATGGATGGGCTAGAGGAATCAGAGGGAAATGAATCCCATGTGTTCCTCATTACCACACTCTTCTTCCTTTTCTATATTTTTAATGGTTGCTCTTGGTCCTGGTGAGTCTGCTGTCTTGGCTCCTGTGCTTTTGCTTTTCCTTGCATGCTAGGACGCTTGCTGAAACAAGGTTAAGAGCATGAGAGATGGGGAAAGTATGTTCATATTGTTTGGTAGTGGGTGAATACCTGAACCGACTCCAGGTGAACCACCTTCTAGACTCATCAGCCTGCTGCCACACCTGAACTAATTAGCCTCACAGCGATTGTTTTATTCACTGTGAGGAAGTCCCCAGAAGTTGAACAGTCTGTGTAGGAAGAAGAGTTTAAATCATCCAAGTAACCCCTTTCTCATATCTATTTTCTGTTAGTGTTATTGCCATTATTCTCTAGGTAATATTGAGAGCAAACTGATAATTGTAGCTTTCGTAAGCTGATAATGTGCTCACTTTTTCTAGGTTAAATGATTTATGGTGTTTTACCACAGTCTTATAAACAGGAAAAGCCAGCCTAAAGACAGAAGACAGATACTAATTAGAGAATGATAGAAATACAAATTTAAAACAGCCACAGTAGGGGCAGAGAATTTAAACAAAAGAGCGTCCCTTATATTACAACCTAAGCCTTAATTATATATCCTAGGTCTTCTATTATATCCTAAGTTTAATTGCAGAAAACAGGGGATGGGAAAACTAACCCTTCACAGATGTATTTGGCAGAAGCTCCAGAATGGGGTTGCCATTAGAGGAGAAAGTAGGAAGTGAGCCCTCTTGAGGAGCACCTAAGAGAGATCAGGACACTCTGCCTTGGCCAAGGGGAGATGAGGAGGACCTGGAGCTCCTGCCACCACGGAATGGGACAGATGTAAGTTGGTGAGTAAAGGCTGGAGCTGGATCCCCCCTGAAGTAGCTGAGGGAGAAGCCAACTGTTAAGTATGATCTGGTGTTGTGGTGTGCTGTTTTGTAATGTTTTTTAAAACGTTTAATTCTATGTTGGTGGTGTGTATTTGTATCAGGATGGCTTAACAGGCTCCCAAAGTGTCTGTCAGATACCATGAATGGTGTTTTCTTGGGTGTATGTTCAAAGAAATTCTTTTTCGAGGGATTGGTAGCACTGGATGCTGATCTTGGAGAAAGAATGTTTTTGGTAGATTATGATAGGATACAGAATAAAACTGCGTTACTTCTCGGCATTCTTAAACAACAGCAAAATTTCTCTACTGTGTGTGGGGACTCTCTCCTGCGCACGGCTTACCCCTGCAAGCTGTCTCCTGCAGACAGCATCTTTTTGCTTTTTTTCGTTTCTTCCTACTCTCCCCAAACTGGCCACCGAGGGACACGTTCTGCCTCGGCTGGTGTACAGGGCTGTGATCAGTCCTGTTAGCCGGGTTTTCTTCCAGGGAATCCTGGCCTTCATCTGTTGTCCTAGTTTGTTTTTATTTGTCTCTAAATCCACTGGATTGTGTAGCTAGCCTAAATCAAGTCTATTCTTGTGAGTGTGTTTATTAAGTCTGAATAATGGAAGCACCCCTTTTCCCTCTCAGCTTAGTACAAACAATAAAAAAAAACATAGCCTAGATAATCATGAGGGCTTAGGCCCCCACAGTTCATTAACTGAAAGTAGATTCCTCAAAATTTCAAGAGTTAGGGTGGGTTTTCTGGGTTTGGGTTTTTTTTTTTTGGGGGGGGGGGGGGCGCTTGAGAGAGAGTTGAGTTTTAATTAAAATATGTGGATTTTTCCTCTCCAAAAAAAAAGGCACTTATCTAACTATATTTGGGTTGTTTTGAATCCTTGCTTCAAGTCATGGGAATCCTATAGAACTACTGAATAAAATCATTAAGTATTTTGCATATCAATATTTTCTAATTACATTCTTTAAACACCTTGGCTGTTTTACCTGAAGTTACACACACAAAAAGAAAATGGATGCTAGTGGGCACTCTATATTAAATATTTAATATCTCTGCAGTATCTTAATATTTCAATCCTTAATATTATCATCTTTATTGGTAGAAAATTGTCTTCTATTTTCCCTTTTCTACACATTAAGTGACACAGAGAGACAATCAGACTTACCTCTTCAAACCCCTTTTAAAAAGCATCAGGGCCCAAGGTCATGCAAGAATGGTAGGTCAGAGTCAGGAGCTAAACTTCACTCTTAGACTTAGGCAGTGGACTATACTCCTCTTCCGTCAGCTGAAGTGCCTCCAAAGGGGATTTGGAAAACTTCATACCACAAGCAAAAGCTTTCTGTCATGTTTGCCTCTGCTGCTTACAACACAATTTTGGTAGATGCTATTTGTGGTCTCCTTTTTAGCAGCTTGTATGAAGAAGCCTGGAAGTTCCCAGGGAGAGCACAGTTAGTGAGAGACTCACAAAAGCAGGGAGTGTGGAAATGGGAGAAAATCTCTACCTCCATTTTAAGCACTGTGGCTTGTCATGGGCTCTGTTCCTAGCTGACAGAGGCACTAGATGAGTCTCCACGCCAATCCATTCCCAACTGAGCTAATAGGGCTGAAGGTTTGCTATCTTTACTCCCAGCTGTCGATCAAGAAAAGAGTTTGTCTCCAATGCTGCCATCTATTCAGGGGCATTTAGAGAGTACAGCTGGATTCTTTACCCATACAGCACTAAAGATAGGAGTTCAGTGTATTGTAGATAAAGAAAATGATAAATTCTTCTGTGTTTATATTTTACAATTTTCCCATCTGTGGTATAAAACGTATCTGCAGCTGTGGCATGGCAAAACCATGTCTATTGACATGGTTTGACATGTATTTGAAGGCTTTTGCTTTTTGGGGGAATACACCATTTTGCCTTCGGTACAGGATCTCTTTGCTAAAAATACTGGTGTGAAAAGCCACCCAGCCCTCGCCTTGTGAAAGGGGTTTAGAGAGAGCTGCTGCCACGTCCTCCTGGGCTGGAGGACACAAAGCAAAGTCTGGCTGACACCTCTGAGAAACAAGAGCGTGTTTCCACATCTCTCTCCTTTGCATAATCTGTGATATCTGAATTAAGTTTCATGACATATTAACACTTTGAAGCTAAGTTAATATACTGTGTTGTATAATGCATTATGTATGACTTGGGCATCAATTGTGCTGGAGCATCAGCAGCCACAGACTTGAAAATGTCTCCTTCAGTGACAGAAATCCTAAATAATACTGAAACCAAATTCCATTGGCATAATTTTGTTTTGTATTCCTTGTCCCATTACAACATCTCTTACTTGCGAAACCACTCATGTTCAAACCATCTAGCTTCCTCTTCTCTCCTCCATGTACTTGTCACAAAGTCCCCATTCCACATCTTTCATATTACAAATATTCCCTTGGTGCTGCATGGTAATTTTAGCTTGTAACATCAGAAGTGTTAGGATTATGTTAGCTTTGCTGAGCCTGGTTACTATGATGTGAAAAAGAACAATGATGAACATTAACATTTATAATAATGATGTGCTAAAAAGAAGAATAAAAAAAAAAACAAAGAAAAAAAGTGGGTTGTTCTTGTATATTTGTATTTTGTGCTTCCAAATACAGCTAAGATATAGCTTGTTTTATCAGAAGTTGTCTTGTCAACTATACATTGGTCTGACATTGGATACAGTGTGTATATATATATATATATATAGGCAAATATGCAGTCAGAGGTTTGTTGGTCTTAATATAACTCATCTTAAGCCTGATTACTTTGTTTCAAAATTAGACTCTTAGAACATATTAATTATGGACATATCCCCAGACAACATGGCTGTCCGTGGGGGATTTCTGCCCTTAACTCTGATTAGTGTTAATAGGAGCTATCCATGTAAACTCCTAGAGGACCAAAAAGAGAAATAATTTTTTGCTAGCTATGTTTTTCTTTTAGCGTATGGAACAATACCAAAGTGTTCTGGGAGTGGATTGGTAGAGTGGTTGATAGTGCCAGTTTGAAACCTTTCCTCTCTGTGGTGGATTCTGGATCCGATAAAAGCACGTTACCTTACTATACACAACATTGTATATTTTTAAGTTTATATGTAAAGCAATACTCCTTTTTGTTTGGTTGGGTGGTTTTGTTGTCATTTTTGTTTTGTAACCTGAATTAGACACTAGGGAATGTTTTTCGGTTTGTTTTTCTGGAAGCACTGGACCGAGGAATGCTAGTATTATATAAATAATGTCTACGTGACCTAGTGTTGTATGCACTAATTATACATTTGTCATGATTCTCCCACCTTGGATTACTCAGGAAAAAAATCACCTAATTTGGAATTAGCAACAGGAACAATTTTCAGACGGAGGAGGTGGCTTGTGCTAGAAGCTAGATAAACTTAAAGATTATTGGGCCTGTGTTGAGTGAGGCCTCTGTGCTCTAGTGTCAGCTAAGCATACAATAATTAAAATAGTTTCTTAGTGATGGAGAATTTACTGCATCTTTTGACAATTCATCTCAGTAGCTAATTATACTTAAAATGTGCTTTTTATCTCCAGATTGAACTTGCAAATATTGGATTCAGTTGTGTGCCTGCCCACTAATTTAGAGTCTGCTGAAATATCTTCTTCTTGTCTAGTCCCTTAAAGATTATAATCTTCTCTTTGAAGCAAAACACATTTAGTTCAGCGCCTCATTGGAAGGAGCCTTTTTTTTTTCCCCAGACCTAAATCATTCTTGTTGCTCTTCTCTGCACTCTTTCCAAGTTTATTTATTTATTTTTATTTATTTATTTTAATTAAAGGATTCTAATTGCCCAGAGGCTTGCCTGCTTTGTTCACAGAGATGCTATAGTTTGCTTGGCTTCATTCACATTCCTGTCTGCGACCGTCCCTGTCTAAGCAAATGGTACAGTTCTTCGTGCCTTCCCTCACAGAGAGAGGTCTGACGCCTTTGATGAACTGGTGGAAAGAGCAGGCAGGTGTTATCCAGAATCCAACCTAAAGGTTTTATTGTCTAACACCATTCAGAAACTGTGCCCAGAAATAAAGTGGGATCTATTCCAAATGATCATGTCTATTCTTAGCAACATCTTAGCTAAATCTTATGACCATCATGGTAGACCCGTGTGATGGGAGGGCCGAGTTCCAGGGGTGAAGTGATAAAGCATGCAATAATGTGAATGGGGGCCACCTCAAGGAGGAGACAACATGGCTTTCTGGATATAGAAAGGAAAATAATAAGGTGTAACATTCCTGCAGTCATAGGAGGTCTGGCGGTACTGTTTGTTACCCAAAATAGTAGTAACACAAGAAAAGTCATTCTGTCACTTTCTGTCAGTCTGCTCTCTGCAAAGAATGCAAATGAAACTCGAGGATTAGACAAATGATGATGCTTTCACCACTGAAGGTGGTTGGTAAGCAAATAGAGGTAAATAAGAAAAGTCATGGGCTTTTCACAAGGCAGCTCAGGAGCTGATTGTCCTCACCCAATTGCTTCTGAGTCCTGCCAGCCCAGCTTCACGCAAAGCTCTGAAAAGTCTGAAAGCTCTCGAATTGGTTTACCCTCTTCCCTCCTGTCTTTCTAGAGTAGTTGAAAATTTCCTTTTTTGTATCATTCCGTTAACAAAAAGGAAGGAAAGCTGGGTGGGTTGTGGGGGGGTGTGTGTGTCTCCCCCATCATATGGAAGAAGGGAAAAAAAAAAGGAAGAGAAAAAAGTTGACCACAGAGGCATGGAAAGAAATTCATTTTGAAAAGATGGTGGTGATGCAAAATAGGAAGAGTGTAACTGTGATCCCTCTGTCTGTGGACAATTTCTTTCAAACAGGCTGTGACAAACACTTGTGGTATCTGAAGACAAAGAAAATATACTTCAAGTATTTGTTTCTTTCTAGTTGCGTATGAAGAATTGTTCAGGAAACCTTTACTTTCTTACCTACTTTGCCACTCCATACTGCTGTCACAGCGCAGACACAATGGGGCATTACCAGGATCTTCTAGTACCTCTCTGTTCCCAGGTTTTGTTATAGCAGATGCACATGTGCATCTTCAGCTTTTACTTCTGGTACAGAAATGATTTAAGTGTCTTATTTGGCCCCTGTCTTGAGGTTTTCATTTGGTCCTTATTTAGATAGGTTTCTGTTCTTGATCAAAGTTTTATTTTAGTGAGGGCTAACAAACGGATGGTGCACAAATGCATCTAAGGCCTTGAGTATCTTCTCTACGAATTTGCTGTGCTGTGTGTGTTAGCATACGTTACAGTGAAATACACAGAAGTCAAGCACCGATGCTGTTCCAGACTAAAAGCTGTAGCAAAAAGCTGTACAACTTTAAAACATCCCATGGCGCTTTCTTAAAGTGCAGCTTTTAAGTGTGAGTGGGCTGACCCTTTCTTGCTATTTTATTTTTTTTTATCTGATTTGTTAAATAAGGTTGAATGTTGCTGCAGGCTGAATTACTGTGGGTATCATCTCAAGAAGTGATCTCTGCAAAGACAGGCCCCAGAATATTGCCTGATTTCCATAATTAGCTCTGGGTATTACAACTGAGTCTCTCAGAAGGGAGCGCACAACAAATATCCATGGTATTCAGAAGGTACATAAAGTCTAACTTTCTTTTTAGTGCTTTTTAGTAGTTACTGTAACCCTATCAAGTTGGGTGGTACGTGGTTTGGTTTCTTTTGGGAGGGGGAGGTGGAAAACCCCCCATGCCATGCTTTAAAGCTTCATTAACAAAGAACTTTACTCAAGGAGGAGATGTTAATAAGTAATGGAACAAAGGCTCTGTTATAGAGATTAAATGTGCATGTGTCTAAGTACAAAGTTCGTGTTGCAAAGTGCAGCTGTTTCTCTGCTGGCAACCCTGCTGCAGCCCCAGAGCCCCAGGTTCAAAGTCTGCCCGCTTTCCTGTGGCAGAGCTGACCCGGGCAAGGTCCGGCCGAAGTTCAGAGTTCGGTGTCTGAAGGCTCGCTGGCTCTGTCTGCCGCCCTGTCTGACATGCTCGGGATAAGCAATAGTTGGTTTAAGATTATAAGTGCAAAAAAACTTCCCGTTCTCTTTTCTGATGTGTCAGATTTCATTAAAGAAGGAACGTTTTGGAAGGAGTCGCTGAACTGTTTAAAAATAACGTGCTGTAGAATAGAGCAACCGAACCAAACCCCACAGAAGGAACACACTAGGAAAGTGATGCATGCAGGAAAAAGCGCCTGGTTCTGTTCTCCTGCCTCTTGAGATTTATTTAAATGCGGAAAAATGAAGTAAAATAACTAATTCTCTATATACAAAGAGATCAAACTGAACTATTTTTTAAAAAAAAAAGAAAGAAAAAGAAAAAAGCTAGTCCATGTGTTTCCTTTGTGTCCTTATAACAGTGTTCCACACCGTGGGGGTGAAGAGAACTTAATACATCTGGATATCCTGCTTTCAAATCCTCCTTTTTCTCCTCCTTCAAAGGCTTTTTACGAAGCTAACCCCATCTTTCTTATTCAGAAGGGCTGCAAACCCTACCTGTGGAGCTTTTTTGATTAGCTGTGGTCACATCAAAGGCTGCTCTACCCACGTACAGATCCTGAGTGAGAGTGGAGACTGATGGCTGAGAGCAAAGGCTGCTACAAACACCCTTGGAGGAATTTACGTTTTGGGCAATGCTGTAGCTGTATTACAGACGGAGAAAAGTTTTCTATCTGTTGCCACATCCTTTCTGAAGGAAAGGATGGTAAGCCATGGGTGGTAAACCAAGTCATCAGGGCTCAGTGCCCACAGTGTGCCGCAGGTCTGAGCAGACTGCTGTCATCTCACTTCACTGAAAGGAACGTGGATGTTCAGAAAACTTTCTCGGACATCAGAGGTCTGCCCCATTTGTATCACAGCTTTTGTTTCTCTGGGTTTAGTAAACTTAATCACTGAGAGCCACAATTAAAAACAGGATTCAAGGAAGGACCATAGTAGCCATGAGTTCTGGACCAAAATATTTATGTGTTTAGATACGTTGATTTTTTCCCTTCCTGCAAACATTCATGAGTCCATCAAACACCAGAGGAGCCTTCCTCTGATGAGTTAGTCCTATCCTTTGGTTATTACCCCAGGTCTAACCTTCCACTTCTGAGTAATGTACTTGAGAAGGTAACAGAGACCAAACAGGAGACCACGGAGCTACAGTGAACGCTCCAGACCATGGCTTGTAAGGGTTGAGATGGGCACATGAGCTACTCAGCGCTCAAAAAAAAAAAAAAAGGAAGTGGGGAGGAAGACAACCAAGATCAAAAGATCCAAAATAATGTATTATAATGGCTGGGCGGTTCCTGGGAGGACATGGGGAAGAAGAAATAACAGGAACTGCACCTCTGCTGTTCCATTCCTGTCCTGGACTGTGGGAATTTGGGAGCATTCAGGTTTTTTTCTGTTACTCTTTGCTGTCTCCGTGCAACCACCTTAGTGAACAGATCAAGTCACTGAGACCAGTAGTAACACTGGCAGCGCATATGCATGATTAGTTAATTTGGTCTGCACTGATGCAAATCCCTGATTTACTCATCCCTGTGAGTAACAATTTCTGTTGCTCCCACTGCTGAATTTCCACCCGAGTCTGTTTGTCATGTCTTTGGCATCTCTTTGCTAGACCTGGCCTGGAAATCTTTTGTTTCCTAAAAAACTCTGGCTAGTGCCACTACTCTCCCCAGCGCTGTAGACTACTGAAAACATACAAAAGGTGAGGAGAAGATGATGAAGCATTGTACAACACGTACATTGCTTACTGCGCTGATAGAAGTTCTTCAGATGATATAGCTCTGCTGAGTGGCAACTACAGGTTCGAGTCTTGGCTTGCCTCATCCCAAAAGATGGCCCTACCAGTCTACTGTGAAGTGGGCTTCTTTCATTCTCTTGGCATTCACCCCATTTTGTTAATAATATATTTGTAGGGGAAGATACAATGGGAGGAAGGCGAAGAGTCCCCATAGCCCTGTAGTTAGAAAGGTTGCACGGGCTAGGGTGGTAGGCTGAAGTTCAGGTACATAGTCCAAATCAAGCAAAGCAGGAACTTGGACCAGGTTTCAAGGTAGCAACTATTCTGGTTGTTGGTTCTGCAGAACTAGATGGGTGAATGATTTTATCTCTCCCTCTCTTGCCTTCCCCTCCCCCACTTTCATGAGAGTCTTCCATGCCCATTTCACCTGGCTTCAGTTAGAAATACAAGAAAAATTATTCGCTGCTCTTCTCTCTTTTTTTTTTTTGTGGTCTGTGTGTATCTGCTTTTGTTTAAAATTACTTATTTTCTTTCTCAGCAGATAGTTTGAGAATCATCCCACCTGTTGCCTACCTGAACCAAGAACCAGACCCTGGGGTAGGACTGTGCTGCTACTAGTTGGCTGTAGATCTGCTGGGATCCTAGTATTGAGAGAGACCTAACAGGTAAGTAAAAATCGGTTTATTCAAGGGGCTGAAGCCCTTAGAAGAGAAGAGTGCTACTGCTTTCTGCCCCTCTCTGAAGAAAAAAATCCCAGGAATAGGGTATGTGCATGCAGATGTGACTTCCATTTTTTTTATCTTGAGCTAATCTCTCTCCACAAAGAATCTGTGCCTGTGAATTGTTTTCTTCTCAGTTTACACACTTCACAGTCCCTGTTTTCTCATCCCTTCAGGTAAGGCTATCAGAAAAGCCCTTCTTCAGTCTAGCTTCCCTTTTCTCATTCAAATTCAGATATCTTAAGAAAATACAGAGGAATTTCCTTTGGCAGGAATACTGGAAGAAAACGAAGAGGAATAGTGCAAAATAGGATTGGCACAGCTACCCTTGAGCTGGATTTTTTATTTGTTTCTGATCACTTTTTTGGTTTTGTTCTCCACTTCAGAAATTTTCTTTTCTGCATGTGTACTGCATTCAGTCTTGTCTGCACTGGAGTGGTGGAGCAAGAGTCTGCAGCTGAAGTTTTACTGCTTTATTCTGCTGGTGCAATTAAGGCAAACCCTCCACCACCTCTTGGTTCCTCCTAATGCAGGCTGTATTATATCAGCAAGATGGTGCTTGTACAGATACTTACGATGCTCTGTAAAGCAAATTGACATCTATAATTTGATGTCATATTTATGCAGTAAAACTGTTTGTGCACTAAGACTTTTAGTAATATAATTACTTAATTTTAAAAATCTTATTTCAGGTAAAACAACAATGTATACTGAGTAAATGTTAAAAGCAGAAGAGATCTCTGGGTAGCTCACTACTTTATACGTTGGTAATAATGAAACTAATACACCTTCACTTAGAGTACTGGACACACGTTACAAAAGTAGGAGGAAAGTGAATTAGAATGAAGTTATTTTTATAGGTATACATATATTTGCTATGTAAGGACTTTGACAAACTTCTTCAAAAGAGTTGTTGAAATAGTAATGTTTATTCCTTCCATTCAGGTTAAATATTTCACTGGACAGAACCTCAGGTTTTTGCACTTCAGTCCTATAGCACGGCCTACTCTATGCAAAATAATGATTGAAATGTCTTCTTTTTTTTAAAAAAAAAAAAAAGCAAGTAAAATCATCAAATTTTCTTTAAACCTGTTAATTATGGCAAAATATTGGTGAAAGGTTCAAATCTTTATTATGAAAGGACCTTGTTCCTTTTGGTCTTCCTGTCTGACATGAGATTTCCTATGAAAACACAGATTTGTATTGCCTCTGCGTTAAGTGGAAGGCTCTCCACGATCTCATCTGTTGTCAGGGTCTGGGCTCTGGTTTGCATTAATTAAGGATGGAGCTCTATAGTTTCTTGTGGAGTTACTGGTTTTAAATTCGGAGTTTAAATTGTGGCAGAAGCTTTTGTTTTACTGGGATCTCAATTTTCAAAAAAAATCTCAATAAACTGCCATCTAAGGTGGAAGTCATTTAAATATTTAATGATATTTTGATGGAAAATGAACAAAAGTAGAAAGATATTTAAGAGTTAAACCAGAATTTATTTCTTGCCAATGTTTCTTTTAGCTTGTTCTTGCTTTCTGTAAGTCACTCTCGCACTCTGGGATTGATCCTTTGTTCCTGCCCTTGTTCCCCAAAGTGCTCCCTGCTTGACTATCAGTACAGACACGCAGTTTTCATCTGTGGAGAATTTTCTAACTTTTTAGTCATAACTGAAAATTTATGTGCTAAGTTCAATCCAATGAATTACATGACAAATCTGCAGCAATGCAGACGCCATCAGGGAGACACGGAGACTGGCCGTCTGTCTTGCCAAGTATCTCAGCAATCCTAGGGCAGAATGAGCCTTCTAATGCGCGGCGTATGTGACAATGGGATGTGATGACTTTTTGATATATATATGTGCGCAAAGTCCCTATTAAAGATTTTGTTTCCGAATGAGAGTTTGACGCAGCTGGGTATGTACCGTGCTTTCATATCCGTTAGAGACGGGAGAGGAAAGGGAAAACGTTAGGGCATTTCAGTACGGTATCAGCCATCCTGGTGGGCGGTGTGAAAATCAAAAAGGAGCAAGTGTACTCCTCGCAGCTTTTAAGGTGTGTGCCTGCATGTGTAGGGTATGTTCCATAATGCAACCTGAAAATGATCACTAATTAGCTTTTGCTGATTTACATGAATTGATCTTAGATCTGTATAGTATTTTGAAATATTTGTTCATATTTCAAAACTTTGTGCTATTTTTTTATGCTGACTGTATAACACCACCACGTTTTTATTTCCTGTGTTCACAAGCAAACTTGCTTCCTTGCAAGCAGATGAATTGTTTATTTTTCAGACAAAAGAAGAACATACCCTGTGGAAATAAATTATAGCATGATCTGGTCTGGCTGAGAGACTGCTAGGTACGCATTACACAAACAACAGGTGTTCAAATTTATTGCTACAGCTAAAATAGCATTTGCTGAAACACATATACAAAAATCTGAGAATGCATGAAAGATTTAAAAATGTGCCTGAATTTTATTCAGATCCCATTTAGATAGCTCATTTTTTACATAATAGTGAAATTGTTTTGGCTTATTTGGTTTCAGTGGTTGTTGGCTGAAGAAGTGGAGACAAGATAAAATAATCTGTTATCTTCAGTTACGTGTTAAAATGTATTTTTTTTCTTTTTCCAGAAAAAGATCCTTGAATTAAATATAAGCCAGTTGATTTTTCATGGATTTCATTTGAGCCACAAGCTTTAGATCAATGAGACTTTGATTTCTTTTTCAAAATACCAAATCAATTTATGTGAAGGAGAGAGTGCAAGTTTTAATTTTAGTCTCTGTTTTCTATCTTTAATATATTTTCTGAATGGACTCTTGTAGTCTGGAGTATTAGTGATGCAGGGCTTGATTACTTTGACTAGCACCAGTAGTCAGTCATTGGTTGTGCATGATTACCATAGTTGAAACGAAACTGGTAGGGGGGGGAGGGTACATCTTTGGAAAAGAGGAAAAAAACCTGGACCAGCATTAAAGTAACATCTTCTTATAATAAAATGATGATGGCAAAAAGAGCTTCATTCCCACGTTTCTTCATGTCTGTGTCTTCTGTGGAATTCAGCAGGTGCCTGTGGGTACAGTCAGTGGGTCCAGCTTCTGTAACGGGGTGTCGATGTTTTCACAAAACTAAGCAGATATCAACCCCTGAAACACTACCTGTATGCAAAAAGGATATATGTATTTAGTTTCATTCCTTCCCTTTGCATATAATAAAGGTAGCTTTCACGTAAGGAGAATAAAACCAATGCTGCAGTTTAAGCACCTCGTCTCTAATTGTCATCAGATTTCACTTTTCTGTTTTTACGTACCCCTATTTTTTCCCTACTTTCTCACTGACTTTCCTGACAAGGAGCTAATGTAAAGCAAGTGGTTCTGAAAACCCCATCCTGTATTTCTTAAGCACCAGTCCAGTGAATGTTCCTTTGAGCTGCAAAGCCATTCCAATATTCAGGATTTTAGCCAAGGCAACAGGGCAAAACTCTTCTGTTGTGAGGGGAAAAAAAAAAAGAAGCCAAGGGACTTTTAATGATCAAGCAGAGATGATAGGACCTTGGCATGTGAAAAACCCTGATGTAGTAAATCAAAGCAGGCTGTCTTGAGTGTAGTAATATTTTTATGCTAATAAATTAGTGTCATAAGTGATTTGTCAATAAGATGTAGAATATGCTATGAAGGAAGTCAGACAATATTTTTCTTTTATGTAGAAAAATAGGGTGAGGTCATAGCAAAATCCTCAACATGATTTTTTCTAAGAAAGATGTTGGTGGTCTGACCCACTGCACAATATTTGCATATTTAAATTCTTATGTGCCTAAGATACCTTATATACCTAAGATGGATTTAACCATTTAGAAAAGTTTAATGACAACTCTTATGGTAAGAAGCTGCACTGCCGTAGTGGAGAACAGTCCAAGGATGCGCAGCACTTCCGAAGCAGTGGCTCCAAAACTTGATTAAACAGAGCTGTACATGTGGGTAGGGAGAAGCTTATGGCCCATTCCACCTTTCTTTTCACAGAGATGTACCGCACAGCTGCTACTTCCAACAAGAACTGCATGCCCACCTGATAAAGACAGTAACATCTGTCCATCACCATTCCCTCACCAAACCATGCCTGCCTATCTCACCAACAAAAACTCTCACACTTAACATAGTGCAGACAAGAACTCTTGGCCCACAGTCATGCACAAAGAAGACAAGCTATTTAAAGGGATGTGAGGCATCAGTCCTGAGGAACCAGGACAGGAAGGAAATTGAACCTGGGCCTATGAGCGTATTGGGACCAGTACTGTTTAAGATTTCAACAGTGGCATAGACAGTGGCACCGAATGCACCCTTAGCAAGTTTGCAGATGACATCAAGCTGAGTGGTGTGGTTGACATGCCTGAGGGACAGGATTGCATCTAGAAGGACCTGGGCAAGCTCAAGAAGTGGGCCTGTGTGAACCTCATGAGGTTCTGCACCTGAGTTGGGGCAATCCCCAGTATCAATACAGGTTGGGCTGCATCAAAAGAAGTGTGGCTAGCAGGTCAAGGGAGGTCATTCTGCCCCTCTACTCCACTCTGG
>RSEF01000001.1:120421033-120440102 GCA_003993805.1 Himantopus leucocephalus | reverse complement strand
AGAGAGTAGATTCAGACTAGATATAAGGAAGACATTTTTTACACTGAGGGTGTTGAAACACTGGAACAGGCTGCCCGGAGAGGTGGTAGTTGCCCCATCCCTGGAAATATTCAAGGTCAGGCTGGACAGGTCTCTGAGCAACCTGATCTAGTTGAAGATGTCCCTGCTCATCGCAGGGGGGTTGGACTAGATGACCTTTAAATGTCCCTTCCAACCCAAACTATTCTATGATGGGGCACTGAAGGGTTCAGGACAGTCCTGTATACTCTGCTGCTGGGCTGGTTGCACCTAGCAGTGAGTGGCTACTGCACCCCTCACCCCCATCTGTGCACCAAGGCAGTAGTCCTTCACACTGGTCGTTATCTCAGTCCTCAAAAAAAGCCATCCTTCAGGCTATACTGTCACCTATTCTCCTGCACTCTAAGCCTTCCCACTCCAGTCACAGCTAATTCCTTCTTCGCTTGCCTTAGATTTACTTTTTCATTGTAGTCAGTTCACTTCCATACTTGAAACGTGAATCTAGAAAACAGATGGAGCAGCTACTCTTTCCCCTGAACCTGGTGCAGCCCAACAGACAGAGACACGTTTCCTTTTCAGACAACTTTTATATTCCCAATCCATTTTGTTCCACAAAGAATCTGCAGTTTTCCTTGAGACAACTGCACTTGTAAGGACTCGTGGGAGTTACTGTGTTCCTGAGCGTGCAAGGCCTTCATTTCTCCTAGTCCTTGCACAAACTGTGCAAAGATGGAGAGCTGCCCTCTCTTGTGTGCTAGTAGTCAAGCAGAGTAAAGGCCTCTGAATTGGCAGGTTGGAGGTATCGGTCCAAGGTAAAGAAAACTTTTTGTTGGGGAAATCCAAGGGGCCAGGGTTTATATTTTTCACGCCAGGTCCTGTTGCATACAACGTTGATCCACTGCCACTTCATGCATACAAAATTACAAGTGGAAGTCCAGTCGGACCATTTGGCACCGCTCTCTGCAGCGATACTAAGAAAAAGCCTTAGGAAGGTCAAAAGTTTATCAAAACTCTAAAGATTCATACTAGTGCAACTTTGATCTGTTTGTTTTAATTCATTCCTGTTCTTACAGATTTGGAAGTTGCATGTTAGCACCCAATTTAAAAGTGGTACGTAGCTGTAATGCCTCTAGAACTTGCTGGGTCAGCAGCAGCAGAAATGGTAGCCTTCTGTTAATCTACCTAACAGGTATGATACTGAGAAAAGTGTTTCCATCTCTCTGAACACCCAAACAATTTGGAAGGGTAGAAGGCTGGCTTATTTGACATAATTTTCATGGAAAAATTTTCTGTGGCTGCAATTATCTTGATGCAACAAGGTAGTCCTTGTTTTACTACTCATTTGGATATTCTTGTAGATATGTTTAAGGTATGTGAATATTAATCTGTCTTATGCCAAGAGGTTTTTAAGCTTTTCCCCCTCACTTTCAGGTCCTTAGTACCTCTTCTCAAAATCACAAGCCTCAAAGAAGAACATGTTTAACCCAGAATCTGTTATAAGACTAATTGTAATTGTGATGAGGAGATGGAGATTTTTATATGCGCTCACCCTCTGCAAGACTATGTCTGCTATAGCTGGCTGTTGGGTTTGTGAGAAACTAGGGGGAATTCTCTCTGCTTGAAGCCGTGCCTGGCAGCCAATGCAGACCGCGTGTCTCCCAGCATTGCGCTGTAGATGGCTGTCCCATTTGCAGCATGATGAAAGCAAATACATACTGCACGTTCCGTTCACACAGATTTACCAACTGCCTTATCTTCATGTTATCCTCTGTGTTGCTAGTCTGGGATAAGACCTTCTGTAGTAGTAAATCAGGTTCTCTGCAGTTTGGACCCATTTTAAGGGGTTAGACAGAGCACGTCAGCCAGTGACTCTGAGGCAGGACCCAAGCACATCCTTTCGCGCGTCATACTGTACATTTTCAGAGCCACCTCTGCATTGTGCCCTGTGGTTGTAATTTCTTCTTGTGGGTTTCTAATTTCAGCCCTTGATTCCTGGGCAGATGCTTATTCCTATCTCTGGCTGATGACCCTTGGTTTGACTTTCTGGTTCCTGATATTTGGCCATGAACATTCGGCTCCTTTCCCAGTTCTGGACACGGGCCCTAACCTTTGGGCTGAATAGCCCATGCTCTAGTCTGTAATCCTAGAGGGCCACCAGGTCATCTGTAGTAGACTGTACTCTAATTTATTCAATAACAAATGAAACCTAGCAGATAAGTTATTTTTTACGACAACTGCAGCTACTTATTTGTAACCTGGTCTTCTACTGGTATTTTGCTAGATTGCTAAATGTGAACTTCTCCTTTCCGTTAATTGTCATATTGTGCTTGATGGCCATTCTTTCTTTGGGGAGAATATAGTCATAGCTCAGCCAGTGGAGTGGGTGAACAGAACTGGTAACATATATACAAGTTTCAAATTGGTGGCTACAAGTCCAATAAATTACACCAGAAAAGGCAATAGTGTCAGATTATTATGAATTTTCATTTCATTTTATATGAAATATTACAAACGTTATTGATATACTGTACACATGGTCTGCTTTTTCTTCTCTGAGTTCATAATGTCATTCCATCACACATGACAGAAGAGGGTAAACATACACTCAAATGTAGTCCCTCAGACCTGTTATAGTCTTGTGACTGAAACTTGATAAAAATATGAGATATAAAGTTGATAAAGTACGAAGGAAAATTTCCAGATGAACGAGGAGGAACCGAAGCTTATAATGTGTGTTAATGTTCAGGTAGAAGAAGGGTCAGGTCGCTTTGGCAGGAGAATTAATGGAGAATGAATACAAAGCTGAGTTGTAAAATGAACTTAATACTTAATCAGCTACAAGTAATACAGGATAGGCAGTAATGTGGATCTGAGCAAAAATAAAACTGCTTTTATATGTATGTTACATTGTTTATACACAAAGATTGTGTAACATAAACATTTATATACACATGCTCAACAGAAAGTAAAAATCACAAGATCTGGGTGGATTTTATTTAATTTTGCTCATCAGCAATCCAGGAATAAAAATCTCCATGTTGATGCAATGTTTTTGCTTTGTAATTTTTTGATGCAGTTAGGTATCTAAAATCAAAGTAATATGTGATCCCTCTGTCCTGCTTCTATGTCAAAATATACGACTGCTGTCAATCTAGGAAAAGTGTACTTGTTATTTTGCTTTAGCTGTTTCATAGAAATGTGAAGCTTCCTTGATTTTAGAGCTTAAATCAAGACCTATCAATATGGAGGCACTTAGATTAGCTTTTTTATTAAATTATACAAACATGCTTGCTAAACCCATCCCCTTCTGCCCTTTTACAAGAGGGACTGTCCTTTACTGAACTAATTTTCATGCAAATACATACTTATTTATTTTTTCTGAATCAGGCTCGCTCAAATAAAGGATAGCAGGATGTTTGTGGAATTCAGCTAACACTGACTCATTGAGACTCCCCTTTGCTTAGTATAAGTGAAGAGGATGGTGGAAGAAGCAAGTTTAGTGTATTGCTTTGGTGTGTTTCTTCCAAGTCAGTCATATATATTAATATGATTTTACATACTTTTGTTAAACTGTCAGGTCAGAGAAAGAAATCTGGTGAAATAAAACAAGTGACTTCTTCAATTAGTTGTTAAGTTAAAATCTGTTAGTATAAAAAGCTAGAGCAGGACAGTAAGGCATAGCTTTTACCTAAACTGAGAATTTACATGCTGTAAAGCTCTTTAATGGAACTGCCTGTGAACTCGTGTGACATTTACCATGTGTAATGACATCCGTGGTTTGGGTTTTCCTTTTTCCAAATGGATTAAAAATGGAAAGTACTTCCAGTACTTCTTGGTAAGTACCAAGAAGTCAGATCCCTTGGTAGCACAGACGTCCTTTCTTCATTACAGGCAGGTAGTTTCCATTATTCATATTGGGTAGCATTTCATTTAAAGTCCCACCATTACTTAAAAAGCAAGATATTAATGAGAAATGTTACTGGAGTGCTGTCTTTTAATTTGATATTGTTCGATCCAGCTGTTTTAAAATTTCAAAGAATAAAGCTTCCATTACCTTACATCAGAGAAGATTTTTATAGGCAAGAACATCTAATTCTTGCCTAGTTTCCCTTGATAGTCAATTCCCTTTCTTAAATCTTCACCATTTACTTCTTGGTTAATCCTCCTCCTTCACTTTAAATAATTTCTGTGATTCTTTGATATTCATACCTTACAGTTAGTTATATACAGATATTTTTCATACTACTCTCATCCACTTAGCTGGTGAGTAGCCAAGTAATACATACTTAGCACTTTTAATTTTACTTCATAAATCAATCATTGTAGCTCCAGAATCAGTTACATTTTTTTCTGAAACCATCATTCAATACAAAGAGTCCATTATGCATGTCTGTGAATAACATTAATTGTGTGGTTTAAGTTCATAAACAATGTTACACAACTAACTTCATAAAATTGCTCATTTTGAAAATTGTACAATTACAATTTCTATAATAGTAGCTACAAGATGACAGCATTAAGCCAAGCACCGTCGCTCTGAATTGCCACCAGTAAAGCAGAGGCCTCTTAAATGTGCAATTATGATAGAGCAAAAGTGTATTCCTTGGAACACATTTATTCCATTAAGTACTTTTTCAAAGGTTTTCACCTTGTTTTGCATTGCCATGCACTAATGGTGTAAGGCAAGATTACTTCAGTGAATGGCCTTATTAATATAAAGAAACAACAGTAAAGATTTTTTAAAAATTAGATTAAAAAAGAAATCATTTTCATTGTGCTGTATTCTCTATCAGGTTGTTTTAAAAAAAAAAAAAAAAGAAGAAAATAAAAATTAGTTCCTTGCTGATTTTGCTCTTTTGCTTTTGGCAAATACTGTTCATTTTCTCTCAGGATGGAAATAGAGATGGAATGAATAGCAGGATCTACAAGAAAAGAAAATACAAACCAAAATGAAAAGGAAAAGTGTGTATATGTTGATAATTATTTGTTTCAAATTAGAAAACTAAAGGGAGATCCAGATTCCATAGGCTAGACAGAGTGCTAATGTCTCTAATTAAGGTATTCTCGGTGTATTACAGGGTGCTTAAAATAAACAGAGTTGAAAAAGGCATTGCCCTACATTCAGATCTGGGAAACTGAGGTGCAAAGAGACGAAGCGATTTGTCCAGTATTACAGAAGTCGGTAGGAGAATCAGGAGTGTAAGCTCCTGCCTTCCAGTTGAAGCTGATCTACAAGACTGTATTTATTCTATAATCTGGTTTTATGCTCTTATCTGTTTAATCTTCCCCTCATACCAATTTTTATAAATATGTCTCCATAGAGAACTCCAGCATAAGAAATGTTTCTGCAGATGAACCCTGAGGTTTTATAGTAACACTGTATAATCATTACGTGGGAGGTACTCGGAGTTAAAATGGTGCAAATTACCATTAGAAGTGAATCATTTCAGCACGGGGAAGTAAGGTTAGCTATCAGCTTACTGCCGCCTTTCCATCCTTCACCGTCAACAGCAGCGGCTCCTACGGCCTTACGTAACGTTACATATGTTTCGCCAGATTGCCGGCTGGGGAGTGGGGGGGCGGGGGGTGCACACAACAAACACCCCCCTTCTGCTGTGATGGGGAGGAAAATCCTGAGGAGTCCTGCTTGGGATTTTCCTGTGTTGCTTTCTACGCATGGGGAACGTGTGTCAGGGCTCTGTGCCACCGTGGGTGGAGGGATGCGGTTGTGGGCAAAGCCGCCGGGAAGGAGGAGATGCTCCGTGGGGAGCATCTTTCTCCCCTCCCCTCTCCCCTTAGTGCTCCCCTCTTTCTTGGGGGTGCTGCTAAGGAAAGGCTGTTTGCTGGCTCCTTCCTTAGCTCACCTTATGCCTCTCCTCACCATTTTTCCCTGTTATTCCTCTCCGAATAAAGGGGATGGGTGCGCTCTGCCCTCCTGTCCCCTGGATACCCGCACACAAGGGCTGCGTGCTCAAAACCAGTGCCTTACAGCCATCCTTAACCTGTGCTGCATAAAAATAAACTGGGGGGAAGTTATCCCGTGGCTTATAGCCATGGTATGGAAACACACTAAAAGGAAAGCCCAAGCACGGTATTAATGGATTTGGTACCCTAGCACACGAAGTAAAACACAGGCACTAGCTGTTCAGCGCGGTGTACCAGTTATTTCACAGGTTATTTGTTTAAACTGAAGATTCTACCTCTGCCTAATTGTACCGTATGTGAAACTCCAAATCTGCTACAGTTCCAGATTTATAAAAGCGCATTATATAGAATATAGGCCTATTAATTTTACAGTCTAATTTCTGATTAGATTTTACAGCACCTCTGATGAACTGCATAGATTTTACCCATTAAAAATGATGACAATTCAGTTCTGTCATTTTAAGTGGAATTAAAGCCAGTATTGCCAAGCATGATAATAACCTATGAAAAAATGAACCAACAGTTATAAAAAATTAAAAAAAAAAAATAAATCCCAGCACCATGTTATTTCTGTATAGGAAAAGTTCACTTGCCGAGACAGTGGGACTGTTACCTGTTAGTGCAATCAAGAGCCTGTGAAAATTCTCCATTCAGGCTTGAGCAGGTTAAGTAACGTTTTCTAGCACAGCTGTGTTACACGTCTGTTGGCAATTAAAGGAGCCTGCTAGAGCTGGTTAAGGAAAAGTTTAAAGTAAACTGTTTTCTATCAGAAAATAGTTGTGTTAAAAATTAAAATCTCTACAATGTCTATGCCTTGTTTTAGAGGCAACTAAAAAAAGTCGTGTTGTTTTAAGAGGAAAAAAAATCAAACACTGCAACAGCCTGTTCTTGACTTCTTTTTTCAGATGCAAACTTAAATAAACACCCCCAAAACCAAAAATGGAAATGTTGTAATATGAAAAGAAAATTTCCCTTTTCTTTACTGTCAGTTTTAAATTTGGGGAAGGGGCTCGGTCTGATTTGAAACCAAGCCAGATTCTGCAAACAGACACAAAATGGCATTCCCACGTGTGACATGACTTTCCATTTGCGTTTGTAGATGCAAGGTGTATTTTTTAGCTCTTACTTGCTACAGTAATCCTGTTGACTTCACTTGAAAAGAATGGCACGTTTCCCACTAACTTTATTAGTGACAGGATTGGGCCTTGATGCAATACTTCATGTCACAGCAGCAAAACTTGTTGCCAATAGACTGTCTCAAGGGAGGAGATTTCCAGTAACTGCTCCCTGAGAACTATTCTAAAAATGCATCTTTTTTTCTGTCCAGCCATCGGGATAATGATATACTCCATCCCTAAAGAGAGGGGCGCTGACTGAGCTGCGTTGATGGCACCAGAGGTCCCCGCTGGCTTGTTCGCTAAACAGAACTGGCAACTGACTCTGAAGATAAAAGTTCTTGACGTTTTTCCAAGCTGGTGGAATGGAGCTGAGTGACACTTAGAAATGAATAGAGGAGGGAATAGTATGATCTTGAATGACAGAGGAGCTTTCATGAAAGACTTTCATGGGGGAGATGTGGGATGTAACTGTTCCAGGCTTGAGTCTAGGGGATTTGTTGACAGTTGGATAATGCCCATGTTTGCTACCGCTGGTAGGAAATGTAGAGGAAAACAAAGGGAAAAATTCCAAATGAATTCTTTATTCCCACTTAAACAGTTAAAACGAAAATCCAATGATACATCTCTTTCTTCCCTATAATTGACTCTCTACAAATTGCCAATCTCTTCAGATATCTGTTAGAACGTTCTCTCTCCTGACAAGGAAATGTACTTCATGCAAAACATTTGTCATTTGTCTGTTATTATAATTCATGATCTTATCCTTCATTCTCTCGCTTGTTTAAGCAAACAGTAACAGTACTTTTAACCTGAGACTTCAAAGGTAAAAATATTGTGAAGAGGTCCCCATTCTTTTTCTTCTCATCTCTGATCTCAGCTAAAGCCTTTGAACATCAAAGCAGCTCAAAGTTTGGGGCAAGTTCTTAAGGATCAGGTTACTAGAAAGAAATTCACTGAATTTCCATGTTCATATTCAACATGGACCAGAGCAAATATTAATATTCAAGAGTAGTTTAATTTAATCACTTACAACAATTAAAACAGGTTGCTGCTTAATCTTTTTGCTTGATACAATGAAGCTCACTCATTCCATTGTATTGCTGTGACAAATCCTTGACTTGTGTCAGTCAGAAACTGCTTGAAAAAATTTGCAAAGCAATTAGAAATGTAAAATAAATTCCCCAAACAAAGAATGTTGCCGTTTTAATTACAGTATCATCACACTGTCATGTAAAAGGTTAACACTTAAAAAAATGAATCTTGTACCCTCAATCTATTACCTCTAAGCAATTCTCATTTTCACATTAATTTTTGTAGGCTGTCATCTAAATTAAATACTTTTCAGCTCTGACAGTTTATCTCTCTATGTATTCTCATTACAGCAGTCACTAGAGCCAAAGTATTTTAATCTTCAGTATAATCCCTGTAGGACCATATTCTTAGCTACAACTTTAGGGGTTCTACAACTGGCCTTTTTCTTTTAAACAGCAGCACTCCTTTGTGCAGCGACTCTTGCCCTTGTAAAGACTTTCTATAAACAAGTAAGTTTTGCAGTCTGTTCTGAAATTATCTTCATTGTCAGTGGCTAGATAGTCATAAATCCTCCCTTTCCCCATTACTCACTTTCTAATTTCTGTGTTCTCAGGAAAGCTTCTAATAACATTATTCTGGTGGGTGTAATTTCTGGTCATTCAAAAGCCAAATCCTGGGGACAAAACTCTTANTTTTTTTTTTTTTTTTTTTTTTTTTAACTGATAGGAACATATTGGACATAAGTAATAAAACACGTTAATCCTAAAGCTAGATCCCTCCTCAGATCAGCGCAACCACACCTGAGTGCGCAAACCTGAGGGACCACAAGAATCAGTAATCAGCTCTCGAGCAGAAACGCGTGCCATCAGGGAGGCCAGTAAGGCAGGCTAGCGACTCTGCCACGCCACCCCTTCTGACTTGGGTTATGGTATGTTTTGTTATGGAGAATTTTCACTGACTTCAGTGGCACCACCCAAGAAGTAAGGTACTTGTTTGAATAAGGTTGCCTGAAAAAAAAGGGCTGCTAACAGGACTGTTCTTTGCTTGCCAGGGTGGGCGTTTGGCTTTTTTATTATTTATTTATTAGTTAATAGTAAAGAGTGGTTAGTTCAGATCCTTACAAATAACTACAAGGACCAAAATAAAATTAAACAGTTTCTTAATCCTTGGCAGGTGACAGATAGAACACCTTCGCAAGCCAGAGCTCCTCAGAAAACAATGCAAATCTGGTGCAGCTTGTGGCATAGTCAGACCATCGCCAGGCAGAGCGGTCCAGACCACCTTTGTCAGTCATAGTCCTCTGATCAAGCTGACAGAAGGGCAACTGAAGGTGAGGGTTTCCTTCAGAAGAAAATTAAGAGTTTGCAAAGAAATGGAGCGTATACCTAGGTTACATTTCAACATGTGGGATCTAGCCAGAGTGCACAAGCGAGCTTCTGAATCTGCCAGTTGGGATACGCCAACTCCTTCTGAAAAATATGCAGGATACGAGCAGAAAGCCATCACCCAGTGTCCACGCAATAGCTTTAAGAACATGAGTAGAGGCTGTGTGGGTTTACAGCTCATTTTTCTGAAGTCAGTGATAAAACTTCCATTAACTTAACTTGGTAGGATCAGCCCCCTGACGAGTATCTCTTAGTAATAACTCAAAGTTCATGAAAAACTTGATAGGGCAAGAGCAGCAACAGCTTAAATAGACTTTGTGGTGTATTAGTAGCCACTGTGAGAGGACAGCAGGTATGAAACATGCATTAGCCTGTACAATACATTGCCCTGGAAACAGAACTTGCTATAAAAGATGAAATTTGATAATCGGTCTCATCGGCGGATCAACAAGCTGGGCATTAAAATAATCTAGTCTAGGGAACATAAAAGCATGAATGAGCAATAAGCAGAGCACATTTATTTCAACTAATAATAGGAAGCCTTAATCTTTTGACTGCAATACTGAAAGAAGAGCTTGCAATCAAAAACCACATAAGGTTTTTAACCACTGAACCTGGGTTGAATTATAAAGATGGGTTAGAAGTTCAAGTGGGTTTGGGTTGATGGCAAGAGCCAGCCATGAGCAGCTCAGTTTTGTCTGATTTTAACTGAAGGAAATTGGTGCTCGTAGAGGCTTTTATAGTCACCAGCCTGTCAATATGGTAATAGCATAGTTCGAAATTGCTGGTTTGGTTGACAAATAGATCTGTGTCTTGTCGGCATAGAAATGAAACCCAGCATCATGCCAATGAACAACCCTGCGCACAGGCGGCTTTGGATTGCTGAGTAAGAACAGGGCCAAAATGGAACCCTACAGAGCACGAGAAATAAATGCTGTAGGAGAAGGACACAAATTACCCTTGAAAATATAATGCAGGTAACTGTTGGATAAATATGATTTAAGCCAATTTACAGCTGTGCCAAACAGGAAGATAAAGTCCCTCAGGCATTCAAGAAGAACATTAAGATCTAGCAAAATGAGAGTAGCTGGAGAATGAGAACCTGTCTTGAGGAGAAGGTTACGTCTCATTGCTGTGTAGCTGAAAATTTTAAATAGTTAAAAAGCCCATCCAAATTACAGAATTCGATTCCACGCTCACTGAAGCCAATGGCAAATCTTTCACGTATTTTGGTGATGCCGGACTATGGGATGTAAAATAAGGTACTAATTTGCAGAGGAATTGTATGCTTTGTGCTGTGTATCAAGATAGCTCTTTTTTCAATATAACAAACAGAATTTGTGCATGGTGTTGCATCTCTTGCTTTCTTTTGGATTCCAGTAACTAAATAACGCTTATTGTTACTATTTTTCATTAAACCCCAGAAGAGACAAGAAAAAGTCAATTAATCATAATAATTGGGTGAAATGTTCCGCCAATCTGATTTTTATCAATTTTTAAGAATGTGAGAAAACATTCAACAGGTTACTTTTTATCTTCCGGTTTACGGATTTTCTTTCTACCAGCAACATTCTAGCAGGATTGGAAAATGCTCATGAAAATGTTCACTGATATTTCAACTCTCAGTGAAGAGATAGGTGAAAGAAGGAAGGAAAATGTGCAAGTAAGAGAACAGCTGTAGACTAGGAGGAAAGGCTGAATATCCTCCTCTTTTGCATGGTTCACCATACAATTTACCCCAACATTTTTTTAAAAAATAGATATTATTTTTTTTATGTGAAGGTGGGAACTGAGAAAAAGCTGATGAGTCATAGAAAACAGAATTACATGTCTTCATGTCATGATTTACACTGTGTTTTACTCATAAATCCAAGCACAGCTTATTACTGGAATCACAGTAGATCTCTGATACTGGGAAAGAGAATTTCAGTACAGAATAGTGCAAGTCCTAACACAGTAAATTGTTTCTGCCTTTTCTTTTTATTTATAGAAAGGAAATGAACAAAATCTGTTTAGAATTGAAGGAATAACTCTTGAAAACACATGAAACTTTTTGTTTCAAAAAAACAAGGATTCATCTGAATTGTTGCTTCATTTATTACCTTTCTTTAAGCATCCATATGAGTAACATCAATCAGATGGCATGAGGAGAAAATTACAAATAACTAGTACATAAAGTGACTTTGAAGAGTTGAAGAAATGTTTAGGGACTTAATTAATGTATATTGTGTCCACCTGGCAAATTTAACTGCTTATTAATTATTTGTTAAATAATTGGAAATAGCGATCACTTTTTCAGGAGTTTAAATCTGCTCTAGACAAAGCACACACACACACACTTTTTGGTTTTTTAAACTTATTTTTTCAAGTAACCTTTTTTGTACATTTCTGTTGGTAGACAATGCTCAGAGCCAGTAACATATTTAAGAGTTATTAGGGATACGGAATGTAATATATTTTAGAAGATACCTGTGAAGAGCTATGTGAGTCCTTACCCTTCTATTAAGAAAGTTAGCAATAGTGTTAAAGAACTGATGTATCAAGAGTTTCAATATCATTTACATTAAAGAGATTTTAGGGAATGGAGTAATTTTAAATAGAGTTTGTCAGAAAACCCTGGATCCATTTGTATTTTGTATGAGAAGAGTATTCTGCTTGGACAAAGTAACAACAACAATAAAAAAGTAGGCCCAGCATCCAGTTAGTCAAAATTCAACATGAAAATATTTAAAACATTTCTTTTCTCTGCTGCTTGACCATCTGATTCCTCAGATGGGGAAGGAAGCGAGAAGCAGGAATCCCTAGGAATACAAACTTCTCCTCCCTCTGCAAGAGGGGCTTCCAAGTTCAGGCTTCTTGAAATATTTTATCAAGACAACAACATTGAGGTGCTGGCTTCCCAAATTAATCGTACAGCAGGCAATAATTATCATAATATTGGATGCTTCTCAGTCCAAATAAACATGAAACAAAACTTTCAAACTATTCACAAAATGGAATTATTTTTCTCCACTCAAGCTTTTGCTTTAAAAAAGTTGTTTTGGCCATTGTAATGCGGCAAAATGGATGTTGTTCAAATGAAGAATTTAAGCCAGAGATTCTCTGTGCTAAGTCATCAAAACTCAGAATGAATTTTCTTCTCCACAGAAAATATTTTCACATATTTTTTTAATTACATACCAGACAAGAAAAAAGAGATGCAATTATTTCAAGATTAGAATTATATATATTTAGAAACATGTTATAGTACCTGCTGTTTATATATGGAAGTATCTCCATGTTCTTACTCCTCGGTTTTCAAAGCAAGAGCAATCTGGGCTAGGCAGTTCTCTAAAATATATGCAAAAAGTAGGAAGAGAAATTTCCCAGCTCTATCAGGGGATGCAACTTACGTGAATATCACTGTTGCTCTCTAGTTTATGGTGAGCTGAATCACTCCTGTGCCTCTGTCAGCTTTATGTCCCGTGCAAAATACTGGCATGATGATCAACAGCATCAAAGCTGGATTTGTTATGTATCTAACATTTAGTGAAGCTAATGTCTCCTAATAAAAACTAGATATTTGTATGCTAATAAAAATATGCAAAGATATATAGTTGGATCAGTCATAAAAGCCCAGCTAATTTGATTCTGATTCTGATAAACTAATCACATAAAACACAATCAAACAAAAGCTTATCTAAGCTTATACGGCCCAGCGATTTGAGTTCCTTAAATTTTTTGATACACAATTTAAATGGATTTTCCCATTGGCCACCAGTGGGTAAACAGAACCAGTAATTACTTGTAACTAAATCTGTGAACTAGGTAGGCAAGCACCAATTTTTTTGAGAATACTTAATCCTTAGAACTGGGACCATTTTTTCCAGTCAGTCACCTTTTAGTACCTCGCCGAAAAAGCCAGACTTTTTTCAGAATTTCTTAGCTGTTACTTTTCTGAGGGCTTTCATGAGTGATGTTAGGAAATGTTGGGTAGTAGACCATGTTCTTTCTCTTTCTGTTATGTTTTTGTGCATTTGTGAAAACGGTTAAGTGTAGTTTTTTTCAAAATAACTTTTTTCCTTTTCATTATGAAACAAGAAAATCATAAAGATCACGGAATCACGGAATTTTCAGAGTTGGAAGGGACCTCTAGCGATCATCTAGCCTGACTCCCTTGCTAAAGCAGGACTGCCTAGAGCACATTACTCAGGACTGCATCCAGGTGGGTCTTGAAAATCTCCAGAGAAGGGGACTCCATGACCTCCCTGGGCAGCCTGTTCCAGTGCTCTGTCACCCTCACCGTAAAGAAGTTTTTTCTAGTGTTTGAATGGAACTTCCTCTGTTCCAACTTGTGCCCGTTGCCCCTCGTCCTGTCACTGAGAACCACTGAAAAGAGTCTGGCTCCATCCTCCTTCAACCCGCCCTTTAGGTACTTATAAGCAACAATAAGATCTTCAGTACTTTTGAATTCCAATAATCTTCTGAGGCCAATCTCTTTCCTTCACCTCTCCCTCCAGCTCTGACAATGAAAAAAAGAAAAAGAAAGAAAGAAAACAATCAGCAACTTAGAAAAAAAAACCAACATTACAAACAAATGGAAAAGATAAGATGCTACTTTGGCATTTAAAACACTGGTATTGTGTTATTTCATCAATAAAATATCCATTATTCCGAGGTATGAAGTATGAGGACTGAGCTGGCTAAAGTGAGGTAGCCTGTGCCATATTAGAAATTTGATCTTTACACTCTGGTGTAACTGAAATCAGATAAAATAAATCTGGGCTTGCTTTTTGTTTTCTTTTTATTTGTTGCTAAAGGAAATAAGCTATTATTTAATATTTTTCTTATAAATGGAGAAAAAGAGTAAAGAAATGAAAACTTGAGTTAATGTTACTCAAGAAAATGTTCCAAGTTAGTGGATGGGTAGAACCGTAGCTTGAGTTTATTAAAATATGTTGTATTTTACACTGTTGGTTTTCCATCAAAGGTTCTCTTGTTCATAAGCTAATATGTGAGTAGGTAAATATATTTAATAAAAATACATGAAATACGCAGTTTAGCTTAATACAGCAGTTTTATTTACTTGAGTCAGAGCGCTTAAGATCATTTATACTAAAGAATATTATTACAATTTTAATATGTAATTAAAGCGCTCATATATTGTAAAACATTTGCCCAGTACCTGTATTATTTTGAAGGGCAAAACCAGGACATTTTACCCTCGCTTTTTAAGCTGTTTCCTAATGGTCCTTTCCAGAACTTTATTCATTTGCAGTGTGGTACAGGCTGCCAGATCGCCGTATGTATAATTTGTACGTACTGTTCATTTTATTTTAGAACATACTGTTTCAACAACATGGCTTGTGTCATCATGAGAACCACGACAAAGGGTTATCCAGATTTTGTGATAGCCAGCCAGAAAAACGGGGCTGTGAAACAATATTGTCACTGAGAGTAACTTCTAAATGCAGGGTGTGAGAGAGGGCACGATTCTTCAGTCCTTATCCAGTTATTGCTGACACAGGGAATGTCGTTGTCAAAGAAAAAGGGGAAAATATGAAGTCTGAAAGGAATATGCATGTTCTGAACGGTTTTCAACTACATGCATATAACCTTCTTACACGTTCTCTTTGCGGCGGTGGTGACCGTCAAGTAACAAGTATTTTCATACTGGTATACCTGCTCTACCAGTACTTTCTCATGTCAGTTTGGGAGTACTAACTCCATGGGCTGGTTATTTTCTGGACATGCCTTCACACTACCAGGAACGTGACTCATCAGAGCAACGTTCTCAGAAGTATATTTTTCATGTTTGTTTGTGCGAGTGGGATGCAATTGCAGAAAATTCACGAGTACAGGATGTGTTCTTCCGGCTAAAACCACCAGTATTTTGTTCTGGTAAAATATTAACGATCAATGTAAAGTAGTCATATCAGCTTAGCATACACTACTTTGATTCTTCCATGAAAGGTGTTACAGGGGCTGAAAGCGGTGTTTATTTCCTGTCACCAAACATAAACCCCAAAGTGTTAGTTCCTGTCTATGGTCGAAAAAATGCACACCCCCACCCCACCAATGCATATGGGAAAGTAAGCCTCACCCCAGCTCATGCCTCAGAACAGATACAGTGTGCTAGAGCCATGGCTAAAACCCACCAGATGCTGACAGCATATGATTCCTCCATGAGAGTTTATAGGGTACAGCTGTCTTTAAATGTTTTTGTAATTGAAAAGACCCTAGCATCTGGTCCTTTTCTTATTGCTCTTAGATCAAATAGTCACGATCNGAAAAAAAAAAAACACCAAAAAAAACTTGAGGCGCTGAGGGTACATTTCGCTCAGATGACCTGCTTCGAAGTACTTGTAAAAATATAAGTAAACTATGCAATTTAAAAAAAAAAAAAAAGCAGACAGAAAACAACTCCAGCAGGGAATGATATGAGTTATGTAAGCATACAAATACCTTTATCGTTTTAAATGTAGGTAGATAAAGTAACAAGTGGTATGTACTCTCGATATCTTGCAGTTATATAAAGAGTCTATTACTCCTCCCTTTACATGTTACTGTGTAATTCAACTCCACCTCCAACAGTTGCAGACCTGCTGCTGTCATGAGCAAAACAGGATACGCACTATGGTACACCCCGCAGAAACCCTTGCCCTGGACCAGTTTTTCCTCTGATAACACTCGTAGGGTTCCCATTGATTTCGGTTAGTCCTAGGTAGTACTCCCAAAGAAAGGCAGACTTTTCCACCTTACTACTTCAGGTTTATGGATGAACGCTCTTACATGATTATCATTTATTTCGGCAAACCTCCTCTGAAGTCAATTATTGAATAAATAAGAACCGTAAGGATTCTTTTTTTTTTTTCATTTATTTTGTGTGCCTACATGATTTCTGGAATACTAGGTGTTTTAATCCTCTGTGAAGGCACCTTGGAAATAGTGGGTAATCTGACATATTACATGAATTGAATGAGGCTGAGTCAAGGATGGAATTTCATTATTTATCTATGTAAGGCTGACAAACTATTTTAGAGTAAGATTTAGTCTGGAAATTAATTTCTGTAAAACTAGCTAGCTTCCCAACCACATCCTAAGCCTTTCATACCATGATTGGATGCCATAAAACAAGGCCTTAATTATTTTGATATAAGAAGGCAGTTTCAGAGCTTTTAGTTTTTTGAGAGGCTGAGATAGCCGTAAAGGAAAATCAAAATAAGAGCAACTGTAGCTCACCCAAGCTCTTCAAAGCACTTTATGTGATTTAAAAATAGGCTACTAGCATTAGCTTAAAAATGTTTGGGAATCATGTAATAGCATTTTCATTTTCTTTTTGAAAACAATATGTGTCTTGTTCCCACATGGCACAGACCTACGAATTTTACTTCAGCAGGATAAAGACAAAATTTTGCTACTGGAACTGTAGCCTTTTTTCATCATTTTTAAACGCATTGTTGTAATCAGCAAAGTGATCAAAGAAATATTGGGGGTAAGCCAACAATTTATTTAACCATTTTAAACGGTCACACAGATGAATTTTGTACTTCAGGAATGTCAGAATTGCAATTATATTTTGATCTTGATAGAATTCCTACTAGGTCAAAACCATACCTTTCCATCTTGAGATTTCTGGTTAGCAATTTTAAGGAGAAAGAGTGTGTGTGTGTGTATTATTATATATATTTGTAAGTATAAAAAGAAGTGGTTCACTGATATTACCAAAGCATGGTACCAACAGCTCTCCACTAAGTGCTTGCAGTTCTGGGAAGGAGTTCCAATACAACCTTTACGAATGTGTTTCTCTCTTCCAAGACCAATCCAGTAGTTGCTTACATTTTCCTGTCATAATTGGCTTTCCATTTACAGGCATCTTATAATAGTGAAAAATTCCCCTTGAAGAAAAAAAAATTTAAAATGTCCCTTCTGCGACGTCCATAAGGAAGGGAAGTTATAGACACCACCCACAGATGGCAGATAGGTAGGTACTCCAGTAGATGCACATCTTTTAGGCTTGGAGAGTGAGTGCGTGTGTTTAGGGTTGGTTGAAGACTACGCAGGAAGAACCAACAAATACACATCAGTACTTTTGTGCTTCTTGAGAGGCTGATTTCCCTGTCTGTTGGAATTTTTCCTTTGCTTGTACACTTTATTGTGTACAGTGTTTGAATTCACATAGTTTATGTAAATACAAGCAAGTGGCAGGATTCAGTGTGGTATGAATATTGTGGAAATCACCTGTTAAACACATACATTGTGTTGTTTAATACAATCTCAGTTGATTGTACCCTACAGAAACTTGTTTCCTCAGCCAACTGTACATTACCCAACAAAAATAATTTTAGCAGATATTCCACATGTACGTTTTTTTCTGTCAGTTGTTCAAGATTCCTCATTTTGTAGGTCTCTTGTCGACGCAATACGTTCCCTAAGGTTAAGAATGAAAGAGGTCTCTACTACTGACATTCGTGATTGAAATAGCAGCTAAATTGCTGCAGTAATGAGAAAATTTCCTTTCCCTAGATAATTTAGCTGCTTAGCATTGAAACATTTTTGAGATAAAGATTCTTGTGAAATAAAAAATTAAAGAATTTTTTTTTTTACAATCAGAATTTGCTAAATAAGCCTACTATGGAAATGAAGAGTAAACCTTATTGTTTTAAAGGAAGCATGATCAGGCTATATTATGAGACTTAAGCTCTCAAAAAAAGAGACTATTGTATAGACACTGTGACATGCAGTAGCTTTAGAAAATGCTGCTGCCTTTCTGGAAGAAAGTGGTTAAAAACACATGATGATGAAGTTAACCTAAATCTTTCATTGGCTTAAAAAAATAGGTCAAGTAATACATTACTAGCTCCGCTGTAAGCCTGTACACAATCCGTACATTCCACAGCGAAAGAGGTTTTGCTTAACACTCCTACATCTACTTTCATTCGTGGTATCTTTAGGCGAAAATATTTGGCTTTTCACAAGTGTGACTCCCTTTGGCTTTCTTTAAAGGGAAAATTCGTACGTTCTTTAACAATAATTAGCCTTTTACTAAGAAAATGCTTGAATTTATAATCATTATAAATTTTGTAATTTATATCTATATAATTATGTCACCTGAGTTTTAGAACTAACGTGTTGGCAGATGTTAATGCAGGTATTACCACACGACTCACAAGTGACTTGGGAACAAAGTTGTTTCTCTCTTTTCGGTCTTTAACTCCTGGAAGAAGTGTCACGAAGTGTTCTGTAGGGCGTTTGGCAAACCCCGTGCCCGGCGCGGAGCCGTTTGTCAAACACAGGCACAGGGAAGATGTGCTGAAGGTCAGGCGCACTTGGTTAGCTTCGCCTACACAGCCCAGTGCGTCTCTGGATACTCTCTTCTTTGACGGGGCATCGAGTCCGAAGAAGAACTCGACGTAGGATGCCGTGCCTGGCAGCGGGGGTTGTCCTCAGACGGGTGGGGATGGCCCCTATCAAAATGGAGGAGGGCTGACTCTTCTTGGGAGGCTCTGCCCAAGGCTGCTTTCCCTCCCAGATTGTAGCGGTTGCCACATGGGCAAACGGCACGGCTTTGACGAGCCGTTTTTTGCTCCCCCCCCCCCCCCCCCCCCCCCG
>RSEF01000001.1:120385929-120420033 GCA_003993805.1 Himantopus leucocephalus | reverse complement strand
GGAAGGTTGGGGAAGGCGGCGCGTCCTGCCCTCCAGCCGGGGGACCCGGCCGCCCACCTCGGCTTCGGGAGCCGCCGCCGCTCGCCCGAGCTCGGCGCCGGGACTGGTACCCGCTGCCTGCGCGGGGGCCGCCGCCGGGGGTGAGGCCGGCGGGCAGGCAGCCCGCCCGGGAGGAGCCGCCGCCGCCGCGGTGCGCGGGCCCGCTGCGGGGTGAGTGCGGCGCTCCGCCGCCGGCGGATCGGCGCTGGCTGGCGGGGGGAAATGGCCGAGCCGGGGCAGGCCGGGGCCGCGCTGCCGGGCGGCGGCGGGCGGGGAACAATGCCGGGGTGAGCCCGGCGCGGCGGCGGGGGTCGCTTCCGGTACCGGCCGCCCCCCCGGCACCCCCCCCGCCGGGTACCCCCGGTGGGAGGTGAAAGTTTGCCCGGGCAGGGTGGGCTCGGGAGGGGGCTGGAGGGACGGGAAAGTTACTAGTCTGTACCAGAGACCCGCCGGTGTTTTCCCCAGCGCTGGCTGCGAGCCTCGGTCCCCGTTCCGGAGGGACACCCCCCACCCCCCCCGCTCCTCTTCCTCCTCCTCCTCCTCCTCCACCTCCTCCTCCTCCTCCTCCCGGTGTGCGTGTGAATTTATTTAAAGAGCCGCAGGCCCGGTGCGCAGCGGCTGCGGCGGGCGGGGAGGCGCCGGGGGTTTGCGGGCAGCCCCGGCCGCGGCCTCGCTCGCCGCCCGCCGCCCGGCTGCGCTCACGGCAGCTGCGGGTGAGGCCACCCTCCCCTCCGCTCCGCTCCCTTCCTCCCTCCCTCCCCTCCCCGCTCCTCGCCGTCCTCACCGCCACCCCCACCCCCCCTCCACGGCCTCCCGTGCCCGCCCGCCCCACCTCCGCCCGCCGGCGGGCAGACGGGGCCCCGGGGCGCCGGTCCCGTCGCCTCTGGCTGGCGGCACACGCGCGGCTCCCGGCTTCCCCCAAAGATGCCTTCTCATCCCTTCGGGCTCCTCGAGGACGTCGCTGTTTCCTTTCCAGGCGAAAGGCTACTTTTCCAGACGTGTTTTTCTGTCCCTGAAGCCCTTAAAGGTGTGGGTTTTTTTAGTTTTTTGGGTTTTTTTTTTCCCTGGTTGTGTTGTGTGGGGTTTTTTTCCCCCCCTTCCCCCTCCCTTTCTCCCTACGGAACGTGTTGTTTGAGGCTGTTCGTTAGTCGGTGATGAAGTTGGAAGGTAGCGAAACCCAAGGGAAAGGTAGCGTCGGGGCATTGGCGAAATAAGGGGACAGCTTGGTGACACGCCGACAGCCTTGTGGCTGTGCTGCACCTCCCTCGGCCTTCTCCCGTGTCGGGGATTCTGGTGGTTTGTAAGGTTTTTAATTTTAAGAGGAGTTCAGCTAAAACGCCTGACACGTGTTGAAGACGTTGGGGGGGGGGGGGGAAAAACAAAAACCGGGGGGGNGGGGGGGGGGGGGGAACAACCAAAAGCCGGTGGGATTTCTGGTTTTGGGATTATGTTGATGTTAGGAAAGCCGAAGTGGAAATTGTCCCCTTCTGCCTCATCTCTCTGGAATCTGGAGACCGTATTATTCCTTGTTTTGCTTTGAGGGGACCTGCCTGCAGTGCCTGACAGCTCACAGGCCGATTAGAATTTAACTGAGTCATGGCACTATAAATGTTCAGTGATACTGTAAAGCTTTATTTAACAAAGACTGCGAATCCAGCCTGCAAAGACCCGCGGGGAGGAGGCAGTCACTTGTGGAAAGGGGGTGGTGGGTCCCTGAGCGAGTGGCAGAAAACCTCTTTCTTTAATACTCCCATGCAATTTACTCTTTCTGGGGCCGACTGAACGCGCTGTAAAGTGGCACGTTAAGGTGCCATATGACAAAAGCTTTCTGAGCTGAGGATATCTTGTGGTTAAAATCTGATTTAGTGGCATCTGAGTAATTGTCGCTACTCGGGGAGAGTTGACATCTGGGAGAGCAAAAGTTCATGTCCAGAAGAGTGTTCAGGCAGGTTTGGGGCTTCTGCTGTGTGGGGCAACGTGTGGTTGAGAAGTCTGACTTCTTATTTTATGAGGGAGGTAGAGTTGACGTTGACTCAAGCGCAAGACAGCAAGTCTGTCATGAGTGACACGCATAGGTAGGGGTGTAGGTTTTTCCGTTGAGCGGGATGGAAGAGGTAACAAGTAGCGATTGTGTGTCCCAGGTGGGGGTGAAATCTGACCTCCTGTCAGACTGGCCTACGGTTCCGAGTTACCTAATGAGCGAGAGCTGTCAGTGGTTTTCAGATTTTTGTAGACCCTGCACGCACAGAATACAAGATGCTGTCAAGTGCCAAACCATACTGGATGGATTTTTTTTTTTTTTTTCCCCTCCCCCCTAGTAGTCTTGGGGTAGAAAATTGCCAGGTGAAAATGTGCTCTTCCTTTCTGCTCCCTGTACTTGTTTCTTTTTCTAAAGTGAAAGATGTGCTAATCAAAATTGGAGGAAAATAAAATAAGCAAAATTTATTATAGTCATAAACCCTATGTTGATAAAGAAGTAAAAGTGAACTAATGTTTTTATGTCGTAAACTTAAACAGATGATTTAAATGCTGGCTATATCACCTGCAGTGTTTGATAGCTGTGTCTAGGGTGAATCTGTTCTGTAAAAGGCACCAAGGAAATTTTTTTTTTTATTAAAGTTATTCAGCAAAGGTTATAGAACTCAAACATGAATTAACTTGATGGTGATTGTATTTGCCTGTAGGTTTTGCTTAACGTGGGATTGGTTTAAAAGAATTGTCAAAGGCTTGCTTGCTTCAAGCTTATTTTGCCTTTTCAGAGCTAACTTTATTTTCCTGGCTTTGAACATTGGCAAAAGGTTTCTGTAACACCAGCTGTATTATTGTTAGCGGTGAGAGCACTGTTAATTTTACCAGTGACAGTGCGGGGCATTACTATATTAGAATATAAACTATGTTTTGCGTTTTGCCGAGCACATGTATAAACTTGCCCAGGGCAAAGCCAGGGAGTTGCATTTCCCCCTGTCAGCTGTCCTGCGCCGGGGTTGTGCTTGACACCTCCTTGCAGGGTGATCAGAGGGGACCTGAAGACTGTAGTATCTTCTTAATTTTAGAATTGCTCTTCAGAACTTGCCTAAACCTCTAAACCCAGATGGCTTGTGGTTTGGTTTTTNTTTTTTTTTTTTTTTTTTTCCTATATGTGAACATATAGCGAGCGCAGGGAGTCCAGAAGAGAGCCTGGGGAGAGCGTGGGGTATCCAGTGGGTGCCTGGCGTGGGGGCACAAGCCCCTTTGCGCAAGGGGCTTTGGTGGCCAACGTCCCAGGCCGGGGACGTCTGGGGGCAGGGGTGGGCTGGGCTCAGCCGGGCTCATCTTCTGACTGCCGGGCGACACGTGCTGAGCAGTGGGCTGGGATAAGTAGGATAACGATCCTATGGATTGAAAAAGGGTAAATACTCTTTTGGGACAAGGAGTGCAAAATTTGAAGTATAAATCATTACTGCTCAGCAGGGGTTTAATGACAGGCAAGTGGAAAGATAATGTAGGCAGGGAATGAAGCCTGAACAGGAGGAAAAGGTGTGAAAGAATATGCACAAATGTACAAAAAAAAAAAAAAAAAAAAGTAAAACCATAAACTTGACAGTCTGTCTAAACAGTCTTAAACTAAAGACAAAAAGGTTAATGGTTTGCGTTTGTGGTTTGCTCTTTCTTCCTGCCGAGAGGCCAAAACGATAAGAACAGTAACTCTCTGAGCTGTGCTGCCCTGCCGATGGCGAATACAAGGAAAGTGTTTAAAAGGCTTGTGGCACTGCTTTTGGATATTACGCTGTTAGGGTTTTGCTAGTTGCGTTTGAAAATACCGAAGTAGAAAACAACGTGCTAGGGATGGCGGGCAGTACTTTGGGCGGACGTGTCTCATCACGTAAAAACTTTCTGGTGCTCTCTGATGGATCTGCCTCAGGGAGGGCGGGCAGAGGGATGCTTTTGGTAAAGATGACTGCCTGCACTTCAGTGTTTCTGGATTATTTATTTCAAATACTTAGAAATGTTAACGGACCTATTTAGCACTTGAAAGAATTAATTTGGTAATTTATTTGGCTGTCTGTTGCAGGTCACTTGGCTTGATGGTTGAAGAAGAATAGGAGCTAAGACTCATGTAAATAAGTATTAATGTGTAGAAAGGAGAAGAAGCAATTGCTAGTCATCTTAGTTTGGGTCAGACACCTCCTGGCTGGTCTTCTCATACTTTAATTGTTACTGGAGCTCATTACTCCTGTTTAATTGCCTGTCTTGAGAGAGAGACTGTTTTCATACCACTTATTTCTAAATACCATTGTCTTCAGCAGAGGAAAACCAATTTTGCCTATAGACAATATCAGATCAAAAGCAGAAGCTACAGATCTGTTAGTCACCGGTTTCAAAGAGGTGGAGTTTAGAGTAGAAAAGCAGCTGAGTGTTGGGGAAGACTTCTGGTGGGCTGCTCTTCCTCCTCCTGAGAAAGTAAATTGTGAGGGAGTCATCATGAGAGATTGGGCACTGGATGTAAAAGGTGTTTCAGTCTTGGCCGAAACTATTATTTGAAAACAAATAAAGGAGTATTTCATTTGCCCCCAAAACTGCTCAATGAATTTCTGTGTTGAAATGCGTCTAAGCAGTACGTCTTGCTTGCAGAAGAACAGTATTTTTGTTCTCGTTGGTGCTAGGCTGGTACTGCTGCTCTGATGCTGATAATGATGGTTTTTTCCCAGCAAACTTTAAAATTCACAGCTGTGGGCTTTCTACTTCTTCTCCTTGCCTCACCCCACTGTGAAAATGGAATGGGAAAGGAAATTGAAAAGGTTTTTTCAGTGAAAGCAGGGCTCGCCTCCAAGGTAGAAAGAAATGATCATTCTTGGCCCAGGAGACTGTCCTGTTCGCATTGTTTGTTTCATCACCTATCCCACTTTCAGCAGTTTATAATATGAAACAAATCAACATTCAAAAAAAACTATAAGGTGTTTAAAGCAAGTGATACAGCCATGAAGTTTTGGGGAATAAAGTATTATTCTAGAAAAGCTTTTTTTTTTTCTTTTCACCCACCATTTGTTAAAACATCATTGAAGGAATATGTAATTTTCCCCAGAAATAACGAATTCTTTTGTTATCTTTTCTCTGAACCTTTTGTAGTTGCTTGGAACAATGCAGAAAAGACTGTTTAGTCCTGACCTAAGGGAAATCCTGTCTATACATTGAACCTTGATGGCAGTACAGTGTGGGGTGTCTGTTGTTTTTTGTTCTGTGCTCTGCCCCCCCCCAATAGAAATCTGTCTTCTCTTGGAAGTAGGAATACTTAAATAGAGCCACTTGTCAGTGGTGGAAAACATTTCATCGACTTCTATGGTATAGGGCAAAAATACTGGAATTAACTATTTTTCTCAAGGTGACTTGAAAAGGTGAATATATTTGGGGTTTTTTTTTTTTGAAAGTGGTGCTTCCTTCTGCTCTAAGGGACCTCTTGTCCCGTTTCTCTGTTGCTCACAAAAGATTCCCCATCCAGCTTATTTGTCCTTTCAGCGCAATGGGGTTGGGAAGGCTTTGAACTATGTTTATTACCATCTTTGTCACTGTAGCTACCTTTATTTATTTATTTATTATTATTTATTTTGACTGCAATGGTAGCTTTATGTTTATTTTTTTCTCCTAATTGAATACAAATGTTGAGGATTGCTACTGTTCTGTGGTGCAAATTGGCTTTTTATTTTGTCATGTATGTAGGGGAAGGATTTAAAATAGTGCCTACGTGTAGTATTTCAGGCTATTTACTTATTTTTTGACTTAATTGGATCTATTGCTTTTGTTTGGTCTTGATGCTTCGGTAGTCCAGCATGCTTCTGTTATTTCATGTACCTGAAAGCTTTGAATGGGTCTTTTTTTGGATGATGACCCATCTATCAACAGCTGTATCTTTTTTTTCCCATTGCAGTGGTCAGTTAGATGTTTTCTTTAGGCTGGTTTTAGCCCCAGTGGTTTTGCAGAAGAGGGAAATTCTGAGAGCTGCCCCCAATGCACCCGGTTCCCACTCTGCCCTTCACCACCCTGCACACCCGTGGCCGCTCGTGGGGTCCTCTGTGCTGGAGAAATTCTGTGTTTAAAAGGGTTTTGTACACTTTTTTTGTGAGGAAAAGAGGAGAGGAACTCTCCCTCTGCCAGGCAAGAGGAGGGGAAAGTTCAGCCAAACAGGGGAGAAAGTCTGTTTTTCTTTTTTTTTTTAATTATTTATTGTAATTAAATTTGACTCTCTATGCATAATAAACTTGCTGCTTGGGTGGTAACTTGGTGGCAGAAGATTTAACATAACCTTTAATAATAAGGCTCTTCACGAGAACAAGGCTGAGACAGTACAAATAACAATGGTCTGGGATAGCTGTAAGTTTGCATCTTTTAACAAAAGTTCCCTTAGGAATAATAGAGAAGTGCTGAGAAGAATGTTTAAGGTGGTGCTTGTGATGGATAATGTCTTCTAACTATAATATTATATACTATTTAATTCCTAAATATCTCAAAAGAAAATATTGTCGTTTTTACTGGTTTAGTGTTTTTCTAATTAATTTTGTGGCATTTAGCATTACATTTATCAGTTACACTATGCTCTTATCTTTTCCTTGTGTGTGTATATATATATTTAAATTAATCGGGGCTTTTAAAAAAAAAAATATGATCTTGATGTTCGTAGGTGCAAGTTTGAAGTGTTAAGCAGTAATCGCTACATAGGGAGGAAGGCTTTCATGTCACAGTTGTTTTTTGGATGAAAGGAAGAAAAAGAGGACCATGGCTTTGAATCACAGTTGCACGTGGATTTTGTTCTTGCAGAAACACTATCCAGTTAGTCTAGACTTGTACTGTCTAACCACACAAGTTGTTTGTACGTGTTTTACTGATGGTTCCTTTCTGAAAATTTTGAGTTCTGAAGTTTGGAGCTACGTTTTTCCTTCCGAAAGAAAAATGTTATTTGCAGTTCTTACTATCCAAAATGCAGCATCACTTTCTGTTACACCAACAATAGGAAAGTAGATAGAGGTATACTGGATGAGGAACAGTTGGTATGCAGAATTTCATACGGTGATTTCTGCTGTTCTTTTCAGATCAAGCATGGAACTGTTGAGGAAGAAAATTAATGCATCCTTGGACTCCTGAAGGAAGGGCTTCCCTGATGGGACCTCTTTCAAGGTAAATAATTTGTTTGGGTTATTTACCTTGTCTCTTTGGTTTGGGGTTTTTTCTTTGTCTTGCCAAATCTGTTATACAAATGTCTGCCATGCATAAGTTCTTTAGGATTATAACATGTTTTAAAGTGATAAATTTTCAAGTTAATCCCTCTCTTTTAGTGTAAGACTATCAGTGTGTGCTGATTAAAGAGAAACAAATATTTTAGTGGCATTTGAATCTTTTGTGTGGAATTTGCTGGTAAGTCTTGAAGATTTAGCCTACTTGTTTGGGAGGTAGTTGCTAAATAGAGAAGAAACTGATTTACATGTAAAGTTGGAGTGAAAGAGAAGATTAAATAAAACTTACTGTGTTACCACCTCTTTTTTTTTTTTTAAATAAAACAGATCTAAGTTGAGCTTCAGTGGCAAGGGACCATCACAGTAAAATCATTATTAGATATTACATTACAATGGCTTGTAGACGTTTAGTACCACTGTCATTTTGTTTGGATCTGCTCCCTTGATTCCCAGTTCCTAAATCCTATTTTTCTTTGATACTGGGGAATAATTCCCCAAGTGTTGTCCAGTGATTGCTTATGTACATGCACTTTGGTTTGTGAGTGATTTTATTCACTTGAGTAGCCCCACTGTACTCGGTGGGCCTACATGCGTGCCTAAGAACTCGAGAATGCTGATGAGCATAAAGAATACAATTTGGGCATGTAATGGTTGACAAGCAGTTGTTGTTTTGTTTCTGGTCTCTCTTAGGACTCATTTGCATTGCCTCCAGTGGCAACTTTTGTGAGCGTTAGTAGGGAAGGTCTAGAAGCTGGAGGCAGTCATACCAAATCTCAGCCTGCAGAACTTCTGGCGTATCCGTTGTAATGACACGGATTGCAGATGCAGGATACATTTTTCTTTTTTTAATAAATCCATGCGTTGCTTGACTTCATTTGGCTATAGCATTGGACTGTGTACTGCAGTTTGAGCATCTCCAACATGACAGAATATAACAAAGTGAAATCATTAGAAAAATATCTATGCTTTTTAAATTGGGAAGATTTGGATTTATCCAGAATCAGTGCTTTGGAAGTGAAGGGAAATCAAGATGAAGGATCCCTTTTTTTCTTTAACATGATGCTTCCTATTTGACGCCTCAAAAAAACAAGTCTAGCATTGCTGTAGTGCTGCTTGGCTATCTGAGCAATCGTGTTTAGAGGAAAGTTAATTGTGTTACTTGCTGGTCTCAGAATCAGTAAGATAGGCACTTTGGAATTAAAACATAATTAATTAATTAGCTATTTACAACTTGAGAATTGTTGTGATCAGCAGCAGATGATCACTTGTACAGCCTTAACAGAACTTAGTAGACAGTGGCTTTTGTGGCAACAAGCTTTTCAAAATGTTTCACATCTTGAAAAATAATTAAATTCAAAGCTTTGTTTCAAGATTGTCACCCCTGTTTAAAACCAATTCTATTTAGTCAGAGTTGCAAAAGTGTAAGCTATAAATAAGGATCTTGCACCAAGTATTCAGCTCATCAGTAAGGCGGTTAAACTAAAGATTTGACAGAATGTGTGTTAGTGTATATGTGGCTGGTAATCCTGATGCAGTTTGCATTCTTTCTGCCATTTCTAACCAGTATTATAAAACAGCTATGTGGTATGTCTTGATTTTTTTTTTTTTTTTTTTTTTTTTTTTTTTGGGTGGGGGGGAGTGCGGAACAGGTTTGTTTATTGGCTGTAGGCACAAACTGTAGAATACCTGTGTTGGTGTACGAGTTTGCATTGCATACCATTGTAAATAGCTTTAATGTGGAGTGCAGTAGAGTTGTCCTGATCAGAGGTTTGTTTTTGTCACTGGAATTGGATTTCTTGTTTTAAGTCGGATTTCTGGACCATTAGGGTGGTCTTTCTCCAGAAGAGTACTGCTTTGCAAATGTAACTGTTAGTCTTGTGGATGCTGTGTAACCTCCACGAACTAAGAGATAGAAGAGGGGAAGGTAGTCACGCTGTCTAAAGCTGAGCTTACAGAAAAGAAAATTCTGTAGCAGTGAACTAAATTTTATAAATGATGTCCTTATTTTCTCTTTATGCAAGCCTAGGAAACTTCAAAAGATGTAACTCAAGAAAAGATGAGAATTAAAATCTAATGGTAATTGTAACCTTGTCAAAAGAACAAGGTGGTGAGTCAGTGTGAGCAAGGTTTGCAGATGCAGCCTTTAATTGAGGGGGAATTGGTCACTGTAAACCAATTACATCTTATTTTTAATGATAGGTTTTAGGGAACAGCAAATGAGTGTAGTGTGATCTTGGCTGATAGTACGTGCTTTTCTTGTTGGATAAAAACCCAAAAGCCTGAGGATATGAAGTTGCAAACAGAAGTTTCACTTTTTTTTTTTTCCTTTCTCCTCTGAAGAGGAAAATGTAGGCTACGCAAGTGGAAGAAACTCAGCTTTTCTGCTGTGAAACTGATTAGTGTTTGGATATATTTTGTCTTTGAGAATGAACATAGTGCTTCCATTTTGTCAGCCTGGGAAATTTGGTAAAGTAGACTGGTAACTTGTAGGCTAGAGAAATGTCCCTTGTTCTTTCTGTAGCTTGGCATTTAATATTTTACAGCAAACTTTTAAGTTTAACATATTTGAACTTGTACTAGATAGGGTTAATAGGCTAGAACAAAAGGTCAAAGCATAAGGCATTAGGCTTAATTAAGGGAGAGCAGGAGTGGCGGGAGTATGTGACAGTTAAATGGGTTTCCCACAGACTAATGTCTGTTACAGTGCAACCATGCCTCAACTTAAGTGGGTTATTTTGTGCAAAGGGCAGCAGTGATTAGCAGTTTGACATGCCAGACGTTTCTGGCCAATCCCATCTGTTTTAGAGGTTAAAAAAGCACACCTTTATGAGCTGATAGATTGATTTGTGTGCCCGTCTGGTAAAGATTAGAAGTCCAAGGCCGGTGCTGTAAATGCCAGTTGTAGAATATTGTACTTTCTTAGTTGCTCTTTGTTTAAACTGTCAACTGTGTTGTAACGGGGCTAACAGCTATAAAAGTGACCGTGCGGTATGAAGAACGCGGCAGGGCTGCTGCGGCAAGCGTTTTGAACCCGAAAGGTCCGGGAGGAACACTTCCTCCTTCGTCAGGTTTGTTTTGAATGTCGGCCTGTGGGCTTTGGTCGTCTTGCCATGCTTGGCTTGGAAGGGGAGTTGCGCTCGATGCGCTCCTGCGTCATCCTCGCGCCTTTTCGTTACAGCAGTCACCGTTCATGTGCTTGTCCAGAGGTGACCTGCCTCAGGACGAGCAGGTCTCTGGTTCCAAGCGCAGTTGGCTGGAGGAGAATGTCAGTACTGAAAAGGTGTCAGTATTTATCTTGACTTCATTACGCTCCCTCTATCATTCCCCCTCCGTTGCCTAACTGGGATGATACGTGCGTATCCCGTTGTTTTTTCCTTTGTCGCTGTTACTCTCCGGATAGTTTTTCTGATTGTATCATGGGGTTGCCATGTAAGCCTAAAATAAAACAGGCAGCACAGTAAGTCTTGACTGTGTTTCTCGTCATCTTTATGACTTTGTAAAGTCAAAGTTACATTACTATTAATATAAGACTATTAATAAATCGTTGATGCAATAAAACTGTTTTTGATAATGTTCAAGGTTCATGCATAGTTGAAGGTGATTATCCTATTTTAAAATCAGGCAGAGGTCAGATGGTATTGTAAGATAACTGACTGTGGCCCAAATGATATGTGATAGCTTCAAGACTGATGAGAGTCTTCCTCACTTTAAATACATTATTTTGAATTCAATTGTTAACTATAAATGTATTTCGTGGTAACATACTGATTAACTTCCTTTGTACTTTGTGAAAAGCAGCGAGATATTTGTGCTCACTTAAAATCAATGCTGAAAGCTCTCATTTTTGAAAGAAATTGTTTAAGGTTTCCCTGTTCTCTCTCCTCTCCATTCAGGCAGTGACACTTGTAGGTAAATATGACTGAGAAGTAAAACTGCATGAAATGAACATTTGGCACCTTGCATTTAACATTCCTACATTAACTTTAAAATAGTTTTTCCTCTACTGAAGGTAGTAATGACTCGATATCCATCCTATAAAGACTGCGCCGTGTGCCTGAGCTATACTTTTGCTGTAACAGCTGTGGCCCGTTCCTGAAGAGATTTACTAATTTGTGATTTATGAGCAGCTTGTCTTCACCTTATCTAGCTTCGTAAGAGCCACCTTAGTTTTTCTTTTGTTCTCGTGAAAGTCTCTTCCTTTTACTTCTGTTTGAAACGCCTAGAAGTATTTTCAGTGTCCTTTAGGATGAGCAAGGCAACATCATTATCTTGCAGTTTATTTAGTAACGTGGAGCTGAAATGGGCATATGCAGCATCATGTTCTCTATGGAATAATATCTATTTAAATGATTTGGATCTAATACATATTTACATGAAAAAACATCTTGCCCTTCTCTGTGGGGAGAGAAGGTGAACAAGCATAAATTTTATAATACTCATTGCTTCTCTTGCACTAAATCATACTTAAATTGCAGAAGGTTGTTGGCTTGAGAGTTGTGTGAAAAGTGCTTGGCTAGTAAAGTGAGGGTGCAGGGAGATTTATCTAATTTAATACTAAGAAAATGCTGTCGGCTGCAGTGCATTGATATGGGATTGCCTAAATCCAAAAGCCATACTTTAGATTTTTGTATAACCATGAAAATATTACAACTATGCTTATAATACACAAACTATAATCCTGAAATGATCTGTTAGTGCATTGTGCATATATGCTATATTTTGGCTAATTTGATTGCTATTGATCATACCTGAGCCATTATCTAATATCTTGGGAATGGGATGGACACTGTGTCTGCTTTTCTGCTGTTTCAGGGCAGAACATACTTTATCAAGTTTCTTGCAACAGTCATTGTTAAAATATTTATAATTGCTGCTTGAGTGTAATTAGCATTTTCTGCTCTAAGTGTAGCACAGATTGAATAATAAAGGTTTTCAGGTAGCATACTAAAGTTTGTATTCAGGACTACAACACAGTATATTTTCTCCCCATATCTTAAGGAAATAGTCTAGCTTTGTTAATGAGAGTGGAAATCCAGGCTGTGATTATTTATTTTTTTTTTAATTGGGCTTGGGCTTTTCTCTGAATCTGTGCAGTTACTGAAGTACGGTGATGTGGAATCAATATGGTGGCTTCTCTACCGTTCCACTATCATCATTGGATAAATCTTAGCAAAACTATTCAGTGTAACATTATTGAATATAACAGGGCACTGTAACAAATACTCTGTAATTGTCAGAATTGGCTGCATTTTTTTTTTTAATATATCCTCTTTTGTATTGTGCCTTTCAGTTTGAATATTATAAAATATTTGCATAAAGGATTTGTACAGCTTGATTGGCCATTAGGCATTAAAAACAATTCTAAAGTGTCCATTTTTTTCCATTTTGAATAGTCTTTAAAAAAAGAAAGGATGCACTCAGTCTTTGGTGTTTCAGAGGATTTGCTTTTTTCATGTAATTGATGAAAAGTTTGGTATCCCTGACCCTTTACAAACTGTGTAGAAAGGATGCTGTACCCTGCTTGTGTGAACTGGCCGACTATGGATTTCTCCTTATTTTAGATTTCCATACTCTTTGACCTTGTAGTCGTTGACTTTGGTCTGGAACAATTTCAAAGTCATGTAAATGAATGTAATTAAGGTATTGCTTATCATCTTGGAGAGTTCACAGAGATGCTTATTGGCTAGAAAGGTTTGTTTACTTAATATGGAAGGTTAATATAAGGTTAAATTTTACTGTGTAAAATGGCTTCATAATGTTTTTATTTAGCAGCTGAAGAAAATAGTGTTTGAAAAGGCAAATAATAGTCAAATAATTTTATTTGACCTCCATGTGTTTCCTGTAGCTTGCATTATTGGGAAAATTTATCTTCATTGCACAGTATTATTACAGTCTTCCGTTCTCCTCGTTCTACAAAGGGAACCTCTCAAAATTATTTGTAGGCCTTTGTGTAGGAAAGGAGCTACATCAAGGAAGGAAGTGCAAAAATATTTGACAATAATTGCTATAAGTAGTCCGTCCACTTCCACTTATGTTTTTTGTTCCCCTTCCCTCTTTTTGCCAGAATGGGATTCAGGCTTTGTTCTTCAGTACTTCTTTTGTCTTTATTCCTACTGCTGCCGAAACAGGGTGAAAAAGCAGCGTAAAACAGCAGAGAAGAACATCAAGTTACTGGTTTCTGAACAGGGCTCAGGTCTCTGCTTTCTTGTCTGTGCCCCTCAACTGTGTTTGAACATAGTTGTTTTGCTTATCATTTATGGAAAAAAATTCTTGCCCAAGTGGTGTTTTTCTTTCTCCACTCACTTTGGAGTTTTTATAGTTATCAAAAAGGTGAATACATGACAAGCATCATGTAAACAACCCAAAAAAGCCAAACAAACCACCAAACAAAAAAACCCCAACAACCCAACAAAAAAACCTCCCCCCCCCCCCCTCTCTTCCCACCTTTTCCCTTTTTCATCACCTGCTCATGGCCGTCTCTCCAGAAATGCAGTCCCAGCCGGAGAAGCAGACATCCCCGGTGGGTGGTGGTGTCAAAGCAAGTGTGCTCTGCCAGTCCTGTGCGGGGCCGAGTTTGATGGGGAAGGACAAAGCTACGTGAAACTTGGAAATGACTCTTTCTGCACAGCTCTTTCTGGAACCATTTAGGCAGCAAGGGCTGCTGGCTGTGTTGGCCTTATTTTGCAGAGAGCTTGCTTCTATCACTTCTTTCTCATCTAACAAGTGTAGTATGTGGACTCCTTGCTGTTGAGGTAGCTAACCTGCTGCCTCTTACTAGAATTTTACGTGCTAAATTAATTATGCAACAATGAGACTATCCTTTAAAGGCTGATTAATAGAATAAATAGTCTTACCTGACTATTTCTGGCTTGTGGAGATACCCTATAACTCATTCCCAAGAGCATCCTTCCTTTCCCATATTTAAAAGTGTGGAAGGCTTCAGGTTTTAGTCTGTGCTTCTTAAACGTGCAGCTAGGACAACAGCTTGATCTTTCTTGAAGTCATAATAACTAACGGTCATAACTTGAAGTGATCTAAAGGTGCTTTCAGAAGAGAGATGGGCAAAATCTCTCTTGGGCGAGATGCGAGAAGGAGGATTAGAAGCTAAAGTTCAAAATCAGAATATAATGATTTAAAAGGGGTGGGGGATTGGGGAGGATGAACACCACGGATGAGCATGAAATCTTTCACCTTTGAAATTGGACTGTTGACTTCAGTAAGGCTGAAATTTCACCTTAATTCCAAGATCATATGTTAAAATCCTAGAACTCCCTGAAAAATGGAGAAGAGGTGTATGGTTATGGGGTGGAAAGGCAAAACCAGCTGGGAAATGTCCTTTGTCTGTTATTTCAGGCCCTATTTTTGGGAAATACGAGAAAAATCAATGCACCTTTGCCATTCACTTTTGCTCAGCTAACATATGAAGAGCATACCTGCTCCTAGCTGCTCAACAGTGGCCATGTTATAGTGCAAAATTTCTTGAAGAAAAATTCTCCCCTTGCTGCTGGTGGTCAAGATGATTTCTCAAGAGTCAGTCCTGCTCCTTGCAAGTTACTGGGGTTTAATTCTCTGCTACCTTTAGTTTTATCCTGCTACAAGGTAAATACAAAAGGAACATTAATAAACTGTGCTGATAGCATTTTGTAACCTCTTTGCACTCCCTCACATAGGTTTAACTGTTCAGATGAAAAGATAACGAGGTTGTGCAGAATCACATTTACTGTTTACTGAACTCTGGTGTGTCTTTGGTTTGCAGTATTGAGTAGGAAAGTTTGATCATGTCTTGGATATATAGCTCTTTAACACAGCTGTCTTGAGTGCTTGCTTGCAAACTCTCTTTTTTGTGGTGTTTCTTTTGGGAGTGGTTTTTTTTTTTGTGTGCTTTTTTTGTTTTGTTTTTAAGCTAGTTTATCACGTGCCCAAGGCTATCTCAGCATGCATATGACTGAACTGGGTTTTGATCTGGAATGCATAAAAGGTCATGTTCCCAAACTTTATCTTCTGGACCTCAAGTTATATCATTAGTTGTTTTCTACTGTGAATTCCCTTAATGGAAAAAGGGTCTGTTCAGCGTGCTCTTCAGGCTTTCCAGGCGATTTCACTTTAGCATTACCCTGCTCTGGTTTTATTTTCAAAGTATTCTCATGTGCAATAGGAGAGACAAACAGTATTTGGACACTACATTTGGGGTAATACTGGGTATTTCGGGTTACAGTGCTGTATGGTTCCTCTAGCTCTGATGTCTTCAGAGCATTGTCTAGGCAAATACCAGCTGTATTTTGTTCCTGCAAACCTTAACTTAGGCATTAAAGCAGATCTTAAAATACCCTCTTTGTGCTGATGATCACACTATTTCTGTGGCTCCTACCTTATCACTCTGTTGTTATTTTTTTGAGGAAAATTGTGCGTGTTTCATAAGATACCAAGAGCACAGAAACAATCACATTTCCTCTGCAGCCTTTTGGGGATTTGGTAGGCCATTGCTGTTCCGCTACTTAAGTAGATTTAGAGCCTCAGATATCAGTTACTTTCTTGGATAATGGATTGTATGAATTTAACATATAAGCATGCTCGGCTCCTTTTCTTGTCCTCTTTAAAGGTCACTGTACAGGAGGGAAGGTTGAGTCATGGGCTATAAATGCTTGTAGATCTGCTATCTGATCTAATTCTTGTTAGCTTATTGCTTGGTGCAGTGGCAGGTGGACTTTGTCAGGTTTATCCGTAGCGGTGCTACTGACCCTAGTGACCTGCCCCATTGCTCTGCAGAAGGTCCCATCCCTGTGGTGGGATGGCCGAAGACAGGGTGTGTAGATGCCCATCCCTGGAGGTGTTCAAGGCCAGGCTGGATGGGGCTTTGAGTAACCTGGTCTAGTGGGAGGTGTCCCTGCCCATGGCAGGGGGGCGGGAAGGAGATGATCTTTAAGGTCCCTTCCAACTCAAACCATTCTATGATTCTGTGTTGTCTCTTCACCTTGCTGAGCAAAGAGAGTGGCTTAGAAATGTAGCTGTTCCATGTGTGTCACACAGTTTATTCCTGGGAAAACATACTACTCTTTTTTTTTTTTAATTAAAAAAAAAAAAGGAAAAACAAACCAACCTTGCCCATGTCACGTGGAGATCATTTGCAGGATTTGGAGAACTCTGACAAGATGCCCTGGATTGTAGAAATAGCAGTGGTTATTTGAATAATTAAGAAAAATGACATAAAATACTGAAAAATTCCTTAATATTGCAGTTATTGTGCTTTCATATCAAAACTGTCAGCAGGAGAGAGACTATTGGAAGGGCATATGACAACGGGTGTATTAGAACTGGTCATACTAGGAACATCAAATACTCTTAAGACTGGGAGGGAAGTAATGGATGGTGTCCACTTCGCAGTTCCTCAATAGCTGTCATGCTATCCTGGGAATGAAGCACATAGTGTGGGGGCAGCTTTATGGGTGTTCTGTATTTTGGGGTTGGTGTTTTGATTTGGGGTTTTTTTGTATGTTTTGTTGTTGTTGTTTCATTGATTTTTTTTTTAATCGTAATTTAGATTCCATATTTAAAACCTCTTATCAAATGATCTCATACCTTCTCATTAGGAAGAATTAGGGCAGAGGGCCACCTCATGACTTATTTGAAATTGTAGTGATGAAGTTTAGTTTTAGAAATTTGGGGGGGTGGAAGTGATATAAGTCCGGGGGGGGTAAGTTGTGATTGTCTTGTATGCTTTCATATCTTTCTGATGAGTGAGTGCCTCACTCTTTCTGGGTAAAACAGATCTTACTTGGATGGATCAAATGTGAAATTTCTAAATGTGTCACTTCTAAAAACCGTTTCTTCAAAAATGATGTTTGGAGGCTTCTTGTGATTTGAAGAGTACAAATAATGTAATGCTCTTCAGATGTAATAAATAAAAATGAGTTGGAGAAACAAACACGTGGTTACCTTTCAGCCTGCATAAATAGCCTTACTAATTAAGGTGGGGCAGATTTCCCTATGATTTTTCTCTTTTGATTTAATCATTAGACTATATAAACAAATGTGTAAATACAAACATACTCGTAAACTGACTTTTCTGAATTCCGACTTCCCATACACACACTAACGGTGTAGTCCAGCACTGTATTCTTGTATTTGTTATTTACAAGTGAGTCACTTAAGATACGTAGAAATAACTGGTAATTACTAAAATGAGATTAGAGGAGAAGAAAAAGGTATAATATCTTCTGTATACTTTTATTAGCTCTCTTTGGTTATCATGTGTGTGCTCTTTAGTCTTTGCAGATTGCTCATGTGTAATGTGTGCATAAAAACATTAAAACATTTTCTTCTGGAAATGCATAAGTGGTTTCTGTCGAGTTGTTCAGTGACCATGGTACAACCAGGAGGTTTGTCTCCAGTGGGATTTGACCAGCACTGAATATTTTGACACTGTGGTCTATGTGTATTGCTTCCTCTCAGTTTACAATTGCTGTTTGCCGCTCCTTGGGACTACATGCGTAAGTAATCCAAGCCTGAGCTAGTCTCAACTACAGTTCTGAAGCTATTTGAAGACCTCTGTTTAAGGTGAACGTATTTTATTTAAATATTTTTGTTTTAGAGGTGCTAAATATACTGGATCACTTTTTTATTTAAAAAAAAAAAAATCAGTCTTTTTGTGCCTAAGTGATACTACTCATATGCCCTTCCTCATACGTTTGAGATAAATGTGATAATTTATGTTTTAGTACATTCCATGGCATTTATTTGTGGGCATTGTCAGTAGGCATACTGGTGTAACAAACTGATTGGAAGCAAAGATGTGAAGAGAGATTTGGCCTGCCTTGAGTGTACCTAGAGAAGAAGATACCTGAGGGGTCCTAGTCCTACGGTAGAACCCAGTATTTTTTCTGTGCCATCTGAATGTAAAGAAGAGTGGGGATGGATAAGCAGGAGAATGAATAAGTTGGGTCTAGCAGTGAGTGTTCTTTAGAGATGTAAAAAAACCCCAAACAAACAAAAAACAAAACCCAAAACAAATTCTCCCCCGAAAGCCCTCAACACGCTTAGTTTCTGGGAAGGCCTCCTAACGCAGTACACACAGAAATGTTGTAGGGAGATTTAGACTTGCTAGTCCTAAGTACTTGAAACTTGGAGCACATTAATACTTGTGTCACTGGAACTACCACTTGTTGCAGAATTAAAAATATTGCCACGATTTGGCACCTTAACTTCTGCGTGACTTGTTTGATTCTTCGTCTCTGCGGGTGAGTGAGGCAAGTCTTCATAAAATAAATTGGTTATTTAGCAGTGTGCAGATGATGGGAATTTTGAATTATCTGTTTGGGCTAGGTTGAGTATCCTTTAATTTTACAACTTGTTAAGCAGTTGAGAGTCAGGAGCAACCGTGTGGAGGGGAGGAGTGATAATGGTGGTGGGGAGGTGCTGTGTGAAGCACGCTTTAGCAGCAGGACCGACTGTATGTGAGGCTTCTGGAGCACCCAGAGACTGTCTCAGGAGGAGGAAGAGGAGCTGGGAGGAGCACCATGTGGCTTATGAACCCTGTCAGTGCCCTTCTGAATGTGGGCTTTGCTCTGACTCCTGAGACTACAAACCGCTAGCGGCCAGGGGGCAAATGTGCTGTTCTGTGCATCTGTGAGAGCCACTGGGAGAAAGTCGTTTGGTGTATGGCAAGAGGTGAAAAAATGGGATGTTCTAGCTTGTTGTGTGGTCTATTGTCATCGCGTAGGACTTGCAGACCCCCCACCCCCATACACCTCCTTTTTTGGTACTTTGTTGATGTAGTCATTGCATTAATAGCTTTAAAGCATGTTTTTATAGAACACGTTATAATGATATATTGTGCTGGAACTGCTCTGAGCGTGGTAGCCAGTCTAGGGCATGAATTCTCACAAGTGGAAAACCAGCAAAATGTGATGTGTAACAAGAAATACCAGGCAAAAGGAAGGAACAGATCCATGCTGTACCTCCCAGCTCTGGGGAGGGGCTTTATCATCCATCAGTGCCTGCTTGAGTTTTGGTCTGCAGTTATTGCTTGTTGATTAGCTGATGTAAAATAGCTGGTTAAATTCCTACACCACTCCCCACCCCCTTTNCCTCATTGGCCTTTTTTGGTTTCCCCCCCCCCCCCCGCTGTTTGCAAGTGGAATGGGAAGAGCTGGCTTAGTCTAAAGCAACTTACTTCTTCCTTAAATAGTTCAGACTGTCACCGCTGGCTGTCTGAAGTCTTTCTTATCAAAAGATGTGTGTTGTATACAGGCTTTCAGATACAAGACCCTTCCAAATAAAAGTATATAAACAGACTTTGGTTCAAATTGTCGCATTTGTGAGCTGCATCAGGCATAGCTAAAGTTGTAGAAGTTGAATTGTATCTGGTACAGAGAAAACTGGCAGAAGGTTTAGTTACATATTTATACTATAGTCTGTGGTGGGTTTATTCTGTTACAGAGGTACTGTCAAACCTAAGCCTGGGCTGGCTACCTGATGAATGCAGGCAGGTGTGCTTACATGTTCTATTTTCTGTAAAGTTTGGGAAACAGTGCTGTGGGGTTTTTTTTCTTCTTTTAAGCTTTGCAGCATTTAATTAGATGGCTTCATGTCACATACTGTGACAGAAAGTACATACAATAGCATGCATGCTGTAGGAAGTTATGGGTCTTGGCCTGTAAGTGCTGTGCCCTGTTCTCATATACATGGGTGACTCTTTCCCCATTTTGGTGTTTCTGCTCTTGGTGGGAAAGGGGTGGGATGCAAACCTGTGGCAGGCTGACTTCCATGTCCTTGCTGCAGTAGTGGAACAGACAGGCCTAACGGGGGTATCTGGGCAGAGAGAGGGGAAAAAGTATCCAGACTTGTGTTTAAAAATTAATCTGGGAAGGACATTCTAAAAATAGATTAGAGCATGTGAACATATACCTGTGAGAAAAAGAACGTAAAAGATTTTGGTCCTAAAGGAGGCTTCTTAAAGGGATACCTGTGTGCGTCTCTCTCAACATGCTAAATTACACATTCCTGATGCTTAAAAGTATTTATTCCTGTTATGAGGGGAAACGTGTCTTGATTTGCTATCACTGCTACCCGCTGCTCTTGTAAGCTTCAATGTGAAGAATTACATTCTGTGAGAGAACATCAGACAAAAGTGGAACACACCCAAAGTGAAGGGAAATAGCCCTACTGCCTGCAGAAAGTGAGCTTTTATTTTTTTTTTTTTTTTAGAGGTAAAGGCTGAGTTTGTTACTAAACAGTTAACATTTTTTTTTCAATATGCTAACTAACGTTTATTTTAGTTGTAGCTATATTGCAGTAAATGTGCATTTTCCAAGGAGAACAGTCAGTCCCTTAACCATACTGTGCACTGATTCCAGGGGGAGCTCAGCATGAAATTTGGTGAAACTGTAGGGTCTCCCCTGAGTGAGTTGGTGGTCTGGTTATTGTAGTTTCCTTTTGCTGGAAGGAGTAGATTATATGCAAGGAAAAAGTGATTTCTCCCCGCCCCCAAGTCTAACTGTAGTTTTTGTTTCATGTGCTAACGATTGTTTTGTAATACAGAAGCTGTAGCTGGGAGTAGCACTCCGCTGGATTTTGGAGTGTAAAACTGCATGCACACACTAAAACAGAGTAAGGGTGGGACTGTTAAAATTTTACAGGTGTGGGACTAAAACATGGGGACCTCAGTTGGCCTGAGCATCCATAAGGGAGGTCTGTGGCAAGGGTATACCCTACCCCAGAGCCCTGCAGGCTTATGCCAACATTCCCGGGTGGATATTGAGCCTAGCACTGACAAAACACCCGGTTCCAGTTGCATGCAGGCATTATTTAACAAAGAGTACAATAGAACATAAGAAAAGATGCTGTCATAACACAAGCAAGAATGGCACCGTCTTCCTAGCAGTGCCCTGTATTAGCCCAGCTGATGGATTAGTCAGGAGCAAAACTAAGACCAGGTGAGACAACAAGTAACCCTCACCAGACATGGTCTTCATTCAGAAACAAATAGAGTTAATATCCTTATTTTTGTTTTTTATCTTTTTCTCTCTTCTTGCTAGACTGAGAGGTTAGAAGACAACAGGAACCTGACCTGTGCTTTAGTTTAAGGAATTGAAGTACTTCTCTTACTTGACATCTTAATACAGAGGCAAGTGCTCCCTTGCCTTGTGTACGTGGCAGATGCAGTTGGGATTCAGAGTTGTTATTGATGGGGGTTGTCTAACCTCTGCTAATCAATTTTGGTTTTAAACTAGCGTCAAATAATGTGAGATTTTGCTTGTGCAGAAGGGTGACATTGTGTATATGCAGGAAAGCTTGGGAATATTCACTTAATTAGATATGGAAATACAAGAGAGTAGCAAGAGTGAATCCTTATCTATAAAGACCAAGTACACAGATTGATACTGCAGCTTGGTTTCACTGAGCAGGGAAGTGCTATCCCTGGCCCATCAGTCCTGCCACTTCACTGGTGCAGGCATAGACAGTGGTATTGCCCTGCTGGGAGCAGTTTAAGGAGGTGCAATTATTTGTCCTATTAAAAACATAACTGTGTCTGCTGTCTTCATTCCCTGAGCCAGCTTACTGCAGGATCAGGAAAGAGAGTGCTGTTACCGATCAAAGGGTTGGGGTGACGACGTGATGTCTAGGGAAGGGTTTGTGTGAGGGCGTAAGCAGAAGCAAAGTGGGGGACTGGAAGTGATGATTTATTTATTTATTTTGTTTTAATACTTCCTTCCCCCCGGCCCCCAGTAGGCTTTCCTGAGTCTATGGGCAGATGATCAAGAACAGCAGCAATAGATAGATAAATGAGAGTTATGTATGTAAAGTGATTCTCTGTCTGAACAAGAGTATTTCGTTCCAAGAGACTGTATCAATCTTAGAAGCTTTGTGGGTTTTTTTTCCTTGTTTTGTTTTGGTTTTTTTTTGCCCTCCTCTTGCGTTTTTATTTATTTATATTTAGCACTTTTCCAAAGTAAAGAAAAAACATAATCAGGTATTTAAGTAGAGGATGTTTTTGAGTCAGGTTTATGAGATACTCTAGTTTTGCTAGAGGAAATGTTATTAAATCAAAGGTCTGACTCATACGTGTTGCATTCTTTCATCGTAAAATGCAGTTCTGTGCTATGGTTAATAAGTTACTATTCTAGTGCAGTATTGTATAAAAAGGAACATATCACCAAAGTAACTTCTGAATGCATTGGATAAGCTAAACTACTGTAAACAAACAAACCCAAAAAACCCAAACAAAATTGAATTTACAAAGACCACTCATTTCCTGTAAGTTTTGTAATAATAGGTGAAGAGGACAGGCCTTAAATTATTTACAGGTTTGCCTACAGGATAAAAAAAGTGGAATAAACTTAAGAAACTGCCATTCCAACAAACAAACCATTCTGTCATGCAAAAGTACACTGTATGCAGAAATAGTAGGTATACGTGAAAACGTTAATATAATTTGGATTGAAAGGCATCAGTCACAAGAAGCAGATCTAGTTTCATAAGTTTGGGTTCATCAGACTTTTCTGACTCAGGAACATGAAAACATTCTTAGCTAATAGCCAAACTGAATTAACAGTAAGTAAACAAAATGAAAATATGCTCTTTACTACTTTATAGGATTTTTGTTTAAAAACAAACAAAACCCAACTTTTTTCCTAATATTAAAGAATATAAATTTATTTAACAGCTTAGAAAACATATGCTGTTTTAACTAAAGTAATGTTCTTAGGGAGGTATGGCAAAAGCAAGCAGTGTTTGTTTTTCAAATAATAAAGTGTTCTATATAGGAATTAATTTCATATATGTTAAGTTTGTCTAGAAATGCGGATAGCACGTTTGTAGAAAAAGTTCTTTGGAAGACTAGAGCTTCTCTGCTCCTGAAAGAACAAGCATTTTGTTTTTTAACCCCCTAACATATTTTTAACAACTCATTGTAGCACTTCTCCTGAATCAAAACGAGATAAATATCCCTTAAATGCTCTTCTGAATTTTGGGTGGGGTTTTTTTGTGTGTGTACATATGGTGGAGAAGCATCACTTACAGCAGTAGGAGAGAGATGAGGGTAGAGAGCTCTAGGATTAGATTGTGCTAAACTTGTAAACCTGTGAGCAGGAATGGCCACTCCGAAAGATGTGTGTCACAAAGGGAGGTGCAGAGTTGTGTACGTTGTGGTTTCTGTATTGCATTGCGTGTTCAGCGCGAGTGCGCTGAATTGAAGAAGCCCTTTCCTCCTTTCTCCCCTTTAGCCATCTTAAGGGGCCTTGGGTAATGCTAGTAACGCAGAAAGACAGTTCCAGGCTGTGCAAAAGCCGTGTGAAACCTTGACCCGTTCCCCTCTCGATGGCTGGGATGTAGCTGGCTGCCACACGTAATGGGGTTGAGCAGAGGGCACTGAGATCTGCAGTTCTGGAGACATTTGTCCTTTATCGCAGAAGTTAGACTTGCTGGTTGGTATTCTTGGTTCCTGCCATCAATCTTTAATCTCTGCAGCTGTTGTCTGCACCAGGGATTTGTGTACGTGATACCTGTTCAGTAAGTAGTGGTCCAGAGCTTTGCTCAGAAGACTGTAGGAGACCTATCACAAACAAACTATTGATGTCCTTATATGAATGAAAGAGCAGAAAAGGCATGATTGGATATCTACAAATCAAAAAAAGCCTCTTGGAGAGCAGTAGTAGATTAGCAACATTCTGTTGACTGCAAATATGGGTATAGAATCGTAGAGTATCTTGAGTTGGAAGGGACCCATAAGGCTCATCAAGTCCAACTCCCTGCTCCTCGCAGGACTACCTAAAACTAAGCCATATGACTAAGAGTATTGTCCAGATGCTCCTTGAACTCTGACAGGCTTGGTGCCCTGACCCCTTCCCTGGGGAGTCTGTTCCAGCAACCAACCACCCTCTCAGTGAAGCACCTTTTCCTAATGTCCAAATGGGCAAGGGCAAGATCTGCTCTAGTTCGTAATCGCTGGGAGATTCACCAGGCTTTCTCCCAGTAATACATAGGCACACTGTGGTGATTCCCGTTAGCTCGTGTTGAGTAATGCTGTGTACTTTTTATTACAAGTACTTTTGGGACTGGTTTTGACTGTTGCTATGTTCGAACGTGTTATGCCTTGCCTGGGTCTGGAACAGTATACGCTGTATAGAACAGGAAAAAAAATATACATTTTAAGGCATTACATTTTAGGTTGCTTTGTTTGTTGTGTTTGTTTGCCCTGGGGTGTGTGATGGTTGTTTTGGTTTTGTNAAAAAATAAAAAAAAGTTTTTTTTTTTTTTTTTTTTTTTTTTTTTTTTTTTTAAATGGCACTGGCTAGATTTTTAGAAAATGATCCTTGACACAATTTCGCATTTGGCCCAAAATTGTTATTCAGAAAATTTGGATAAAGTGTTGGGTATCTTTACTGGCTTGTATTTGGGGGGGGGAGGGGAGGGTCTTCCTGCATTGTCATTGGACTAACCGAGCTGTTGATGGTCCACAGTACTGCACATGCTGTAACTGCCAAATAGCTGGCTTGACTGATAAATTACTACTTCCAAATATTGTTTCTGCTTTGAAAAGTATATTTTTACACCTGTATTCTTAAACTTTTGAATACAATAATACAAATGTTGTTGGACTTGCTGTAGACTTTTGGTTTTGCAGCTGTGTTTGGGTCTACATGTAGGTATCAGGTTGTATGTTAAATATTAGCTCAGGGTATGTTGCTTGAGCTATTGTATTACAGCACGGTAAAGAAGTTTTATAACACTACAAATGGGCACTTAACCCATATTGGGTTTGCAAGAAACTTCAGAAACTACAGTCAGACTCTAACGTAGTTATCTATAATAAAATATTTTTTCCTGGCACTTGGACATTTAAAAAGAGTTAAGATTCAGCAGTGCTTAAATGCAAAGGAAAATATTGATTACAATTTGGAAACCTGCTATGAGTTATGGAGTACAACTACATATTTTAATCATTTACCCTTTAAAAATTAATCTGTTCCTTTTATGTCTGTTGTATAAAAGGCCATGTTATTCAAGCTGCGTAGATAAGTAAGATGAGCCCCTGGTTGTTTTCTGTTTCAGCTGTAGCTTTGGAAAATATATTAATTGCAAGGGCTTGTGGAGTTGCCTCTTCTTTACATGAACTTACTATGTACCTTAAAATTTTTTTCATCTACTGTAAGTAATATTTTGGAAATTATTGGAAGAACATGTGGAAGGAGATACCCTTCAACATGAGCAGTGATTCCAGAATCTGACCTTCTTGGCATTGGCTATGACAAAAACTCTGGGATTGAAAATGTGAATTTGAATTTTGTCTTGTTTGTGTACTGTTCCTAATCAATCATCTTCCCTTAAAAAAAAAAAAAATAATTAAACAAAGTCATCTGAGGTCTTTGGTATCAGATTAATGTTTTGGGTTTTTCAATCCTTTATTCTGTTCTTCGCCTCATCAACAGTGATAGCTTTGAGTACTTTGTTACTGTGTGGTGTGTGTCTGTCCATACGCTCTCAAAAGCTCATGTTTGTTTCTTTGTGACTCTCCTTGGAGTGCTGATCCATCTTGCTACTGCTTTCTCTTTCTCCAGATTCTTCCTCAGCACTGTTACNAAAAAAAAAAAAAAAAAAGAAATCGCCCTGCAGTCATTTTTATTTCATATAATAGTCCAACAGAATTACATTTTCTGTTTAAAAAACAGAAAAGCAAAAAAAAAAAAACCAATCCTTTTCTTTTGGGAGTGTAGGGGTTTTTGGTGTGGTGTGTTTTTTGGTTTTTTTTTTTTTTTTACAATGCATTTTCAGCCAACACTCTCATGTATGGTGTTCTAAAGCACTCGTTGACTTCTCTGACTACCCAAGAGTTGCTCAGTCTAGTGCTTTTGTCAATAAAAAGATGACTTGCTTTTCCAGGCTGTCTTTCCTTTCCAGTTGGACATTGCACATGTGTTGCCTTCAGAGTATGTAGAGATAAAAGTAGCAGCAAACAGAGGTAAAGCACTGAAGGCAGGTGGTAGTAGTTTACTAGGAAATTGGAGCATTTCATCTGTCCTCGTGAATGTGTTTTGTAGTCTGCTGTATTTCTGAGGTATGTACAGCCAGCAGTCTCCTAGCCTTCTGCATCAGGAGGCAGGAGAGCGTACTTCAGGGGGTTCCACGTCATGGAGGCAGTCTCTGACTTTGTGACCTCCGCGTGAGGCTACAGGCTAGCCTGTTGTGGAGGCGGCTGCGTGCCATCAGTGCTACGAAGCTTTGGTTTGAGAAGTGGGCAGCTGCCTGTGCAGAGAGGGCATGGGTGGTAAGAACATGCTCAGGCAGTTCTTCAACAGCTGCCTTGGCTTCCTTTTGGCTTCTGGGTACAATTCAAGGTTTTGGCCTTGGTTGCTTTTAAGCCTAACGTGACTTGAACTCCGGCTGAGAGGCTGCCTGCTTTTTTGATCCAACATACCAATTAATGTCAACCGGGATACTTGACCTAGATCATCCTAGTTTTTAATGTCAAGTAGCCATTGGCAGGAAGTTCTTCGAGAAGGACTTGTGACTGTGGAATGCACTCCCAACCTGGTCCGGTGGAATCAGCTTGCTGAGCGGGCTCAGGGCCAGGCCGATCTTGTTTCTTTGCCTATGGAGATGAGGAATTGTTCAGTGCTTCTCCTGTTCTCCTTTGCCTCTGAAGAAAGGCAGGCTAATGTGGGTTTATAATCAGTACACTAAGATTTTCCACTTGAGCCATGTGGGAAGAAAAGTGAAATATATTTAAAGAAATAATAGCATACATGCCTTTATACATAAAAGGGCTTTTTTCCTGAGAGAATTTAATTGAACGTTTTGCATTAAATGAAAGCAAAAGACGTTTTCTCACACAGACCAGTTTGAAAGTATGGCAAGTTAAATTTAGATAAGTGCTGTTTTCTGTCAGCTTTGTGGAAGACTCTACAGTTCACTGCCAGGCACAGAAAGCTTCCTTCCTGCTGGGAAAGGAGATTTGTCAAACCATTAAAACCATCGCCAAGTTCTGTAAGCTTAAAGTACCCTCCCCAAGTCTCACAGCTGAATAGATGCTAATAGAGCCCTGCCTTACCCCACAAGAAGGTGTTTGATGCTTTTTTTTTTTTCATAGCCGTGCCATTTCTGATGAGGTTGGTCATTTCAGTGGAAAAAAAAAAATGCATAGGAGCAAAAGTAATTTTATGAAAGAAAATTTGTCTGGAGTGCTGCATGACTATTGCACACCAAAGCTGGAGTGAACTGCTGGAATATAAATGCTCTCATAACTTTGGCCTGGAAAAACTCTGTTCTCTGACAACTGCTGTGAGATGTCTGAACGTTTATTGGCAAATACCCAACAGCTAACCAAGATGACTATGGTTACAGAAGGATATAACCTTGGCAATCCCAAGCACAAATACAGGCTGGGCGGAGAATGGATTGGGAGCAGCCCTGAGGAGAAGGACTTGGGGATGTCGGTTGATGAGAAGCTCGACATGAGCCAGCAACATGCACTCGCAGCGCAGAAAGTCAACCATATCTTGGGCTGCATCAAAAGAAGCGTGGCCAGCAGGTTGAGGGAGGTGATTCTGTCCCTCTGCTCCACTCTGAGACCACACCTGGAATACTGCATCCAGCTCTGGAGCCCCCAACATAGGAAAGACATGAACCTGTTTGAGAGGGTCCAGAGGAGGGCCATGAAGATGACCAGAGGGATGGAACACTTCTCCTCTGAAGACAGGTTGAGAGAGTCGGGGTTGTAAAGCCTGGAGAAGAGAAGGCTCCGGGGAGACCTTATTGTGACCTTCCAGTATCTGAAGGGGGCCTACAGGAAAGATGGTGAGGGATTCTTTATCAGGGAGTGTTGTGACAGGACGAGGGGTGACTGTTTTAAACTGAAAGAGAGTAGATTTACGTTAGATCTTAAGAGGAAATTCTTTACTGTGAGGGTGGTGAGGTACTGGAACAGGTTGCCCAGAGAAGTTGTGGAGGCCCCATCCCTGGAGGTGTTCAAGGCCAGGCTGGATGGGGCTTTGAGCAACCTGGTCTAGTGGGAGGTGTCCCTTCCTGTGGCAGGTGGGGGTTGGAACTAGATGATCTTTAAGATCCCTTCCAACTCTAACCAATCTATGATATGAGGGAGGAAGAGGGGACATAAACTTGATCTAAAGCCCTAAACACTAAATCAGGGAGCCGGCACCAATTTCTAACAGTACAGCTGCATCATGCCTCTTTTTGCTCAGGTGAGAGAGTGTCTGGTCGTACAGGTTGAGGGAGTTCAGCTTGCATGTCTGCTTTGGACAGGATAGAAAAAGTCTAACCACCTTCCCTTCCTGAACATGTTTTAAACCTTTTGCAGTCAGTCTGGCTTCTGGAGAGCTTCGGGAACACAGTTTAGGAGAAGAAAGGAGAGGAATTAAAGACATTAGAAAAAGGGATAAAAGTGTTATGTGTTTCTGTGAAAGGTTAGGAAATAAAACAGAAGTAGAATTAGAGAACTTGAGAATATTCATAATTTTAGTTATTGACTATACAATAAAAATGAGGACTCTAAGGAAGAACAAGAAGTAACACATGATAAACCTGATCAGGTGGCTTGATTCAAAGTCAACTGAAGATTCACTGGTTTCAGCAGATTTTGGATAACACTTTTTTTTTTTTAAATACTGTGGAATGAAAGAAAAAAGGCTTAAGAAATGGTAAACTTAAAGGAAATAAACTAGAAGAAAATATATAGGTCACATCTAAAGGGAAAGAACTGTTGTTAAGTCTTTTTTTGAAGACTGGTAACGAAGAGAGGAAGTTTCTATACTAATGAGAATAGTTGCTACCTAGAATGAGGCAATTCTTGCGACATCTAAGGGGAAAAGTACTGAAGGAATAAGTGCAAGCTGCTGAATATGTTGAAATAAACACGCTAATTGGTGTCATGTAACTAAAAGCAGTTATGTGAAGGACTGGGGTTACCCACTAGCAGGCATCCACTGTAGTGAGTAGGAAACTCTGAGAACTTACAAGATCAGTATTTAGTTACTGATTCTTAAATGGAAGAGATTAAGATAGTGCTAGGACATAGCGTGGGATTTATCTCACCTGTGTGACAGGGTGAAAGGTGGGGGAAGACCCTGTATATATTCAGCAAAGAGAAACAAGATCTCTTACCAGGCAGGGGACAAATAGGCACTTAGGGTGTGATTCATTTGACCTCCTTTAGACCTGTGCTATAGAATGAGTTCAGTAGAAGAGCCTAGTTCTTCCCACAGGCTGTAAAGGGAGACTAACATGACCTGTTCAGATACAGACACCTACACAGTAAACATCTTTATTTGTTCAAGTAAATTCTAGCTTGGCATCCGCATCTAAGAATGGAAAGACAAGGGTGCTCTGTTATTATGGCTTGTGGTTAAGTGTCAGATGCCCTCCATCCTAGTTGAGTAAAGACTCAACACCTTTTCAAAATGGAAGCTGGCATTCCAGGGCCTCCAGAGGTCTGCCCGGGGAGGGCTAACGATTTATGCTGGAGCATCGTGAGGGTATCATCTCTCTGCCACGCCTTCACACACCCTTCCCCCAGGGAAGTGTATCAAGGGCAGCAGAAGCAAACCTGTTGTGTCTCCATGCTCCTCCTGTGTTGGTGTACGTGGGCACCAGTGGTGGATTGAGGTAGGAGTCTGGGTCTTGCAGCATCACTGGCAAGAAGCGAGCATGTGTACGATTCACCCAGCTCTGGAGCAGAAAGCACCTCGAAAGAGCTTCAAGTTGTAGCTGGTTGAATTGTCCCCATCTAGCAGTGATTGATTTACAGGCGAGCGTGTGTAGATGTGACAAGTGGTCAGACGGTGAGCTCCACAGGGACACTACTGCTGGAGAGCAGGGTATACATTCTGGTGACAGGCTTGGTGCTTACCTGTAAATCACCTAGCACGTGTTTGGTGGGCCATGGAAAGTAAAGGATTTATTGAAGCTGGTTCGTGGGTGAAATTGGAGTGTTGCGCTGTTATCGTTAAATAGGGCCAAATTAAAACACAAGAACTCATGTTTTGTTATTACTAAAAGTCAGTAATTTTAATCTTTCATTTGGAATATAAATAATATGCAGATGTTACCACTCTCGCTTGTTTCTATCATTTCCATACAAATCTGCTTTTATTACTTCAGGACTTTGAGATTTTTGTTTATGCTGCAGAACTCCTAAATAAACACATGTATCTTTATTTTACTTGCAAACTCCATTTAATTTTTTCCTATCAAATCTTCCTGCTGTTTATTTGAAATACCAGCATATCATATGGTTGCTGCAGTATTATTTCTCTGGATACACAGTATAATGGATGTCTCNAAAAAAAAAAAAAAAAAGGAAGAAAAAAGCTTTAATACTCTGTTATTGTGAAATGTGTTCAGGTTAAATTTTTCAGGAAGTTTTTGATAGGGATGTTAACTTAAAACAGTTTTTTTATTGTATTAAAATTCAAGGCAGTGAACTAATCCTTCTTTAAGAAAAGGAGGGGTGTCAAATTTAGTGTTATGACTACTATGAATTATTTGATTAAAGTACATTTTAAAAGGTAGCATTGTTGAGAGCATGTTACAAGAAAAGCATAAACAGATCATTCTCATTATTGCACCTGTTTTCTTGGAGTGCTCATTTCTCTGTGCAGGCTCATTTTACAATGTATGCATCTGGTAATGAAAATAATAATTAAATTCTTTCACAATGAAACTGTGATTGGGGGGAGGGTGGGGGTGGAGAAAGCTGAAGTAATACTAGCAGCCAGATTCATACCCAGTAAAGCTAGCTAATTGAATAGTAAGGCTGATTCTTCACCTAGTGTGTTTTAAAGCCTAAAGTTATATTTTAAAGCGGTCGTTCTCTTTTTCAAATTGGCATTCCGTATTTGGAAACACCACTTTTTTTTTTTTTCCTCTTGTTCTTCCCTTAATTTTTTTCCCTTTCCTGTCCCCCTCCTTTGAAGATGCTACTGAGGAGGTTGGGGAGGTCTGAAAGCAGGTGGCTCTGTTGGTCCACAAAGTGCACAGGGTGACGAGCTGTACTGTGTGACCAAACCCTAATAAAGTCTTTTAATCCTGGGAAAGGCAAAGATGTAATCTAGAGAGGAGTAGCAAAATCAAACTGATGTAGATTAAGATACAGCTATTTGGGGGGGTGTGTGTGTGTGCTGATTGAAATATAGGAAATAATGCAACAGTTGTGTTGCAACATGGCTGAATGAAAAGTATTTGGATTAAACCTGATTTACTTTTTTAGCTCTTAATCTCCCTGCTTTTTATTTTGTTGTTGCTTATTTTGTTTGTTTGTTTGGTATGATGTACTTTCTTCATGTTTTTTGTCTTTTTTTTTTTCCTGAATCCTTGCCTTTTCTTTTAAGTGTTTCCTTTTTTTTTTTTTTGTGGCCTCCATTTATACTACTTGGCCCAACAAGTATCCCTAAACACTGTTTACTTTCCTGTATATCCTCTGCATCTGTTTCAAGGCCTATTCAAAGAGGTCTACTCTTGAGTTAGGTCTTTAAAATATGACATCAAATGTTTAGAGAGCTTAGGACAAACTTCTGACAGTGCCTGAGCTCAGCATAGCCCTGGAGGTCTGTATTCAGGTCATCTTGCAGGCACAGATTAAATCTGAAATAGTCTCACAGCCTTGGACTGCGTAATGATTCCCCTTGTGTAACTGAAGGGAGGAAAATGAGGTGGGAAAGATGTCAGACCTGGCTGGGTGTGTGGGTTTCAGCTTGGGGCAGCTGCATTAACAGGGAGCATCTTTTCAGGGTGCCTTTTGGTAGTATCGGAGGCCTCTGGTGGCCTGAGTCCATATAAAATGTGATTTTTGGGGAAGGTTGGTCTGATCCATGCATGAGTGCTGCATGTTTGGTATGGTGTCAGTTTTTCCTTTTAGTGTTTTAATAGAATGAATGTACAACCTACTTTTTTAATAAAGGCAAATGGTGTACAATATTAAAGACCTAAAAGATGCACTAAAATTATGGCATGTAATATTAGGACTTACCTTGCATGAGCAAAAAGCAAAGTGACTGATTTGAAGCTGTTGCTCCATTGTTAACTTGAAAACTAATTTTAGTCTTTCTTGAACTCATTTAAACTTTGTTTCCGTCACCACCTGTAGTAGTTTATTCCACCACCCTTAGGTCCTGCAGAAGTATTTAATGCTATCTATTTACTTGTATTTCAATCAGTTGTTTTGTGTAACTTTGGAAACCTCTAAATTATCTCAGAATATCTTCTTTCCTGATGAGAAATCAACCTCAATCATTAAACCTCTTCATTACAAATGTCTAAGATCATGTATCACCTTTTTTTGTCTTGACATCTGTATCCTTCTTTAGATCAAAAATGAGAACCAACAATTTTTCCTTTGCTTGCCTGCAGCAGCTGTGTTCTTCAGATGTTCTTAGTGCGGATTACTTAAAATCTATTACCTCCCTTACGTTCTCCCAGAGTAAGTTTTCCCAGAAACTTTTTTTAAAAGAAAAATTTGGTGATGAAAAGCCAAGCATTGGCATGGCAAAATCTGAGTGTCATTGGAGGATTTGCAATTACATATGCCCCTTGCAAAAGGTTTGTTGTGTGAGACAGAACTCGATGGGAAACTGTAACTGTGAAGTTTAGTTTCTGCTTTTCCATTTGGCTGTTGGAAAAGAAGAGAGTAACCCAGGTGCTTGTGCCGGTGGCTGCTCTGGATGGGTGGACCAGCAGAGTCCGTGTCTCGCCTCTTACCTGCCAGCCTCCATGGGAAGCAGCTTCTTCGTCCCGTGTAGCTTCCCTCTCCAGGGAACAGCTTCTTCCCTTCTCAGGGGAACAGCGGTGTTCAGCCTCCTATGCTCCCTGGCTCAGTCACAGACATCACACAGGAGAACAGGAGCGTTCTGGCCAAAGGGCACCCCTGTGAGAAGTAACTGCAGAAGAACTTCTGCATCTTTCTCTGTGCAAAGCCATCATATATACATCAAGCCATGCATGGCCAAGAACTTTTTTTCTTAAATGAGTTGTATTTTGAGAGCGTGCAGTAGAAGACTGCCTATTCAGTGTTTTTGTTTACATCCGCAGAACTAGAGTTATGGTGTGTTACATGTGACTAAAGGGGAAAATCATTTACGGGGCCATTATCAAGTTCAGCACGTTGTAAGTCTTACAATTAAAAAGTTCTAACAAGATTTAAAAAGAACACGGAAATGTTTTGTCACGAAAATGTTTTGTCCTATGCTTTTTTTTTNTTTTTTTTTTTTTTTTTGGCAGCAAGTTAGAGGGAGATGGCATTTACACCCTCCTACCTTGCTCTCAGTTCCTGCCATGTGCAGCTGATAGAGGAAAAGAGCTCACCCAGTTCTACCATATAGCCATAGACTTAGACCCAGAAACCAGAGTTCAAATCCATGTCCGGGTTTGTACTGTGCTTTGGGTGAACCCATACAGACTACGACTCAGAAACTGAAACCCTAACTACTCTGATGGAGGAGCTCAACTGTGTAAATACAGAAGAAAACTAGTCAGAGGTTTTGGCACTTTCCTGCCGTTTTTCTTGTGGGCGTTGGTAGTGTGGTGTATATAATACATGTAATGTATAACCAGTGTTTCTGTGTTAGTGAATGATATTGTGTCACATTTATATATCATGTTAGTTGTTGTAAGAAAGTATGACTTTAGAAGCTGCTTACATCTAAAGTGAAGCAGGAAATAAATCGAATAAAGCAAACGGCTGAGAAGTGGAAAGTTGTTTTCTTGATGGGTGGATTAAAGAATTTTCTACGTGTTCTTTACCATTATGAAAGACTAGTAAATCCTGTTTCTGTGTGGGTTGTTCAATTTTTATGAGTAATTGGTCAAGTTAACTTAAGTACACATTTTGGTGTTTTGTTTTGGTTTTTTTTTTTTTTTT
>RSEF01000001.1:120322827-120385497 GCA_003993805.1 Himantopus leucocephalus | reverse complement strand
ATTAATCTGCTCTTGAATTTATGGACTCAATTTTGCAAGTTTTGTGTTTGTCCTGTTGTCTCCCCCCTCATGACTAACTGGTGTTGAAGACAGTAGGTTGATTCATGTGATTAAATTTCTTCTGCTCAGGTTCAGTCACTGTTGTCTTTGTACTTACCGATCCATATGCTTGTTGTGAGGTTCAGTAAAATAGAGGGTGATTCCATAGGCAAAATTATTCTTCTGTATTTTTAATTTTGAAACCTCCTGCTGATAAAAGGAAAAAGTGTGGCTAGAAGCTTACCTGATTGTTATTAGAAATTCCAGCCCTTACATTTCAGAAAAGTTTGTTAATAAGGCAAAAAATAACTCAGTGCTATTACTTGTGTCTGATGACAAAGAAACATCTGCTTGAAGAGCTTACGGTGACCCAGTTTAAATAGTCTGAACTGTGCTAAAACCAGTTCTACGGTATCAGGGTGGTGTTTTTTCTTTTTTTTTTTTTTTNTTTTTTTTTTTTTCCTTTCTCATTTTGAAAGAATCAAAGATAAATGTCTTGCTCATTAAGGAGATGAGCTATAATAAAACATATATGGATAATATGGCAGCAGTCCAAGAGCATTAGTATGCCTGCCCTGATGGAGTTGTGATGGCAGCTAGCAGTCACTCTCAACTCGCAGTGAAATGTTTCTCAGTCATCATGGGGGAGCCTTCCTCAGTGAACTGTACCTGCTCTGAAAGGAAGAAACACCCCCCAATTTAAGGCATTTGTTGCCTGGGTTGGTGTGAAACCTGTTGATTTGGAGAACTAGTGCCTAGCTTCTCCAGGGAGCATTTGTTACGGAGGGTCTGGACCGCAGATGGCAGTGTCTGTAGCCATGTGGATTAACTGCATTAGGATGGAGCGTGTATATGTTGTAACAGAAACGTACAGGTAATACAGAGTCGTGCTCACACAGGACTGGTCATGCTAACAGATATGCCCGTTAATGTATGTGTATTTTGCTCCACGTGACGCGAATGCCATCCGTCGCTCCTGCGTGATAATCTGCGTCCACTTTTTTGATAGAGGGGAGGCTGCAGGTTCTTATGAAGCGCAGCGGTGGGAAATCAGATGTGAGAGTGATTCCTCTAGCCCTTGCCTGCTTCCTCCCCATATCTAATGAGCCGTTGGGGAGGACAGCAAGGAGTGGGCGGCCGGCCAAATAAATTGTTACAGTGGATTGGATCTGGTCAGCAAGCTGCAGCTTTGGCATTCCGGTTTGGATTAAAAAAAAAAAAAAAGGGGGGGGGGGGTGNGGGGGTGATGTTATATGAATTTCTGACCCAGCTTGCCTTGAAAGACATGTACGTTAGAGGTTGACGGTTTTTATGTTTAAAGACCAGGTTCTTTTTCTGTTCTTAAGTAGAAGGCTTTTGGAAGATCTTAGTAGTATCTTTTCCATGATTATCTGTTTATTCCCTTTGCTTAGGGTGGGAGTAATCTTTAGTGCTTCTCTGCATTATTACATGCCTCTTGCAAGTGTTCAGGCTTTTACTTTATTATCCTTTGGAGACTCTTTCACAGAGAAATGAACCTTGATGTCAGGTGGTAGTGAGCATGAATATTCCAGAGCCAAATTGCTCCTGCTGTGGAAAACCTCATACATAAGAAGAGAATTAAGGGAAGGAAATTTTCCATGAGGTTCTTCCCCCAGACATTTCTCATCTGTTCTTTATATTCCAATGGTGAAGGCGACAGATCAGAGGAGAAGGCTGCTTCATGAGCATGGGAGATCCTTTGGGTAATGGTGGGATCCGCGACTTAAAGCCATCTGTGTAGGTGCGCTCTGTGTATGGTTGTTAGATTGGGGGGAGGGGGGCATACTCTAATGTTAATTTTGCTCTTGTGAGCAAGTAAATTTGGTCCTTTTATTTTTTTAAATGGTCAATACTTTATTGATTGGTGATGCTTTGTTTGCAGGTTGCAATGCTTGTTAACACTAACATGCAAAACACTGCAAGGAGGAAAGGTTTAGCATTTTGTGTTGGTTCTCTCCCTGATACGGCTGATCCATTAACCACTGAAAGTTGAAACAAACTGTAGGATGACATCTGATAATTATGTATACAAATACTTTATAAAGGATGTAAGTTATATTTAGAGTAGTAACCAAAACATTCCACCTCCTTTATCTTTTTGAAATCAGTTCTCAGTTTGGTTTTTTTTTTCCAATTCTGCTTATCCAGGGCTTCTCAATAGTAGTTGACTTATACAGCAGAGAAGATGAAATAATGTTGGTTTTCATGATTATGGAAGTTATGTACATTTCTAACAGCTCAAACCATTTTTATGATGTTAATGAAAGTTTGGAAAGCTGAAAAAAATTAATTTTAAGTTGCTTTGTGTTTGAAGAAAATAATTGTTCTTGCAGTATTTTAATTTAGCAAATATGTGTTTTTATGTAGATACATGTCTCTTGGAGAATGCGGTTTATGTCTGTGTTTGGCACACAGACATGCTTGTTAATCATCCACAAAAGAAAATAAGTGAAAAAGTGACAAAGGTCTTGTAAATGTTTTGAAATCTTTGGGTGCATTTAAAAAATTTGTGAAAGCTTCACATTTCTGATTCTTTAAATCAATTAGCCTGAGGATGGTTGTGCGGATGGTTGTACTACTGGCAAAATATTAAGAATTAGACAAACTTGAATGAACAGTTTTACACTTTGAGAAACTGGAGTTATGTTTTGCGGTGTGCACTAAATAGAAACATAATATGTCTTCTGAAGAAGCAGAAAAATTTTAGTGTGCTCCATATCTTCCTAAGCCAGTAGTTTGGCAAGATCTGCTGTAGTTTTAAAAATTTTTTACGAGTATGGAGCTGTTTTGCATTCATTTTATTGAGGTAATGTGTTTGGTTTGAGGGTTTATGTTTACTACAAGACAAATGGGAGGCTTTGTTTCTAAAAGGGTCTAGCTAGTGTTTCTCAGAAAGGGAGAAAAGAGTAGTTCAGAATAATTGCCCGAAACTTTCTTTCCCTTCCCTTTTTATTATTTAAAAAAAAAAAAAAAATCAAACAGAAAAAACCAACCAGAAAACAACACAACACATTACGTTCTGATGACTTGTCCCATACCTGAGCTTACGGCACTGGCTTTGACTAGGAACAGGATAAATCTCACTTGCTCCAACTAAAGTTTCTGGTGACTTTAATGTGAGATTTAATACCATTTCTGAGTTATATGGTAGGAAATAGTCAAGAGGTCTAAAGCTTACAAAGGTATTAGACATTCATAAGCATTCAAATTTCTAAGGTTGAAAAAAAAGGAAGCCTAGCATGTTGCAAATTTAGATGTATGCAGTAAAGCGGGAATCCCTGCCTTGAGTATAAGGCAGAGCACCCGCAATCCTAAATTAAGAAATTGTGAAGTGAAATAACAAAATAGTAAGAGAATATGTATGGTAGATGGATTTCTGACACTCTTGCTAGCTGGAGAACAGGAGAGGTTTGAGTCTCTGTGTGACCTAGGAATTGGTATTGTTGAAGATAAAACGAAGCATGTTTGGGAGAAGGAAATGCAGTTGGCAACTGAGTACCCAAATACACTTGATAACCAGGAATCACTGCTGACTAGTGTTGGCTTCGGCTATTTGTTGGACACATGGCAACAGTATTGCAGTGCAATCCTTGCTGGAACTGTACAAGTGTAATTAATTCTTCTGTTGGACTCATCTGGTTGTCACCTTCTTACTGTCTTCTCAAAATGGCCTGGGGTACCAGGATAAAGTATACATGTCTAACGTAGACACGCACGCGTGGAAATAAAGTGCAGGTATACAAAAGATAGTTGCCTGCCAGACACTTCCAGGTTTTCACTTTTCATAACTAGTTGTATTTTCTGTAATCAGTATGCTGCTGCTTGCTTTGTAATGATATCTGAGATTTCCAAAGACAAGAGAGGAGTATTTAAACAAGAGTATTTCAAGGTGAATATTGGCAATGTAATGTTTTGGTGATCATACAGAGACCAATATATTTGTTTTAAAAAAGAAAAAAACAAACAAACAAAACCCGCTTCCCCCCCCCCCCCCCCCCCCCCCCCCCCCCCCCCCCCCCCCCCCCCCCCCNGTGTGGATAAAAATAGGTGCCTACTTTTCCACCTTTAATTGTTATTTTCCACATCCTTAATTGTAAGAAGGAAGAAGTGATAGAGAAGCCGAAGGAGGTTGGTTGGGGTGGTGGAAAGAGTGGATTGGGAATAGGGAATCTTCCTTAACTTTAAGAAAACATAAACAAACTTGTGGATTTTTTTTTTTTTATGTTGAATGTAGGTAGCTCCCCACCCACCTTTTAAGTGCAAATGTAGAAAAGGTGGTGTCTGGCAGAGCAGGGGAAGGAGCTCAAGGACCTGTTTCTGTACTGGATGCCTTCAAAGGCTAAGAGTGGGAGGTGTAGCTTAGCCTTTGAGATTGCAGGAGTTGAAACTGATTTTTACATCATGGTTTTTACCTTCCAGATATGGGTGGCTGCAGAGATTGAAGGCTAAATTAGAGCCTACAGTAATAAAGGTAGCCAAGTAGAATTATTAACAGACAACTGATTAAGGCAACTTTAAAGGGTGTTTTTCAGCGTTTAAAGATGTTTCCAGACATCACTTTGCTCTGAAATGCACTTTAAAAAAAATCTCTGCTCTGCAGACAGCCAAAAAGCTGTGCTTGTGAATGTTAAAAATGACCTTGAGCAGAAGAACTCAAAGGTTGTTGGTGGCTTTGTACTGAATAAAATAAACTGGCGCAGCAATGAGAAAAACCTGCATTAAGGTTCAGGGCCCTGATTCAGCAAAATGCAATCTTAAACATGGATACAGTCCTTATTCTTTTGTGAATGCTCATGTAATCCCTGATCAGGACACAAATTAAATGCTGGAATAAACCATATTCATGAGCGTGTGTGCTATGAAGTGTTGATAATGTCCTTAGGTGGGTATCTGAGATGTCTGAAGCAAGAAGTGAACCCCCCAAAATGAGTCATGCTATCTGTGCAAGTAGTCAGCCTCGCTTCTTTGAGATGCACCTTGCAGAGAGGTGTCCCCAGGTTTGGAAGTTACTACATTTGGCAAAACATCTGCAGAAGATGGTTGCTGTGAGTATTTGAGAGTTGCTGGGAGACTGAAATCAACCATGTAGCTTTACTAGCAAAGTGTGGAAGATGCTGGGGTATTAATTGAGAACTTGATAGAATAAGGTTATTTCCTTTGTGACTGTATAAACTGTGATAATCTATTCTTTGCCGCCCCCCCCCCCCCCCCCCCCCCCCCCCCNCCCCGCCCATCTACATTATTCAGTACTTCTTGCCCTTAACTGTTACTCTTAAGTAGTAGTTATAATATTAACTTCTCATATACTAATATAACTAGTATATTGCATACTAGTATAAGAATTATAGCTGTATTAAGTATACGTAAAACTAATATGCTAATAGTAAGGCTTCTCTACCGTTGCTTCTTTACATATATTTTCCATGACTTTAGTTTAGATGGGTAGAATTCATATAGACAATTAAGTAGATGTACCTAACATTTCATAATAGTACTCACTTTCATTTTTTCAGGTATTTTCCCTTTTTCTTTATAACCATTCTAAGGTTTATCTGTGCTAACGTTTTAGCTGTTATTTCAGTACTTAGCTTGTATCTGGTGATGCTTCCTTTTTCATGAAATGACTTTTTACTGAATTAGTACTACTAGTATATTAGTAGATTAGCACTATGAAGAGCAATTTGTCAAATTTTCTATTTTGTCAAGTTACTTAAAATGAGTAGGCCCCCCCCTTACCTAATTTACGCTTGAAAAAATTGTCATTGCTTTACGCTATAGCTAGCTCATAAACAGCGTTAACAGAACGTATAATAATGAGAACCATAATTTACAACTTGTCTCTAGAAAATTCTTGTGTGCTGTGCTAGACCAAGGGCTGCTTTGGATGCTGCTGGGAAGTTAGGTCAGCAGCAATGGGTGACACTGTCTCAATCCAGTTTTTCAGCGGTTCCTTGTTAATACCAATACTGATGGGAATATCTGCGTTTACTCCAAAGAGAATGTTTTCATCAACAGCATCTTTGCTTTAGCAGATATGGTTTATTTAATAATGGAGTCCAGGTGGGAAGAGAATACATTATATTAAATTCCACCATCTTTATTCCTTTTTTTTTTTTTGCTGCGCAGAGGTACACTGCATATGAAATAACTGCCTTGTGCTTAAAGAACATTGTAGTCAGAATCAGCAGTTAGAAAATGGCAGAATTAAGGTTGCACAGACAGCCTGTACTTGGATGGGTTGTAAAATGCTCGTCCCGTCCATTACAGGGCTTGTACCTGCTCGTGCGAGCACGCCTGCGTAGGGAGCCAAGCGGGCAGAGAACAACCTGCCTCTCTGCACTTGCTGGCCATGAGAGATCGTAGCCACAAAGACCGTTTTTATTAGATGGTTAGGAATGAGTGAGTGTCTAAAGTTATAGATGTTACGGTGTCATGGTGGTTGTGCGTGCAGGCGCGCAGGTTGCGGCTGTAGCTTTTGTGTCACGGCTCGGTGCCGAGTAACCACACTTGCTGCTTCTGTCTGGTGTTCTTAGGACAGCCTGATTTGGAAAGTTTTCGCTGGACTGTTGTGGCCCTGGAAGAAAGCTGCTAATTTGTATTTTTGGGTTTTGGCTTCTACTTCTGGCAGGACCACACAATGTGTCCCATACTTGGCAGCAACGACTACCTGGCTTGAAAGCTTTCATTGCGTCTTTAAATCACCCTGCTCAGCTGGAACATTGCAACATGAGTTCTTTGTTTTTGTTTTGAGGGTTTTCACAACACTTAATGTTTGGAAAACCCGTAATATATTTCTGTCTTGTTATATGATGGAGAAACTTAAGAAACTGCGGATGTTGCATGGCCAGCTGTGCATACTGTGAAAGTACTTCTTGGTATGTTCTGCTAGGCTAACATGTAACACGCGAACTACTTAAGCTGGTCTCTCCTAATCTGTTTTCCTGGTAACTCTGGGGTGAACTGGAAAGTTTTCTAGGAAACGTGGTGTAGGACCCAGTACAGCAATAATTGTGTAATAGGCAAAGCGACCAAACTTTTTTTTTTCCCCCTAACAACAGTTGGCTGCGTGTATGGCACACTGTCATTCAAAGGCCACAAAAAGGACACGCTTGTGCAGAAAGATCAATGAACCACATGTCTGGATCTGCTTAATCTCAGCTTGCTAGAGGCCCTGAGGTGGTGGAGAAGGCATGCGTGGTGGCCTGCCACCTCTCCTCTCCCGCACTCCTAGGGCTGTGGAGCAGAGGCTGGCCAGGTCCGTAGGGCAGAGCAAGCCTTGAGACCGCTCTGAGGAATCACAGGGGTTGTTCTGACATCCAGGCACGGCGGGAACGCTGTGGCCCTCTGTCCAAGCATAACAAACGCCTTGGAAACCTTGGTAGGTCTGTGGAAAAGCGTCTGTGTGGTGTGGGTACCTCCTCTGCTGATACAGAAGGCACCAGCACTGAAATTACTGAAAACTAATGCTTAAAATGGTTAAAGCCTTTTAACAAGGGAGGTATTTTGTGAAAAGAGCTGTGGTTCTCGGGAGTGACGGAGTGAATCTATTTTAGTGGCAGGTGGAGGGTAGCGTTATAGCGGTTGTGACACAACTGCCAAAGCCGTGTCCTTCTTCAGTAAACTTAAATGTGCTTTGTTCCTGTCTAATACACTACAGTACTTAAAAAATGACTGTACAAACCCAGCCTAGCTGAAGCCCTCGGTGCTCAACCAGAGAAGAATCACAACCCCCTCTGCTGGCACGAGCGGCTCCTTCTTCCTCTCCTCCTCAAGGGCTTCCCTGGTCGATAGAAATAGTAAAAGACAGCTCTGAAGTGCGATGCTGGCTCCTCTTGATTAAGCTGACATTATTTTAACCCATTTGTATTTCTTTTTTCCTGCAGAACCCATTCGTATTTATTTTTTCCTGCAGAAATTTGATAGTTTAATCTGACCAATAACACCACCACTAAAACAGATGAGAAGGTAGTGATAGTTTTTCTCCGCTTTCAGGTGTGAGAATCCATGTTACTTTAAGTCTACAGAAAGCTACTCCTAGTTGGCAAACTCTTTCTTACTGAAGTTGGAATTGGAGGTTCTGTGTGCAAATATGTTTCTGGAGAAAGCGTCCATCCCTCCGATGTGCTGAGAGCTGCATCCGAATAACGCTGCCAAATCCATTGGGTAAACTTGTGGTTTCGTAGAGTAACCATGTGTTCCTAGGGCCTTTCCTAGAGGTTGTCCCTGAGCGCTTGCTCAAGTTTTTAGAAAGCCTCTGTGCCTCTCGTCAGATGATAAGCAGGCAGGCTGGGCAATTAATTTATTTGTTTTTTGTTTCCCCAAGTGCATACAGTCATGCTGTCAAACTCTTGGTAGGCCTGTCGCATATTAATATCCTCCCCTCTACTTCCTTCTTGGCTCGGGATGACTGGGAAGGAAATAAGAGGTTAAGATGAGGGGTGGACGCGCTTTAATTTCTTCTCATAAAATGTGTATGGTGCCTGCCAGAGCAACCCTCTGCGTGTTCCTCCCCCTCCTCCTGTCCGCCTCGCCCAAACACGCAATGTATCCTGCTAGGTGCTACCGCTTTCACTCCGAAAGATATTCTTCACCCACAATATTTACGGAGGGGCTGAGCAACCCTCTCTGCCTGCGGGGGGAGAGCGGGGGACATCCCTGCATTGCTTCGACACAGCTCCTTGCTCCGGCAGGGAAATGACTGGTCCAGTTGGGGGGACAGGAGAGGGATGTGGAGAGCCAGCGGAGCCTTTGGTGTGGATAACGGCACCGTTCCTGGGAAAGGGCCGCATCCATAAATCCATAAGGGTGGCGGTGGTGTCCCACGTCCCTTGGCAGGGCCGGGATGCGCTGCTGCCTGCCCGGGAAGGGTTAAGAGGAGACAACATCCTGTCAAAGACCTTGTTTTTAATTTTGCCTCTTCGCACTGGCACAGATCCGGCTAAGAGCAGCCCAGATTAGTTCGGAAAAACCTTTGAAGAGATTTAAGATGTCCTTCAGCCAGTTTGAAGGTTTTTGTCTTGCAAATCCAGTACAAGGGCGCCTGCAGGCATCCCGACCCTTGCTGTGCTGCTGATGCAGCTCAAGGTCACGCTAACCCGCCCTGTGACATTCAACAGCGCGCACACACACACACACACACACAAAAATTATGCAGTGAAACTGCTTCAGCATTCAGCCAACCAACAACTTCCTCAGTTCCTCACTAAAGGAAGAAGTGCATATATTTTTTTTTTTTTCTTTTTGTCGTCTTTTTTTTTTGGCTTCGTAGATTTTTTTTTTTTTTTTTTTTGCTGCAGGAAATAATCCAGGATTTCTGGTGTGTGTGATGACAAGGTCATTTCTTAATTAGAACACATGTAAAGAACAAAGCTAAATGGCTTCAAAACAGCTTTGTAGTTGATGGAGAGGATTTAAATTATTTAAAGAGATAGTCACCCAAGTATGATGGAAACTGAATTCTAAACACATTAACTCTTTCAGTGCTCTATGGTTTCCATATGCTACTCAAAAGAAAATATCAAACTTGATGAGCATTATTGCAACTGCTGTTAAATGAACATTTTTCCGTCTGTTTATAGTTAAGGTTGTATTATGCTTTCTCTTACCAGAGTTATGAAAGCAAGATCTCTTTTTTTTTTTTTTTTTTTTTAAATATTCTGTGCTGGCTAGAGATCAAGAGAGAGCCATATGAAATTGCTTCTTGAAGATCAGTGACTTAATTTCTGCCACATTTGATATTTTGGTGAATGTGTTAGCATAAATATACGTGTGTGTGGGTAAGTACATGTTTGAATTAAAGTCCAAGTATACAGGTATTATTTCAGAACTGCTCCTGGGAGAAACTGGAGTACTGTCCTCAGCACTCGACATGGTTGCAAGGTGTAAGAATAAGAATATGAAAATGTGGATTTGAGATTAGGGAATGTGGACTGGAAGGAGAGAATTAAGATAAATGGCAGCTTTTCTTAGTTTGAAATTACAGTGAGCTGGCTGGAAAGACTAACCGCAGGAGGCATCTTGGAATTTGAGTTTTGTTGCTCAGATTTGTTTGTTTCTTTTGACTCAAAGCACCTAAATATAAAGGCATTGGTACAGCTGTCCTAACCATGGTTTGGAGTGGTTGTATGTGAATTACCCATCCTTTCAACCTTATCCCCCTGTTTTTTTATTTTTATTTTTTCTTGTTCTGTTTTTTAGACTTCTTGTTCTGTCAGTGCCTGGGGGCTAGTAAGGTGGCCACCCTTGGGTGGTTGCGGGAGTGCGGAGCTCCAGCGCTCGTCCCTGGAGCTTGGCTCCTGCTGCTGGAGGGGCCGACCCCAGCACCCCCGCACCCAGGGAGAAGCTGGATTTACTATGGGCTGTAGGACCTGCCTTTTGGTACCAACACATAGGAACTTCCCAGGTGGCTGCTTAAGAAAACAGGGGAGGGGTGGGGGTGTGTGTGAAACGTTTATAAATAGTTAACCAAGGGGAAAAAGGAAGCAAAAATAAAAGCATTGCATAGAAACTTTGCTGGTAGACTTAGGGCTGTATGTATGCTCAGAAATGGCACTGCATGGTGCATCAGAGAACTGAAATGTGGAGAAATAAGTCTTCCCCCTGTAGTCAGAAGTCTAGCACTTAACTCAGATTTAAGCCCTTCAAGTGTAAATGGCATAAAATTTACTGAGAGTTTATGATTTGTTTTGGTTTTTGTTTGTTGTGGTTTTTTTTTTTCCTGGGGTAAATCTTGTTCAGCTGGAATATGAGGGGCAGCAAATGTCAAATGTCAGGCTGAAATGGAGTCTGCTTACTTGAGAGCCTTTGCTGGCTCTGAGGACCTCCTTATGAGAAAGGAGGAAACTGCATTTGCCAGGATAGGGAGGGAGGATCAGGCACTACAACTTCTTTCCTCTTTGGGCTGCCTTTTCTTTTTCTTTTTTTTTTTCTTTTTTCTTCCCTTTCCCTACTCTATCCGGTTCAGACGAGGTTTGTGGGAAGGAACGGATGGGGGGGGAAAAGGGGCTCCATGCAAGAAAGATGGATAGGACGGGACTGATGTGCTCCGTGAAATCTGTACGTTCCTGCCCTTGCCTGGGGTGTGCTGTGCCCTTAATATTATGGCAGACCTAAGCTCACCTGCTAGTAATTTCTAATTTACTGTCCTAATTCATCGATTTGTTATCACTAATTGTACTTCATTTACTTCTGTGTAGTTTCCAGTACCTAAAGGGTTGAAAGGTTGCTGTAATTGGCACCCGCAGCTGCTCTTTCTTTTGACAGGGGATAATTTTGCAGCTTCTGCTTTGTGTGACAGCTGCCTAATTGGGCATTCTCCCCTTGTAGCGAGCCTGCCTCCTCCAGCCTCCCTGCTGACAAATGGTGGTGGATTATAGATGAGGACACGCTGACCCGTTCGACCTTGCTGAGACAGCGGGGAGGGGCCTCCTGCTACTTGAGGGAGGCTTTGGGTCATTTAAAGGACAAGGTCAGGAGCCAGGTGGGGAAATGACATGATATCACATGACAATAGCCCGGTGACACGGTCAGTATGTCAAGGACGAACTCATCAGTATTGATTAACGCTGCTTGTTCCTGGTGCCTCCGCGAAGCCACGGGTATTTCAAAAATATTTTGCTAATTTATTCTAGGGAAAGTGCCAAACGTTGTTTTCAGGGTTATTTTGGGGAGTATCTGTACAGCGTTCTCTTCTCCGTACGGATCACAAGCAAAAGCAGTGTTATTAAAACCCCGCCGGTGATAATTTATAGGGTTCATCTCAGTGTTTTTGGTAAAATGTACATCTGCATGTACTGTAAGGAAAATGCCAGGAAGGATGCATGACGGGGCAGAACTTAAGGTGTGTGTGTGGGGGGGAAATCCCTGCTTTTAAATTTCAGCATTTGGCTTTTCACTCCTACTTGCAATGCACGTGTATGAACCTTTATGAAAACACATGTATCCGCATATGTATGGCTGGCGGGAATGTGGGAGAAGTGTTTGAATGAAAAGAGCGGAAGGGAAAAGTTAAATATAAATTGAAGGTTTAAAGAAAAAGTCTTATATTAGCTCAAGGGCGATACAGTTAAGATAATGCCTTGCCTGTCTTAAGAACTAATGCGGTATCCAGCTATGCCAGGCGATAAAAACCTGCTAAGTGCGTTTTTGAAAATGTTGTGAATACAAGTGACAATATTTTGAGAGCATCTTCATGTTGCATTTCTATGCTAATAAACTTCAAGGTAAATGAACAGCTTGTTTGACATTTGCTATGTTAGACAATAATAAAATGCTTTCTTCTGGAGTAATTAGACTTGATAGATTGATTACGTTAAGAGGTAAAGATAAATACAATCAAAAAGAAAACTCTCTCGAAGGGAGCTGTTGCCTGGTTTTGAACTTTAAACGCTGTGGTTCTGCTTTAGCCCGTGGCTCGTGGTGCGTCTCGCACACGCGCGTGTGTGCAAAAGCATGCACCTACACGTGCACGCACGTACGGGCACGCGCAGCATGCACTGAGTTTCCGAAACAGCCTGTTAAGCCGGGAGAGGGGTGTTCACCCAGGAGCACGGTTCCCGTTTCTGCGAGATCTGATTTGTTGTTGGAAGCTGTTGTGTCTGAGCCTCGTCGGTTCACCAGGATGTAATTTTACTCCCCCGGGGTAAAAAGCCGTCAGTGGTAAAGTGTGATAAATTAGTTCACTCAAGTAGATGCGCGTGCGTGTGTGTGTGTGTTTAATTCTGACCTTGCTGTGCATGTGTTTAGCTGCTCTCGGTGCCCGAGTCAAGCCTGGTGGAGGTTTAATCCTGTGCCCTTGTACACGTATACTTGATTAGTAGTTGTGGTTATCTCAGCAGAAGACATTCCGCCCTCCTCCTTGTATTGGTCGGGACCCGGGCATTGGGGAGTCAAGTCGAAGGAGAAAGAAAAGAGGTTTTGCATTAGTATTCTATGAAAGCCTTACTGTCTGCAGAACAAATTGATTGCTACAGTGTACCTGTGCTTGGCACCACTGCTGTGAAAGAAAGGTATGGTTGTAATCTGTTTTATTGTATTACATATTGTGACACTCCAGGAATGTTTAACATTCAGCTCTTCTATGGCACATGCTTGAAGTCTAAGTAAAGAAAAATATGTGAATGAATGAAAAGTATGTGAGGCTGTTGTTATCGGCAGCTTTGTTTACTACAACGAACTAAGTAGCCCCTGCTAATGAGACAATTTTATTGTGTGTGCCAATGGCAACGTGAGGAGATGGATAACTGAATTCTCTGTATTATATTCAGTTACTCTCATCTGTGTCAGTAGTTGCTGCGTACCTACACAGATAAAATTCTAATTAACCTTTTACAGGGGTTTTGATTTAGCTTTTAAATGTGAAATATACTTGAACATGGATGTGTTTGTCTCTTTAAATGAAAATGTGGGTTTTTTCCTGGTTTTTAATCTGCTGCAGTGGTCCTACGTGGTGGTGGTGGCGGGGGGGGGAGTATGTGAGGGGAGGTACAAAAATATGAAAATCTTAGATGTGCTGCTGTGATAAACAGAACAAGAACAAAGCTGAGGAAAAGTCTTACAGGATTTGAGCCTTCATCTCTTCCCCCCCCCCCCCCCCCCNCCAATGTGTAAACATGCACCTATATTTTAATGAGAAAGCTACTGCTTTTCATTTCCTAACTCAGTTGCAGACTTTACACAGTTGATTCTCTGGTTTTATAGGTGCTCAGCTGATGTGAGTTGCGTGTTTGATGGGAAGCGTGAAGCACTCCATTAATAAAATTCAGGCTCTTTCGCAGAGAGCTGTGCTTAGTGCTTCCTTCTTGGCATCACTGAAGTTGTGTTGGTGATTATTTGGATGTTTGCTTGTGGTCACTCTGAAACATCTGAAGTATCTGCTCTTGTCATGCAGACGTTCCCGACTAATTAAGTTTAGGACAGGTGGCAGACTCATCCCGGGCATTTAAATCTGCATGTAAACCTAATCTAATAACTTGATGAGAAAATGAAAACCCATCTTTCCTGGTGTGTTATCACCATGCTCAAGCCACAGAGGTATTTGCGAAATCCTCTCTCTACTCTTTGTCCTGGCAGGTGACAAGTAAATGAGTTGCTTTAAGGAAATGAGGGACTTGGAAGACGCTGTATGCTGAGGAGCAGTCATGCACTATAATAGTTACTTCTGTCATATGGCCTTGCCGACTTAAGATTAACACTTTATAGATGTGCAGTATATTTATATGAGAGTACCCTTGAGCTTACATTTTACACCTTGCAAAGAGTCTGAATACAGTCTTACGCATGCAAGTCGTTGATCTTCGAGATCTTTTGACAGCTAAGAAAATTTTGAGGCATCCCAGCTAGGGAGGCTCTGTGATGTGATGGCTTGTACTCAAATAATGATGACTTTAATTACAACTGATTAGTCAAAACTTACTTATTCAAAGCAAATATTTTGTGAGTGAGCTATTCTTCCCCCTGGGGTTTTTTGGTGGGTTTTTTTTTTTTTGGAAGTATAAACATATGTTGTAATGATAACAAAAGTCAGTAAAAACAGTTGCAAAATCTACACAGCAGATCACAAAATCAAGGGACTTGACCATATCTAACAAGATTTTGGAAGTTACTTGTAGTAGTACTGCAGAAATGGTTAAGTCTTATCTTAAATTCTGTATTGACTTTTTGTGGATTTTAACCAGTTAGTGGCAGGCGGTTGAGTTCTGAAGGTGTTAGATAAATACAGGGCAATACTGCATTTCAATGCAATTAACTTTTGTTCATAAATAATTCAACCTATGACTTTAAATAAATGATTAGAGGAAAAGAAAATGACATGTGATTAAATCCAAGTCCTTGAAAACATCTTACCAGTCAAGATTGCTGTGCCTGCTTTGAGACTTCTTACAGTTCTTCTTTTGAGTAGGGCCAGTTCTGGGAATTGTGGGAGTTTTGTTTTGGTTTGGGGTTTTTTTTGGTCAATTATTAGTGTATCAATAGAAATATGAGGTAGATTCTTTAGATCACAGTTAAGAGGACTGATGAGTGTGTGGTTTGATATCTCGATTTTCCTAGTGCCATGGAAAAATATCAGCTCGGGTAGCATGTGATTTTCCTGGTTTTCTTTTTTTAAATGGGAAGTGGAAGGATGTTTGCAGAATTAAAACTTTTACTGCCAACTTCACTGAATGAGTGTGCCTAATAACACTAAAATCTTGATGAGAATTTTGGAAAACAACTTGGCCTGGAGTGGACTGCTGTATTTTTGGGGGGGGGGGGAACGGGACGGGACACAGCACTGGACTGACACCCCAAACACAACCCCCATAAAACAACCAAATAATCAGATTTTAAAAAACCATTCATACTTTACATTGGAGGCATGCAGTTGATTCCAGCATTGGTTAACTGTGAAACACTGCTTTTCCTCTGGAAATAGTTAATCAAGTTTTAAGTAAGAGTTGGTGCTTGAGCGTATCAGCAATTTGGGGAGACTTTAGAGGCGAATTCCAGTTCAGTTCTGCTTTTGAAAGGTAGCTGTGCCCTGCTGGAGATGGGGAACAGGCATTTCACAATCTCCACCCGCTTTCCTTCTGTTATCATGCTTTACCATAGTAAAGAAAAGAGGAAGTTGAGGCGTTGCATAACTTCTTGAAGTAAATAGATTTTCTGTGCAGATACTGAAGGCAGCCTTAACTTAACCGGGTCCCTGCTACTGCTAAAGGCAGCTGTGTAATTAATGGCCTTGTGTACTGAACTGAGACTGCTGCGACACCTCTGGAGGGAATTATTTTGTCTATTGTGTTGGTTAACTTTCCCTGAAAATTAAAAGTGCTGCTGATACTCTGTTGGGGTGATGGGGGAGGATTTTACAAGGCCTGATGAAATAAGTTCTGGCATGTTATTCCTGACCACTGGACAAAGCGTCTGCAGCAGCAGAATGGTATTGAATGATTGAAATGGAGTTGTTAATAAAAACGTGATCAGTCTTACTTGAGGGGGCAAGCCTGGTAAGATAAGAAAGTGGAAAACAGGACTTCCAAGTTTTTGTGTGTTTTTAAGATGTTCTTACTATAAAATCATAGAAAGAATTGGGACCTGGTTTTGGTACTACCACGATTGCCTGTTGCAGTCATTGTACATGATCTAGAGTGGACATGATTATTAATCTTCTTTGTCTAATCTATTCTCCTGAAAACAATTGGAAAACCTGGGGCTTGCTAAATGTTGCAAACACCTTTTTTTTCTTTGTTTGGATCTTTGCTTCTGCAACATCAACCCTTAAGAGGTTTGGGATACTTCCCCTCCTCACAAATTTATGTGTTTTCTAAAGCCAATGGCAGCCACTGGGTCTCTTTTTGCTCACTCTGGCAAAGACTACGTGTGGCAGGTATCTGCAAGTTCTACAAATGTATAAGTATAGGAACCAACTTCTTTAGTGAGTTTGGTCAATCTGGAAACTTCCGGCTTCTGAAGCTGGAGTTGGAGTTTGTGAGAACTCATCGGGAAAAATGTTACTATCAGTTATTAAGCGATGAATATTCTTCCTATGCTTTTTGACTCCGTTTAAATGGGAGGCAAACTCATTTCTGCAGGCTTAGGTCTAGTTAGTGGTGGGACTTGCAGAGGATGTTCAATGAGGCTCGGTTCAACTGAGGGTTCCACAGCCTGGGCACCACGGAGCAGTTTAGCACAGGCATAAAAGCCGCCTGTCTGAATTCATTTGCTACTGCAGCTTCAGTCACCTTTCCTGCATAGCACTGCTTCTAGCATGGACTGCTGGAGTTTTGTTTATATACTGCTGTGGGTATGGATGAACACACACCCTGTTTTCTAGTCCCTCTGGTCAATCCTGTGCTGTGAATGTCTTGCAGCTGAAATAGACTGGTAGAAAGCCAGTCTTGGACAGCTTTCTAAAGTAAGGCAATAAAAATGGACCTGCTTGGGAAGCAGGTGCTTAGAAATGTGTATGCACGTTTATACATACTTCACTACGAAAGATCCTTGCTTCAGGATAAGAAGGACTTCATTGTTCTTGATTGGGAAAGAGACTGAAAGTGGGCAGTAGATCGGAAGAGCCACTGCTGCAAAAGTGTATCTGCTGCTGCCATGCAGTGGTCTTCCAGCTCCAATCAACTAAATAGTGCTTGCCCAGCTCATTAGGACTGTTTCGGCATGTTAGATCTCCGAGAAATAGGAAAAGTTGGTGAGATAATGTTTTTGTTCCTAATGCCATTGTTCATCTTTTTAGTTCAGTACTGACACAGTTGTTTGCTTTGAGAGAATGTCGTTTCAGCAAGGAATAGTGGAAAACCTGTGCTGGCTGTACTTGACTGCAACACATCTCTCCCTAAGGGTTATGGCAGTGCTGGTAATTTTTCTTATTTTGGAAAATAAAGGCATTTACTGTAGTGTGCAAGTCCTTTCCTTTGGTAATCTCCATTGTTTCCTCAAGTTCAGCGTACTCTGTTGTCATTTTGTTTCACCAGTAGAAAAAAAAAAAACAAAACCAACACGACACACCCACAAACTGTAGCGACAGAATATCTTGTAAAGGGCCAAACTGAAATTTAGAAAGTCTTTCTTCCTTTGCTATGCATATGGACTTCATGTGACTGTGGGCAAGTCGCTTGATCTTCCCCTGTCCTCGCTGTTCCTCGTGTGTGAAGTGGCAGTACGCCAAACGACTGCTGTGGTATGTTCATTGACATTTGTAAAGCGTTGCATTTTGTTCAAAGACAAAACAACTTTTTTCTTGCAATTTTGACAGTGCCCAGTAGCCTCCAACGTGGTTTAGACCCGTGCAGTGCACATAAAGAGAGGTCTTGGTGAACAATGAAGGAGTAAAATTACTATGATCAGTCTGTAAAGAGCAGCAGCCATCTAGCATCAGATATTTAGATGTCAGATCAAAATAGGTCTTTGGTAACTGAAATGCCTCTTACTTGTCATTAGTTTGCTTGTGGGCGGGGGTTTTTTATGACCTCATGTTATGTATAAGTAGTATGGAACTGAATTCTATAGTTCACTCAAGTCTGAAATAGTTTGGTATTTTCTTTTCCAGAACCATGTAGTGGATGGATAGTCTATGAAAATCCCTTCCGTAGTTAGGAATGTTGCCTACTGTCTGTAGCTTGGTGGTGGAGTACATCAAGGGTTTTTTAACCATCGAGTTTTTAAATGGTGGTTATATGTTGCATTGAAGAAAACCAGGATGCTTGGTCAACTTCAGGCACTTTTCTTCTCAGCTTTTTTACCTGTGACTATCATTTTAACAAAGAAAATAATTTAATGGAAGGGTGGTTCAGATGCAAGTTTTGTGTCATTTGCAAGTGTGGACTCTTGCGCATAGTTACAGATGACAGAGTACAGTCAACACAGGGAAAAGTCTCGTATCAACAGTTCCCTACTCCTATGAGCATTTCTTGTTCTCCACAATTTATGAGGTTGCTGTGTCAAAGGTTTTTGTAGCATTCAGCTAGTCATGATGGAGTGCAAACCAATGTGAAATTAAAAATGGCTGGATGAGCTTTACTATGCAAAAATTAAACTTGTAATCAAATTTGCCAATTGAACAAAGAGAAATGTTTAACAAGAGAGGTTTTAATGGCAGTACCTAGGGTGGCAAATGCTTTTGCTTATGTATACCTATCAAATAGTCTGGGGTTTTTGGATGTGCATTAGGAAAACAGTCATAAAAACTACTACCTTTCTCGTGATTGATATCCGTGAGGAACATGGATCATGCTTGCTCTTGAAAAATGCCCATTTGCTTTGAAGTAAGGTAATTGAAGGTGAATATAAGAATTCACGGAAAACTCGAGAAAGGTGCTTTCAGTAATAGGCTATGTTCAGATGTATTAGCAAAAAGGAGGCTGCTGTTATTCCATGTTCTTTACAGTCATTCATGTCTTAACAGGCAGCTGACAAAAATAATTTACATTCAGTGCACACTTTGCTTCCCATATGTAGAAGTGAATTACAAGAATAGTTGAGTCTACTAATTTTCATTTTTGTAATCTTCCCCCTAACCCCCAAATGTAAGTGGAGCTTTTGGTCTGAATGGTGATGAATAGGGAGTATCTTACTCATTTTTCTCCTTCCTTCCCTTTCTCAACAAGAGATTATGGAGTCAAGATGTTTTAGATCTTCCAATCCTCCCTCTTGTTCCATTGGTCAAGATCACAATAAAAATAATGTAACCTTTGAAGATTTTGACTTCCCATCCATATACATTGTAACATGATGTTTATTGCAGTTCAGTGGAAATACTTCCTACAATGGTGGAGAAATATAACTGATGATTTAGGAACCATGCTACCTAGAATTTCACCTCTGGCTTTATATTTCAATGAAGCGGCTGCTTGTATCCTTTAACAGTGGGCAGTATCCTACATCACTTTGTTTCTGCTCTTCTTTTTCTTACCCTTTGGGACTTCTTGCTTGTTGAGACAGTGTCACAGGCGGCTTGGATGGCCTCACTGTCTTCACTTGCAATTCATGCTTTTCTTCCTTATACCTCCTTTTCTCTACAGCCCTTCCTTTCTGCTTAGTTATCCCTGTATCTTGTCTTAGTATGTAAGCACTTTGGGGTTGTAGTCTGAATTTACGGGAATATAAAATGTTTTACAATAGTAATTATGCCATGCAGTGTTTCCCAGCAAATGTCAAGTTCAGACAGACTTGCTCTCATAAACCTGGCAGCATATAAAGAAGGCAAGTGGAATTTGCATCACAGTGGGTTATTCTTGGTAAGCCAAACTGTTCACCTTCAGAAGTGCTACAAGCAAGCTCTGGGTAATGTGATTTAGTAGAGATATACAAAAGGGACTTTGGAAGGAAGGGTTAAGTTTTATTTGCAATAAAACTGAAATCAGAGGTAGACCCAGTAAATCAAATCCCTCCGATACGAGGAGCAGGAGGAGAAATTATGTTCAAAAAAAGTGGAGAACTTGAAGAATTAAGTCTGCTGTTTGGGCTCAGAAGGTTATTTCATTAAGGCAGCTGCAACTCAGAAAGCGTCCTTTGTTTCATTGAAAGAGGTCTGGGTTTATGTTTAACCAGTCCCTGGGACAGGTACTTTCTCTGCCTTCGCCTTCCTCCTCAAAAGTTTCCTTGTTCATGTCATCTTTGGCACCATTTGCTGTCATGATTAAAAATGAATAAATAAACGTTGTTGCTTTGAAAATAAATTTTCCTAGGAGCGGTATTTCCTTTCCTTCTCTGGTCTTTCTGGTCTTTCTTCTAAGTTTGCCCTCTGAAGTGAAAACAGATTGCATCGAAGTAGGGATACTGTCATTGTACCAGCCAGGGAAGGAAAAGAACTTTCACTAGATTTTTAATACCAGCAGCTCCAGAGAAGGGGGGAACCCTTTCACACTGTATTTTAGCCCTTCTGTACCCTTTTCTCCCTATCATTAATCTTTGTGTTCTGTTGATCTTCTAGTGTGTACCACTCTTCCCTTCCCTTCCCTTCCCTTCCAATCATAGGTAGGAAAAGAAGGGTATCAGGTGAAAACTGTAACAGCAACGTGCATTATTGTACTGCAGAAACAACAAATGCATTTTTTTCTATTGTAAGAGGAAGGGAAAACATACTTATTCTGGAGGCCAGCATTGCTCTAGGGCTTCATTTAATTGTTTTCCAGCTGAACTCATGTTATGTATGTACTCAGCATCTCACAGGTGCTGGCATATTTATTTTAAACTTCATATAGGCTATGATGAGGGAAAGGGAACAAACAGTATGAGTAAAGGCAAGAGACACACATCATTTGTGTTTTGGCTTGTGGTTTAGCAGGGGGTATTTTGGTGGATTTGGATTAATTTTTGCTATGGTGATTTACTGTTGGAGGAGAGGAAGAAGCAGCCTCCAGAGTGTAGATGATCTTCGCCTGGGGAGCAGTGCAGAAGCATAATGGAATTTCCTGTGTGAGAGGTGCCTGAGTATTACAGTAAAAACGAGTGTTTGTGGAAACGAAAGGGTAAGGAAGAAGGACACAATAAGTGGTTAAGCTATGTGGGTAGAAATGAAAGTTATTAATGTCTGTAGAACTCAGATGAGAAATTTTAAACTTAATCTAGAGCAAGAGAAAAACAATTGAAGACTTGAAGTAAAGGGTTATATGGTCAGAGTGTCTTGAGGGGAAGGATTACAATAACAGCTGTGTTTTGTGCAGCATGGAAGGGTCATTGGATGTCAGTGATGTTACAGAAGTGTGGGTTGTAGAAGTAGGGAGCTGAGAAAAGACTAAATGTGAGAATAACTTAAGGATAACAGTAAGAGAAGATGAGTAAGGTTTTAGAAAGGCAGAATGCAATGGCAAGGATGTGTTGTGTGGTGGGGTTTTCTTGTTTGTTTTAAGTTGTCATGGGTAAATGGATAGCAGGAGTGTCAGAATAAAGTTAATCTCCTGATGACAACTTTTTTTGACAAAGTGGATAGTATTAACTGGGCAAAGAGACCTATCCCCTCTCCCTTGGCATGTTACGTTTACCAGCTTGCTCAGCTCAGTTTCAATGATCAGGCTCTGATACTGTCACAAACTGACCTCAAGTATAACTACCGTCAGGGGAAAACTCTCTATTTTAGTCTGTTGATACCTTGTTAAGAAGTAAGAAAGCCTCCCTTTCATGAGCTAATACTGAATTAACAGAATGACTTTCCTGTTACAGTAGAAGTAAAATTGTTTTCCACTGTAAGTTTCTACATCCTGACTATAATGTGTTTATTTTTGGCAGGGTGGAGTGAAAAGCAGATTCACAAAGATCCAGCATTGACACTTGAAAGGTATGAGTTTCTGCCCCTGAACTTGGGAAGAAGTTTATTAACCTGTATTTTTTTTCTCACCCCAGGCATGGAGTGGTAACTTCATGTAATTCACACTAGGTTTGGTCCTTATCCCTCTTAAGAATTCTGAGTCAGATGGTGGTTGATTTCACATCCCCAGATAGTCTTTAATCTCTCCCCCCTGAGATTGCTAACTAGGGTGCCAAGCTAACAATCTGCTAAAAATTTCCTGGGAAGCTGGAGATGTGATCACCTACCCACTAGAACTTCTGGCCTTTTCTCAGCAAATGGAGTTTAAATTGTATGTTGTTAGAGCATAAAGTCGCTTTGACTGGGTTTTGGTTTTTGGGGTGGGGGGCTGTGTGTGTGTGTGTTTTGTATTTTGGGGTTCCCCCCACTCTAGTCTTCCTTTGTTGCCCTGTTTGGCTGCACCTCCCTGTCCAGTATGAATCGCTTCTGCATTGATTTGGTAATTGTGAGTCATCTTGCGGTTCTGTAAGATTGTGCGGGTGCATCTGAGCCTGAACTGCTGTTGAATGAAATCACGTTACCATAGTCTTCAGTGAAGTGCTTTTCGTATTGTTCACCGGTGAAATTTAGCAACAGGGGTTGAATGAAAACCACCTTCTTTAGCTTTATGACAGAATTCTTATAAAGGCTCTAAAAAAGAGAAGAAACAAACAAACAAAAAGGTACAGTTTAGTAAGAATACAGGCAGTCGATGAAACTTATCTTCAGGTCATTGACAATGCCTTACTATATATTGATTCAGAAAATGCTGGAGTTACTTATTGATGGTATATTGAGCTGGGAAATGACTCTTCCAGATACGTCAGGGAAAGATGGCTTTATATAACACTAAGGACATGGGTTGTGACCTGTCAGCCATGCTCAGATCTCTACTGTGGCAGATTAAGCTGGAAATAATACCTAGCCTGATCAGCTGAATCAATAAAGTTGTGGTTATGGATAATAACTATTAGATAATGACTTTATACTACGTGATACATAGTTTAAGCTACTTTGGTGGTGTTTCACTTGTTTATTTGCTAGATTCATGACTTTTAGCTCTTTTGTTTTATGACAGTTCCCTTCTCTCTCCATACGTTATCAGTAGACATTAAGTGAACAGATTAAAACTTTAACTACAACTTTGAGATATTTCTGTGGGTTCCCCTGCTTTCCGCCCCCCAAAGCTGAGGCAAGATTTACAGAGGGCAATTCACCACCTACCTCCCACTGCCTTTCATTGTTACCACTAACCAGTTTTGTTAGATGATGAATGGGTATCAGACTTCCAGCATACGGGAAACCAGATCACCTGCTATGGTTGGTCTGTGTTGAACAAGTTCGGGAATGGGAAAGCTGTAATAACTGATCTTGCACATCTTGTTTGGAAAAGGAAATCCTATGCTGTGTCCTGAATAGCAGAAGAATATTCAAATTTTGAACAAGAACCAGTTTGCTTCTAATAGTCATGATGCTTAAACTGGTGATGTATTACTGTTTTTCAGTATGATAGATGTTCATCGACCACGTGCCTAATTCTGCAACCTTAATATATGTTGCATGAATTAGATGCCTCTCATAGAAATCTGTGTGTGTGCATAATCTGGTCATTATTTTGTTGTCCTTTTAAAATCTGTAGATCTACTTATGTTAGTAAAAATAAATAAAAAGAAAATAAAAAGTTAAAGCAGTTGCTATTAAACTATTCATCAAAATTATATTTTAACATTGTTTTAAAACGTCTTGATTTGACATTTCACACGCATAAATATAACCACAGACAACATTTCTTAATTTTTTTAAAATAAATAAAATATTACCTTTACAGATTGGGTATTGGGAGCCCTCCAGTGCGTCTAAGATAATCTGTTGTTGTAGACTGCTTGACTACTGAATTGATTAGAAGTACTCTCTTTGCGCTAGCTGTCATATTCATTTTTGTTCCTATATTTGCTAGTCACTTATTGCAGTTTGTCATTACCCCCTTTTCAAAGGCAGCACACTTGAAATGGTTTATGTTAGGCACTCTGTGCCAGGAAGCTTTGGCTCTGCCTGTTAGAGCTCCCCAAAGAGGAATGGCATAGAATTGGCTTTCAGATGTTTTCTCTGTGGTGTCACAGTAAGAGAGAGACCAAAACCACCACTGCCCACTGATGGCAGCCTGGCACATCCCCGCTGCTTGAAAAGTGAGGGATTTGATCCAAAATTCAGAACTAGCACAAACCTCCCGCTCCTGCAGGTTATGTATGTAAGGAGTGTGAACTTGTATTTAACAGAAAAAAAACCCACCCCAAACAACTGCTGCTGACGTGTTTTATTAAAGGTTTGGTTGTGATGCTTAAATAAAGTTTTTATAGTGTAAGCATGAGAGAAGACCTGACGTGATACTGAATGGTTATTCACTGTAATATAGCTCAATTAAAGTGAAAGCTTTTTCACGCATTAGAGTTCTCATGCGTTAGTCAGTAAACTTAAATAAGCTATGTGACTCCAAATAGACTTGGTTTAGAGTTTGAAGTGTTGGGTAGCTATACTGCTAATAAATTAATGCATTTTGTAAAATGTTTTTGGTTGTGAAACATCTTATATATGTATTTTCATGTGTGCTTGGTTCTCAGAGTAAGTTGCCCGTTTGTTTGCGGATATTGAATGAACATCTTTTTTTAAAAAAATCTTGAATCATAATAATTGCCTGGGGGTTTTTTGTTTGTTTGGGTTTTTTTTAATTCTTCCTAACACTTCAATGCAGTGGGTAGCTTTCTCAGCATTTCACAAAGTAGGAAGAATAGAAATTCCGCTTAAAAAAACCCGAAAAAACAACCTTCCTCTCTTCTCCTGTTTTGCTGAAAGGATTTAGAAAAAGAGGGACTAAGGGAGAGCAAAATTGTATTGCCCTGAGGTCTACAACTTAACTCAATTTGATCTTAAACCAGTGACTGTTTTAAGATCTGGTGAATCACTATCAGGGCTAAAAACACGTATAGTGTTGCACTGAGAAGAAGCTCACATCTCGGGCTTCAGGAGTGATTTGTATCTGGCTCTAGTAGCTCAGGCGATACTATAGCATAAAATGGTGACAATCCAATTTTTGTGAAGGATGTTTTCAAGAAGGTGACATCTTTTTAAACTTGCTTTTTTTTTTTTGTCTTTTCATTTAAGGCCTCTTCATTAGTAGCTGAACCAACCCAATCAAACAGGTTGAGTGCTGCAAATGTAATACCTATACAAAAATTAAACGAAGAAAAATCAGTAAACATAGCTGAATCAGTTGAAACATAGCTGAAACGAGATGTAGGAGGGTTTGTGATGGCATGAAGGTTTTACTGGCGATGTCTAAGATGCCCACATACAAGTGAGTTACGCAGGTCACCCCAAATGGGTTGCAATAAAAGCTTTATACCCACACGAACAGTCCTATTTATAGACATAGCTCTCTGTCTAAATATAAACTGCTCCCAGTCATGTCTAGACTAACATCAGAGCTGTGCTGGTGTTGAAAGTAGGGGTTCAGAAGTGAGAGTACAAGCCACACTATTCTTTAAATTACTACTTGTTATAATAAGCATCTAAACTTTGTGGCAGCGGTACACCTTTGAATGTCATACGACGTTGTGTCACCCAAGACACCTTCTCTTCCTCTTAAGTGTCAGAAGGTACGTCTGGTAGATGTGACCTGCAAGCTAAATATTCTTCAGCATGTGTTTAAAGCTTTGAGAATGTATCGGTGGGTGGGTGGATGAATGGATGGATAGATCAGTAAATGACTTTCATTGCAAACTATTTTCAGCAGCTGGGTTTTTAATGAGTCTTTCAACTGTTGCTACTGTGTTTAATCTGCTCACTTACTCAGCGTTCAGCATTAAAGCAGCTTTCTAGGAGGTAAATGTTGTCCTGATTACAGAAGAGGTTAGTTTGATTGTGTTCTGCACACACCTTGTGTTAAGGCTTCTTTCTTTTTTTTTTTTAATTGAGAAATATATGCTGTGCACACAGATAATTAGGACAGATAAGCGAGTGTTGTGTTTGGAAGTACACATCCAAATATACAATTGCTATACTCGGACTGCATGAAGTTATAAACCGAGGTCCTGATTCTCTAGCAGTGGTCTTACTGTCATGTCCTATATTTGTGAATGGGTTTTCCTTTCGGATTTGTGATTTAGTATGTATCAGCACGTGTTTGAATAGAGTGAAAAGGATGGCAAAAAGTGTCTTCCACTTCCTTTTCATTTAACTTAAGAGTTCTTCCTTAGTTTACCTGATATGCTGCCTAACATCTCCTGTTAAATAAGCAGAGGACAGCTGTCCTTAAAGGTAGGGAATACTTATAAACATGTAATGTACCAATGTGAAGAAAATGTAGTGGTATTTCTGGTAAGTGTACTAAAAAAAAAAAAAAAAATCCAGGAGCTTTGATCAAATGCCAGCTCTTACATCAGTCCTCGTTGTAATCTTTCTTGCTGATCTGTGACCTTGACCTTGTGTTTGTGTTTGTATGTCAAATCTATTTTAGGGATGGACAAACTAAGTTCAGTTTAATAGGATTTGCAGTCCAGCTTCATAGGATGTTTCAGTAAAATATAAAAATTAAAATATTTGAATTAATTATTCTATTTCCACTCATCTTTTCAGAGGGCTTGAAAAGAACACATAGATGACTCTTTTTTTTTAAAAAAAAAAATCTGTTTAGGAGATGCTTCTTAAAAAAGCATCTTTACCTTACCCATGAACTCCTGCAAATTCAGCACAGACCTTCTGCCTGGGGGTGGGATTTCTGCTTGAAGAAGCTCACCGGTGGAATGCTCCTCATGCTTTCATTTGGTGCAGTTTGGCACTGAAAGGAGGAGGCTCTGCTCTTTGTCCTTCCTCACACTGCTCTGAGTCACATGCTCCCACATGGAGAACTGTGAAACAATCACTTGGCAATACCTTTGGGGTTTCTTTTGATGGCGATGAGGTCCTTAGTCCAACTTGCCTTGTGGGAGCTTTCTATAGGGATGGTTGTGTCAATGCAGGGGGAAGGTGGCAGGAACAACCAGCTGCAGATCTGTAGACCAAGAGAAGGTTCCATGATTTGGCAGCAGCTTCACACTTAAAGATCAGACAAAAATTCTTGTGGAGCCAATTTTTCGTATACATTTAAATGTCCAGCTTCTGAACTAGTTTATTTTATTTATTACTAGCGTTGTTCTTCATGGCAACTGAGATGGTCTTTTTTTTTTTTTTCTCAAGATTGAGATGGAGCTCACTAGCAGCCAGTTAGATTCTGATGCACTGGTGCCACTGGCGTTCAACAGGGCTCTTGAACACAGGCTTAATTTTAGAGATATGCTAACATGGCAGCGAAGTTGTTTGGTGTAATTGACACTTTGGGCATATGGCTTTATAAAGGCTTAGTGAGGTTGTTGGTTTGATGGGACCATCTTTCATAGTGCCTAAATTAGCTAATACTTACATGCAAGTATGGAGTAATAGATTTATTTTTAATAGGTCGTTTATTTTGGGGGTAATGCTTTCTTCAGAAATCAGTCACATCCGGGTTGTTTTATTTTATACAGTTTTTAAATGGGTATGAGCACCTGTTTCAACTTCCTTGACATTAATGGAACGAGCAGTAACAATAAATAGTCTTATCTTGCTAATTTGCAATTATTTCCTTCATGCAGCACTCATGAAAGACAGATATAAAACATATTAGTAAGAACTCTTTTCCACAACCTTGTGACAGCATATTATCTTTCTTCTTAAAACGCTTGTCACTTTTATCAACATAAAATTTGAGAAATTACTTCAAAGTGTATGCCCTTACATTGAGGGGTAGTTAAACACTTCCCCTTGCCAGTCATCTGCTGTTCCAACATGGCTTTGTGGCAATGAATAGTTTTCATCGGCTTTGAGCTAAGTCACTATGTAATTGTTCTGATTTGACTCATGGCTAAGGTTGAGTTGCAGCCCAATTCCTAATGTTTGAGGGTATTACTAACTAACTGATCATCTCTGTATAAATCTATATGACTTAACAGGCTTCTTGTGTTTTATTTAGGGTTTTACGTTATGAACGTTTTCAGATTAATTCTGGCACAGTGGTAAGATGAGGGCATTCTGGGGCATTCTGTACAGGATGCTGTTAGCCTCTTCTCCCCAGGTTTCAGTAAAGTTGATTCTTATGATGTAACTTTAATTCCACTTGGTTTTATTGTTGCTTTGAAGAGGAAAAAAAAAGATCAATTTTTTTATTGTAATTGAACTAGCAGAGACCTTCTAGCTAATGCAGATTTTTACTTTCCCACTTAACTGAAATTATATGAGCCTTTTCTGTGTCCATACACTTTAGAAACATCATCTAATGTCATCAATAAGCTGAAATCTACCATTGCAATAGAAACTATATTGTCCTTCCACTCACTCAAAAAAACCAAATCGTCTCGGTCTTTAACATGGACTTACGGGGTTTTAGATATAATTGAATACTCTGCGACTGTGAACTCATACTTCACCTTACTGTGGAATTACTTTGTATTTGTGTTTGGTTAGCTGAAAGCTGTTCTGTTGAAAAGTCTAGAAATTGACTCTCATTCATAAGTAACCATGAGATGCTTGATCCTAAGTGGAACGCAACTACTACTGACAAGAAAAGCTGTGTGTTACTTTTCAGTGCTTTGTTGCATTTTGGCCTCTGTGAAACCAATTCTTGGTTAAAATAACATAAAGTGACTTACTGTATGACAAACCACCTAACATGTATGGTTACTCCAACAAATCCAAAAAATACACAGTTTTATTTAGTACTGTGGATAAATAGCTGTATCTTTAGATCCCTCCAACAAGCAGAAGGTCAGAGTTGTATTGAAATGCATTATCTGCTTGCATTGATTGTAACTCAAAAGCATGATTGTCCAGAACAGGACATTGATTTCTTCACTGTATATTAATCAAGTTTCTTTCTTGGGGAGTTGACATAGAGTTAAATGCATAATCAGTGGTCTGTTTCTGTAGGTATTGGAGGGAATGGGAACTGGTTGTTAGTTTCCTTTTTGTTGCCTATTTATGGGCACAGGGCTTACAAAGATTGGAAAGACGCATCCTCTGTCCATTCTGTTGTACCTACCACTATATTATCCACCGCTCTACCCTAAAAACAGATTTTGGTATATATTTTTGTGCCTGTTTGCTCTTGGTCTCTGAATAAGAAGACTCAATTAACCAAAAGCCTTTCTGCTCACTGTACTTTTAAGCTTTGATCAACACACCACCCCAAGTTAGTTGAGATTTAGTGATATTGTGCTGCTTCTGGATTCATGTCCTTACTGCAGGTGGGGTGTAACTTTCCTGCCTTAGTTTCTGCTCTTCTTGTCTTCAGCCACGGAAGATCATTGAGTAACAACTCATGGGGCAGTTGAAGATGTCGAATACTCGATTCCTTCACAGGTGGCATTTGTGGGTTGAATGTCTGTTCCTCTTCGTACTACTCTAGCGAAGAGTTGGCAGAGAGTGTGTTTCTAAGTTCATGTCTGAGTGTTAGCAGATCCTGATCAAGAAATAAACTGGAAGATGCCCTTTACAGTACCATTACAGAACAAAATAGAAATGTTCCTCCAGTAGTATTTGTAAGAACAAATATATGTGTGTGGGTCTGTGCTAAGGAATTGACTGAAATTTCTGTGAACTACTCAGTTACAGGGGTAAACTGTAAGTTATGTGAACAGGACTGGGTATTCCACATATAAGACTGATTATTTCTGTGATGTTTAATTCTTCTACTTGTTAGAATAAGAAATACTAATTTAAGGTAGGCTGACATTAGCTATTGTTTGAAGAGTGCCAAAAGCATGGAAAATGGCCACACGTGTGATTCGTCTCCGAACTGAGCAGAACTTATTAGCAGGAGGTTTTGACGTGCAGGCCAGATTTGGATTAAGCTGTGTACAGTGCTTGAGTGTACTTGTGTAAACCTTGAGTGCCGCTACTAAGGCTTTCACAAACTCAGCTTTTGTGGCACTTGTGTCCACCCCCCATTTTCCCCTCCCCATATATTTACATCAGCTGTTTTGGGGGTTTGCTTGTTTTTTTGGGGTGTTGTTGGGTGAGGGGTTTTCTTTGTGGTTGTTGTTTGGGCAGAACTGTCTGCAGAACTGCCTTGTGGTGTAAGCTGCGCTCCGCGTTCGGGAAGAGGGAGCTGGGCCGGGTTGAGTGCCAGCGGTGGGCCGAGCGGCGGAGGCAGACCAGTGCTGTGTCAAAATAACCTGCTTCTCAGGGCAGGCCAGCCTCCCCTGGCGTCCCTTGCTGCCGGGCTGGGCTAGCTGTGGCACCTGGGCTGTCTTGGCTCTCCTGTACGCTGTCAGCCTGCAGCACGGACATGGCTTTTTTTTCTCCCAGTGCCGTTGCTGTCGGGTGGCCATTGCTTGTGCTCGTACTGTCCCCTCCTGGGAGAGAGCCGTGTGTCAGAGCTAGATGGGCGTCTTTTTTGCGATGTGGTTCCCCAGGGTTGAGTAAAAGCTGCCAGATGTGGCCAGCCCTGCTCTGGCTTTCCCTTTTCCACGTGAAAATGCTTGGCCGCTGAGTCTGAGGCCTTCGGACTCCTGCGGCTCTCTTCGCATGGGCCTGCTATACCACCCCCCCCCAGCCCCGGCCTTCCCGAAAGGCCCTCTGCATAAACACGAAAATCTCTCTGACATTTCCACACCTCATTTAAGCAGACAGTGGAAATATTATATTCCCCCTTGATATATTACGTATCGTCCCAAAGCTCCTCGTTGCTGTGAGGTGGTGTTGCATGGGCTGGGTGAGTCAGAGATTCCCGGACGGTGGAGAATCCCATGTGAAATCTGAGGAGCTATGGCACTCGAAGATGAGGTGTCCGAATCCCCCTTTCCACACCCCAGAGGGAGTATGTAGGAACAGCCTCCCCTTCCTTATGTGCCTCTGGGGCCACAATTAAAACGACAGCAATTAGTGTTTACGTTTTAGCAGTCTCTTAAAAGCCAAAGTAAATTTAAGCAGTCTCTACCACCAGAACAGCTGAGGTTTTTTCTTCCCCACTTGGTTGTTGGCTCGCTAACGTTTCAGTCCAGTGGTCTGTCAAATCTTGTTCTCACAGGAAAAACTGTTTCTTGTGCCTGCTGTGCTGTTGGTCCTGTGTTCCTGTCAATTTTATGTGACTTTGGACTTCTCAGTTACTCGGTGTTCATGTGCTTTCGTAAAATGGTAGCTTCTGCATCTCTGAGCTGTTGCATCAGCTGTTATGGAATCGGTTTTCTGCAGGTTTTGTTTTTGTTTTGTTTTTTTTTTTTTTTAAATCGCTGGAGGTATTTAAAAGACGTGTAGATGTAGTGCTGAGGGACATGGTTTAGTGGTGACTTGGCAGTGCTGGGTTAATGGGTGGACTTGATGATCTTAAAGGTCTCTTCCAACCAAAATGATTCTATGATTCTAAATCCTACCATTCAAGCTGCTAAAATTATCAGAAGGTTTTGATTGGGCTAGTTTGGGTCAGTTCTCTTCCACTCACCCCCTTTCCCCCCACTAATACTGAAGATAACCCAACAGCCCTTTCTGCTGTCTAAAACTTAAGAAAAGACAGTAAGGTCAGGACTGTGTTTGGCAGTACGCATCTTAATGAAACAATAGGGAAAAGGCTTTTCCATTTCGTATACTTGCGCAAGACTTAGCTATAAAGCCATGGCTGTTGCTAACACTGCTGCTATCAAATACCCAACACCCCCCCCCCCCCCCCCCCCCCCCNCCCCCCCCCCCCCCCCCCCCAAGGGGGATATTTTATCGAGTGAGGAGAGATGCTGCCGTGTGCTGCAGGACCGTGCCAGCCGGGAGGGAACACCCCTGCCCAGGATGGGGGACGCCGGCTGCCGGGCAGGGTCGGGGCCTTGGGAGCCCCTCCAAAAATCCTTCTGCTGCTGCAACGTGATTCCCCGTGTGCCCTCTCCTGACCGAGCTGTTTAAAAGTGATAGGCTATCTTTTCCATGTTTAAAATGTCTTTTGGAGTCAGTCAGTAGGCCTAATGAAGGAGTGAATAACATGCCAAGCTCCTGGGAAGAAGCCTATTTTTGCTTTCTCAAAGTGATATCCTACGATTGTAAGAGGGGAGCCTGATTTATTTTTTAAAATGAATTTATTGTAAAAAAGGCTTGTTGATTCCCAAGTTTTTTTAGTGCAACCACAGAAGAATTCACCCATTTATTGCTGAATTTTGTTCCACCATGTGATCACTCTTGCCTTTTTTTTTGTCTGTTTCTAAATTACATTTGCAAAGGGAACCTTCAAAATGTCTTGACAGCCTGAATCAAAACTGTGAAGAGGTCTCAGCTGCTCCATTCATCTCAATGGATTTCTGACATAAAGCAGGGATTTAGCAAAGCACTTCAATACTCAATTCTCTTAAAGCACATGCTTAAGTGCCGTTGAAGTACCTGCACGTTTGTGCAGCTCTGTGGATTTGGTACCGTGGGTTGTTGAATCAGGCCTGTTTCACTGCTTATAACCTTAGCAAAGAGAGTCAACTGAAGTGCTTATACCACCACTCTGAATACATCCTTCCTGCCTGCTAAAATCAGAGGAGTACAAATTGAGCTTAACAACAAAATAATTCTGGGACAGCTAGTCTCATTTTCCACACTCATCTTAGTTCACTGCAAGGTTCTGCTGCAATTTCCAGTGCATCTAGGAATTTTTTTGGAGACTTTAATTTCATTGTGCTCTGCAGCATTTCACTGCGGATAGCTACAAGGATGGGGAATCATTTAAAATCCTGTGTTTTAGGTACTTGCTCAGTACTATTCCTGGAGCTGTTGAGTGACACATAGCCTTGAATATATTTATCCTCTATTATCTTTCTGAAGTTTGCATCTATTATTACTCCATCTGGGAAAACAGGGTACAGAAAAGTAAAACCAGAAGTCAGACAGCCTGTCTGCAGCACAGCGAGTAATTGCACGCCTGGATCCCAAGCTGCCACTGTAATCACTGTACTGCATTCCTCAAATCTGTAATAATTAAAATGACTGTCTGAGCCATTGGTTGATGTGGTGGGCTGTATGTAGCCTTTACATTTGGGAATATGAGAACAGGAAGGCAGTGAGCTAGTGAGAGACTTCTTTTTTTCTGGCTCATTCAGTAGTTTCTAACCATTAGAACACTGAATTTATTTAATAACTTAAGATTTTAATTTCACAGACCAGTTTGATTGCAGCTCTACAAATTTGTGTTTTGACTCAACTTAAAAATGGAATGTAAAATTACTACTGGAATTTAATAGTCATTAAAGAACTCTGAAATGCAGTTAATAAAAATGTTTTATCTGTGTATAGGCGTCTCAACCTCTATTAATCATTCTAGCAAAGTGCCTGAGTTTGGATAATCTTTCTTTTAATAAGTATTTTATGTGGGCAATCTGCTAGCCGTTGGTGATTTCCTAAACAAATACCTTAATAGTTTCTATAAGATTTTTTTGTAAGATCTTGAATTAAGGCTACAGAAGAAGACACCTCAATAATATCAAGTTTTATGAGTTATCTCCATTAGATTGTGTAGCCCTCCTACTCAAATAACACTATTCTAGTGTTGTTAATTTATTGTGGTTCTCTGTTCCATTTAGCTAAAGGATTTGACTAGAAATACTAGTCTGGGATATTGGAAAAATGGCTATGGATGTCATTTTGCTAGTTTAAATTGTGAACTGTTCTTAATTTCTTAAATGGCAGCAGCTGATTATCTGTTGGGTTAACTAGGAGGCTGCTGTTTGTTTAGAGTCTCCAATTAGGTTTTAGGATTGAGGCATTTGTTAATTCAGAGAATTCTTTGAAAATAAATATTCAGGAGTCAAAAGCTGTTGGCTCCAATGTTGTTGTGGTTTATTGAACCTATTACAAGATGTGTTCTTAAATTTCATTATCTTTTGCAGCAGTAATACTTTATGGTAAGCAAAGGATCTTAGAGTTTATTATTGTCATTCTTTCAGGATCTTTGTGATGACTAAGTATATCTGTAGTTTGCAAACAAAGAAAAACTCCAACAACTGCAAAAGTAGAATTAATATTCTGGACATAGGAGGTTTCTATAGTTCAGTGTACACTTTAATATTCTCTTATCTTCCCTATTCTGCCCACAGTTTCTCCCTAGGCACCTTTTAAAGGGCTGTAGGACTGATTTCCCATGGTATGCTCCACTTGGGGAGCGTCTCCCCAGGTTACAGCATTTGTGCTGTGAATCCTGCTGCTGCTTTAGTTCTGTCTAGGTAAATGTGGCTTAATGAGCTGTGGTTGGTGCCTGTTCATGGCAGTTCTGAAAACAGTGTCTACAAAACAATTTGTTTGTTAGGATACAGAGGTCTGGGAGAAGATAGTTTAAACAATTAAAAACAGTGTGTATACAGTAGTTACGTGGTCAATAAAGCATGTCAACTTTAACTTATCAATTTTGTCACAATAGTTAAAAATATTTTAATGTCTATGAATCTCTAGACCTAAAGAGGTTAATGTTAGGGGCTCATTGCAATAAGGTTACTTCAGCCCTTACTGAGAGGTAGGAGATGTATTGCTGTAGGGCTTCTCCTTTCTCCCTTCTGCCTTTTTCCTTTACATTCTTTTTTCTTTTGTCTGCTCTGGTAATTTCTGGAATACTATTTAATAGTGAGAAAAGTTACTAACATTTCAGTGGGTCCAGGGAAATTCTCTGGTACAGTCTATATGTTTTTAAAAGGTTGCTGAATAGTTACCTTAGTGTACAGCTAAACACTAATTTCCAAAGCTGGTTCAGTTTCCACATGACCGCACTTCAGATAGTAGAAGAAAAGTGTACTCCGTTCAACACTTGCTGGAAATGCTTATGACATTGTCTTCAAACCCTGAAATTTGCTACCTGGCTTTCCATCACAAATAAGGTGTAGGTTTAGAGATTTTCTTTTTTAAACTGTAATTTCAGTCCTTAACAGATGACTTCATCACACTTGTGCGTTGTACATTAGGTCATGTAAGAGTTTATAACGCTGTAATACCTGTTGCAGCACTAGATCAGAACAGGCTCTTTAGAAGGGTCACTAATGTCCCTTTTCTTATGTGTTAAGTGCTTCTCAGGTTTCATTCTCTTTAATGAAGGCTCCTTTTCCATCAACCGGATTTCTGTAAAATTAGCAATATTTCCTTAGCACTGAGTAATTTTTAATAAATAAATAAATAAAGGTGGCAAGACAGTTCTTAGCGTAGTTATTGTATGTAAACTGTACTGGCTATAAGTGTCATCTTCTACAAAAGCTTTTTGAATACCCGAGGGATTTGCGTAAATCCATTGTCTTCTCTTAATTACCCAGAGTTGTAATGAGTGAAGTTTTACCGAATGTTGGCTTAATGGTGCATTTGTTTGGGACTTTATCTTAAAGGTGACCTGCAAGGTTTGCTTTTATCAGGTAGCTGGAAGTCTTGAAAAAACTTCAATTTTATTCTCTTAAACACAAAACACAGGGCATCAAATGCTACTTGCTGCTTTTTAAGAACAGCATGCTGTCAGCTTAATTCCCTTTTGAAATATGAAAATGTGGCTGCAGATAAACAGTTTATTTTTGGAAATTGAAAAACTGTGTTTTCTGGATAAAGTGCATTCCCAAATATTTGAGGAAATAAGTCTAGCTGTATTGATATTGCAATTGCTGGATACTTGATGTATTCATTGGAAACCTTGATTTTTTTCAATTTCAGATTTTAGTCTATTTTGGGTTGAAACTGCAAAAGCCCACCCAGAGGTGCACCAGTTCTTGAAGGAACAGTAAGATGATCAGTAATTTTTAATTAGATGAATCCACATTTAAGTTGTAGTTGTATATTTGAAAGAACATTGTGCCTTCTGCAGGTAATTATGTAAATGATGGTTAATGTAGACATGTATTTCTGAGACAAGTACTGAAACCCCAGCAATAGCTATAAACGTTTCATGTGATATTTAGAAACATGGGTGTACACATTTAGACTACAATGCATTGCTGATATTTTAATATTTTTTTTTGAGATAGCTCAGTTTTTGAGTTTCTCTAAATGACTTAAAATCTAGTAAGGGAGTATTTGCACAGGGGGATGTACGGGCTGTTAAAATTATGGCTACTTAGTTGTTCTTCTGATTCTTTACTTTTTTTCAGATCTGGTATTTTTCTGACTTCTAGTTGCCCGTAGCTTTTGAATTTAAAAATAGCCTCTGGGAAATCAATAATAAAATGAACATTCACTTTAAGGAGGCAAGGATTTCATCTGTGTACATCCTTTTAAAACTTGTAAATACAACTTTTCAATGGGCTTTTAGTCTGTGAAAGCAAATTGCATGCTTGGATATGTGGAAGGACACTTAACTTTGCTCATGTTGAATATTTATGCCAGTTTGGAACTGAATGAGTGAAGGAGTAGGCATGTGTGGTGTAATGATCTCAATATTGAACTGTGTTGACTGTCTGAACTGTTCATGCTATCATTGACCAGTAGTATAACTAAAACTGAAGAGATGCATTTAGCATAAGTGTCATTGTTGTGCTTTGTTAAAACAGCTTTTTATAGCATACTGTCTCATCCAAAAAAGTATTGAGTAGAGGTATTCTATGCTCTTTGAAAATAGCAAGACTTCAAGGAGGACCTGGTTGGGTGTTTTTACCATTATATGTTTAATATGTGGAAAGAATGTAAAGGTGAAAATCCTTCAGTGAAGGGAGGATTTTTTTATACCAGGATTTATATTCTATCAGGAACATATGCACCCTTTTCACCACTCCTATCACATGACGTCTTCTAATAACTTGTGGTAGTTGGGAGTTTTAAGAACAAGAGATTTCCTCCCTGTTGTGCTATCATACTAGATTTTGCCTTCGTAGATAGTCCTGGGTAGCAGTGGCAACTTGGTTTCTACTTTTATCGTCTACCTGCAAATAAAAATGTACTCATATATGATGCTACCTCTTCTGCTATTTGAAAACAGATTCAATGTGAACCTAAACATTGACTTTAGGCATGCCTTTTCCCATTAATTCTCTTTCAGAGTGATAGTCAGTATGTCCTATGTGTTTACATAATAAGAAGAAAGGTTGATGCAACTGAAGTAAAATCAAATGTAACTTTTTTAAAACTATGTTTAGAGCACTTTAAGATTTTCCTTTCATGGTTGCTATTCCTTATTTTGAGCTATAGGATAGAGAAATTCGATGAACACTTGCAGTAGCTATGCTTATGATAGTTAAGCTTAATTTTTGTATAAAATTTTGTCTCAGAATTGTTTTAGCAAAGTTCTTTAAATTAGTTACCATGTACTTTGTCCATTACTTGACTTTTAATTTCTTTTGGAACACGGTTATTGCTTATATATCCTGAATGACTGTCTAAGACAATGTGGGTTTTTTAATTTAAAAAAAAAAAAAAGGAAGAAAAAGTCTTATGCAATTAGGTCTTATGCTAAATCTTTTCTTTCTTGACCACTTGTTTTTTTGTTTTGTTTTTTCACTTAGGAATTTTATGTGCTTGGTGGAGATGGAAAAAGATGAAAAACAAGCTGACTTCCCGGAGAAAGAAGGCAGCAAATACTTAATGGAACTTTATTACTGTGGAACCATGTTTTGAGTGCTCCTTCTAGACATCTTTCATAAATATTCTAGATATCATCAGATTGATATGATTGGAAACCTGGCTCATCAAACAGTATACACTGGAAGAAGCCTGCTTGGAATATGACATTTTTGTATTGTTTCTGAAAGTCTGTGAGAAGACACTATAGACATCTACCCATTATTTCTTAACTCTGCATCTCAGTTTAGCTACAGCAAAACTAGTCTTTGAAGTAAATAGAACCAGAGCCCTTTTGGAAACTTTTATTGAACATGACTCATGGAGAAGAGCTTGGCTCTGAGATGCACCAGGATTCTGTTGTTCTAACTTATCTAGAGGGATTACTAATGCATCAAGCAGCAGGAGGCTCAGGTACCGCAGTTGACAAAAAGTCTACTGGCCATAGTGGAGAGGATCAAAACTTTAAGATTTCTGGAAATATATTTCCCAGCTGTCAAAGTAATGGTCCAGTTCTTAACACAAATACGTATCAGGGATCTGGCATGCTGCACCTCAAAAAAGCAAGACTGTTGCAGTCTTCTGAAGACTGGAACGCAGCAAAGAGAAGGCGGTTGTCTGATTCCATTGTGGATTTAGATGGAAAAAAGGAAGCTTTGTTAGCTGGCATGGTTGAAAATGTGCCTAAAGGCAAACAGGATAGCACATTACTTGCCTCTTTGCTTCAGTCATTCAGCTCTAGGCTGCAGAGTGTTGCTCTGTCACAGCAGATTAGGCAGAGCCTTAAGGAGCAAGGGTATTCCCTTAGCCATGATTCTTTACAGGTGGAGAAAGATTTAAGGTGCTATGGAGTTGCATCCAGTCACCTGAAGACTCTACTGAAGAAGAGCAAAGCAAAAGATCAGAAGCTGGACAACAGCCTGCCTGACATAACAAAGAACCTGCCCAAGGAGAGGTTTATAGAATCTCCTCATGCGGTGCAGAGCGGACCTAAAGTGATAAATGAGCCACTGTCATGCGCTGCAAGATTACAAGCTGTTGCAAGCATGGTAGAGAAACGATCTAGTCCTGCTGCCTCACCGAAGCCCAGTGTAGCATGCAGCCAACTAGCTTTACTCCTTTCAAGTGAAGCTCACTTGCAGCAGTACTCCAGGGAACATGCTTTAAAAGCACAAAATGCAAATCAAATAGCAAGCGAGAGACTTGCAGCTATGGCCAGATTACAAGAAAGTGCTCAGAAAGATATTGGCCAATTTGGTTTAGCAAAAGGAATGACAAGCCATCTCAATGGTCAAACAGGATCATCAACCAAAACTGTATCTAGCAAAAGCAATATGGCACCGTTTCAGAGTTCAGTGGGAATCATGCATTCGCCTCCCAAAAATGTGGGATACAAAAGTACTTTGGAAAGGAGTAACCTGAAAACCTGTCCCAGCAACAGTTTGCTCTTGCATCTCCTGAAAAGCCAGGATACCACCAAACATGTAAAAGGGCATGAACAGAGTGAGAGAGCCAGCGTTTTTGAAGACAGCAGCACACCAACAACTATCGATGAGTATTCAGACAACAATCCTAGTTTTACAGAAGATGACAGCAGTGATGATGAAAGCTCCCATTCTAACTGTCTTCCTATAGACCTATCCTTTAAACAGAGGACAGATAAACCAGATGCAGGTCCACCTGCGTCACTGGATAACCTGACTCAGTCCTTGCTTCATAACTGGGATCCAAAAGTTTCCTGTCCAGAGAACAAGGAAGAGAAAGACACTCCGAAGGCTTCTAAGCTGAACCCTCACCAGAAAGTAACGCTACTTCAGCTGTTACTTGGGCATAAGAGTGAAGAAAAGGTAGACAAGAGTAATGACCCTCAGGGACCACACAGTGCAGCTGATGTGGCAAAATTCACTGTACAGACTGGTAAAAGGACTCCTGTTACTGACAGTCCCAGTGCAAATCGAATGACTCCGTTAAGCACTCCGCCGTTGCTGGCTTCTGCAAAAGCAGACTCTCCTATAAATCTCTCGCACCAATCGTTAGCCATCAAGCGCAGCTCGCCACCATATGCCTGCAGCATCCAGCCAGACAGGCTGGTGAATCCTGCATCTAAACATTTGATAGACCTTTCTAAAAGCAAAGAAATGCAAGGAGCCAAGCTGAGCAGAAACGATAGTCCCCAGAACTCTTCGGCTTTCAGTGCCAGCAAACTGTTGCAGAACCTCGCTCAGTGTGGCATGCAGACTTCCATGTCAAGTGAAGAACAAAGAGCCAGCAAACAGCTGCTAGCAGGGAACACAGATAAACCTGTAGGCTTGATTGATAGATTGAACAGCCCTCTGCTTACGAGTAAATTGAGTACGCATGAAGAAAACAGCAAAATATTCAGTTGTCAGCCTGCACCTGCTGAACAAGGACTTCCAGGTTCGGAAATAGAAAATCTCCTTGAAAGGCGCACTGTCCTTCAGCTGCTTCTGGGAACTCCCAATAAAGGTAAAAGTGAAAAGAAAGAGAGGATGCTTTTAAGAGATGAAAGTTCTCCAGAACAGACGGATAAGGCTTTGAATGAGCAAATATTGACGGTGAAAATAAAAACTGAACCATCTGAAGAATCAAATGTTCCTTATAATTCAAATGCACAAGTAAGAGAGTGCAAGGGTAACAAATTTCAAGGATTTGTCCATTCGCTGCAGAGAAACACAGCTGCTTCTCCAGCATCTGAGGAGTTGAAATCTGAGCCTCTTTCACCTCAAGATTTCTCTTTTTCCAAAAACGGCCTGCTAAGTAGGTTGCTGAGACAGAGTCAAGACAGTTACCCTGTAGATGAGCTGGACAGAAGTCACCGAAACAATGACCTGACACACCTTGAATCAAAGAGTCTTTGCACAGTACCGAAGAAGAGGAAGCTTCATGCTGAGCCTTTGGAAAGTCCATTAAAAAAGCTGAAAAGTAATGTGTCTGATGCTGCAAACAATCACACTTCCCCTGCCGAGGCACTATACGGGCCTTTGCTGAACCAGCAAGAACTGAAATTCAGCAGAAGTGATGCTGAATTTAAATATGCTGTAAGTCATGGTTCAAGTAACGAAAGTGAAAACAGGAGTTGGTCTAGAGATAGTAAAGGCTTTAATGTGTTGAAACAGCTGCTTCTCTCAGAAAACTGCGAGAGAGATCTGTCACAACATAGGAATAACATACTAACGGAGGGCAAGAAAAAAGGAAACAAAACCAGTGCAACAATTAATAAACCCGAATTCAGCATTTCTTCAGTAGGTGCGTTAATGGGAAGCCCTGTGCAACAGAACAATTGTGTAGATCATAGAACATTTCAGTATCCTGTAGCAGTAAAAAGTCCTGCCAGTTCCCCCTTCCCGGAACATTTGGGGAGTACAGTATCTAGACTCGAGTCTGACCAGTTTAGCATGTGTCCCATGCCCAGTGAAAAAGGGCCCATCAGATGGGTGATCACAGGTATGGACAAGAGCGATTATGAAAAAGACTCTCCGAGATTGACCAAAACCAATCCAATATTGTACTACATGTTACAGAAAGGCGGCAACTCTGTTAGTAGCCAAGAAGCACATGACAAAGAAATCTGGAATGAACCTTCATTTACTGATAGCTCAACTCATGTTACAATCAAAGAGGAGTTGACATCTGATGCAGAGCTTAAAACTCCTTTTGGTAACTTAAGGAGCCCTTACAACAGCCATATGGGGAGTAAGACCTCTCATCAACATGGTGTGAATGGAGAAGTGCATGGACTTCTGGAAAAAGTGCTAACAATCAAAAAAGAGCCAGAATAAACTACAGCCTCCTCGATGAGTTTACAATCAGTGGTTTTGAATCTTTGTTTAAAAAAAAAAAAAGAGATAGAAAAAATAAAAATGAGTACGAACTTGACTACTGTATAAATTGAGCATGATTTTAGAAAAGCATGGTCTAATTGAAACATGTTTTCATTTGATAAACTTTTTATTTTTCTGGTGATGTTATTTAAAATACATGTAGATAAAATTTGCTTTACAATAGATTGTCACAAGGAAACTAGAAAGGTTGTAATTTGTACAAGACATTTCTGTATGCATCAGATTAAGTTATGAGTACTCTTTGATCAGAGTCTTATTTGGATCTGCAAGTTTTTCGTATAACATAAAGTGTAAGCATACAGCCTAGGTGGTGGTAATGCTGCGTTTCCTCCCTCCCTGTAAAATAATCCTTATTTTTTGGAAGCCTGAGCATAGGGACAGTGTACTTTTTTTTTGAATGTTTAATATGTTTTGTGAAATTTTGAGAATAACTTTTAAGAAATGGAGCAGTCCGTCCAAGGTATTAGCTCGTCATATTGGAAAACCTGTGTCAGTGTTAATAATTGAAATGCACTGAAATGTATTTTTTAGTGCTTCCAAAATTTTTATTGTTATTTTTAAATCTTGTTTGTGGTCCTGCCAGAATAGTGGTGTAAAAATCTATTTTTCTTCCTTGCCCTGCTCTTGACAAATGCCTTCCTCAGAATCCTTAGCCATAGTTGTGAGTTACTAGTTACGATTAAGGGTTTTTTCTAGGTTTTTATACAAAAGGCTGATTTTCATAGGCCACGCAAGTACTGCATGAGTTGTCTTGTCGGCACATTCCTGTCACTTCCCTGCTTAAAAGGGGAAAGCCAAAATGCCTCTTGGAGTAGTGCCATTAAGAAAGCTTAGTACATATATTTGGTGAAGAAAATGGTGGAAAACTTGTGAAGCGGATGAGTAAATTGTCTCTTTAGTTCCATCCTGCTTCCCCTGCAGAAGAACACCAACTGCGCTAAAGCAGCACACCAGACTTTGACTCAAAGGTGGGATAGGATTTTAATGAAAAATGTGTTGGCCTTTTCCTACAACCAGGGAAAAGAATCCATATTCTGCCAGTATTTATTACTCTCTGAACAGCTGATGCATGGTTTAATGCGCTACCCTTTCACTGCAGAAAACCTGGTTTTAGAATAATTTTTCAGGTTGTGCTGCGGATAAAATTGTGGTTTTGTCATGTTCTGTAATGGATAGTGGGACATGTCTGAGAAATCCTCCTCTGCCCTTTTCCTCAATCCCCACCTGTGCTGTGATTTGTAACATCTGGCAGTATCAGCCTGAGATGGGAGTAACTGAAAATTGCGGTCAGAGCTGAGACACCTTAAAAGAATTGCTGGCTGGGGAAGAGCCGTGCGGCTCTACTTTCCTGTTAACACTGTCAGTGTTAACTCCATTTGCAGCCTTGATTTCTCGTGGGGGAGGAGGAGGACAAAATCCAGGTCTGCTAAATTATATGCATTATTGGCAACCATAAGTTTCGCTGAACTTTTTTACTCCCCTGAAAAAAATGTTCTCTGTGGCCTCTAATTTCACTGATAATCCCCTATGCTGTCGGCAAACAGCTAAGTAGTTGGCTTGTGCAGATAATGAAAGCTACGCTCTGCTTTAATTTTGACCGTTTTCACCGTTGAGAGCTGGTGACATGACAAAACTGCCATTTCTGTCCATCTCGTGTGTGTGTAGCAGAGGTGAGCGATGGGGCATTTTGTTCTTTTCCTTTCTGGTATGGTTTCAGAGATCCTTTTCCCAGACCGCTGGCTCGCCGAGACAGAGTGAACTGTTGTCCCCCTCTGGTCCTCTACGCCCTGCCTGGGATCAGGTTCCCCTCTTTCCAGTGCAGCCCCTACTGAAAGGGACTACTTCTGCCTGCCAGCTGGAAGATGCACCACTATTCTGTTTTACCCCCCTGGGGGATACCTTCTTTTAGGGAACACAAATATTTGGCAGTATCCGATTACAAAACATTCCCCCTGGTTTATATGAGAGATAACAGAGTGATTTAAAGATATATTTTTATGTTATTTGGGTGAAGCGTAATATATTAATGGGCTGTACAAAGAAGATTTATATTTTAAAACCTTCACACAAATCTAATATCATTTTAAATGTCATTGTCTGAAGTATAATATAAAAATAAAATTTTGTTTGTCTTTAATATTGCATTTATAAGTGGCCCAATGACAATTCAGATGTCTCATAGAATAATCATTAACGAGATAAAGTATATTTTGGATTGACAGTGGAACTGAATTCTTTTTATATGAGTCAACCCAGCAGAAATATTAAAAAGATGGTATTTGTTCCATCCATTAAATGTCTCTTAAAGTCTTAATTGATTATTTTTCTTGAAACAACCTGTATATAGCTAGGAAATATATACGATATAGAATAATAGATGGTCCCCGGAGTAAATACAGGGCTATAATTTACTTGAAGGGCTCCACAGAAAAATGCAGCTTGAATGGATGTGAAATAATCTGGTTGGAAAAACTTTACCAAAGCAAAGTTGAGATGAAAAGTAGGGAGGAGAGTAACCCTGCCAACAAGTAATATTGGAGTCTAGGAGTGTGCTTACCTATGTATTTATTCTATGGTAGTCTATTGTTATAATATATACTTTTGAACATTTAGTTTTTAAAGTTTTATACAACATTTAAGTTAACTGGTCAAGCTGTTAACATTTTAATGATTTAGCTTTCTTTTTAGGTGATGTTAATGAAAGGGTATTACCATTCTCACAGACGTCAGTAAACTATAATACACAAAAATTTCAGTTTAGGACATGCTGTTCATGGAAGAACCTTACCTCTTGTAGACATTGCGATCTCAAGCAGCGTGTAATGTAATGATGGGGCCCTTGAGAGAGGGTAGGGCATGCCAACTGAAAGCTGTTCTTCAGTCAGCTGCGAAGAGGGTAACAGTCTCCTATGTGAAATTCTCCAGTATCACTGTTACCCCTCCCTAGGGAAGAGAAGGTCGTCTTTAAAAGCTGCCCCATCCACCTCAGGACCAAAGGCTCTTCAATAATTTTTTTATCTTGTAGCGTGGGTGAGTGAAAAGGAGTCACCATTGTTTTCCTTGGGGACTTTTCCATCAGGAAAAGGGGGTGCAGGAGCTGGGTTTGCTGCATCAGCAGAAGGGGCAGTAGGGCCGGGCTGGCTGTGTTTTCCCAAGCAACTCAAAGATCCTTGATTTCCACCAGTCCCTACAGATGAATGATAAACCAGGGTCAGCTGAGTAATGCTTGGTGCTCTCGGCAACTCCTGTCTCCTCGATTCAGTAGACATTCACTACTAGAATATGCATTTCGGCTGTCCCCAATATGCTTCCTTAGTCTGTGGGAGTGGAAGCTTCAAAGATAGCTCTGCGAACTGAGGAGGCTGAAGTTTCAGCTAGGTCTTTAGACTGTAGACTGTAGAAAACGGGGCCTTCTCAGATATTGGCAGCAGTAGCTGTGTAGGCGAAGAGGTTCAGGATTGATGGGTGCTGTTGTATGATCAGAGGAGCAGAGAGGGAGGGGAGGAGATCACAACCCAGTTGTAGCTGGTGAGGCTGCTGGGAGAAAGCTGCCTCCACTGCGTGGAGCAGTGAAGAAGTTAGGGATGTAAAATTACACCTAAAGTTGTAAATGCAGTCCCTTGGGACTTAGACCTGAATTAACTTTAGCCTCATGTAACTCAGATCAGCTGCAGCAGCAGCAGTTGGGTTGCGGAGTGCCCGGTGCCTTGCTGGAGGGGGCATCTGCAGGCTTGTGCTGCTTCACCTGCTGCGGTGGTGCAGCGCTCAACCTAGCTAGATTTGGGGATTGACTTGTAATTGCCACGCAGGTATGCCTTTTCTTTCCAGAGGAAAGTGTACGGGATGGAGATAACCAGATTTCTAGTGTCTTCTCTGCCAAAGTTTGAGGAAATGATGGGGGGTAACGTGTGACCACAGAATCAAAGATGTTTTGCTGGAGGGCTTCTCTACTGATACCGCATAACTGGGCGGCTCAGTTTGAGAAGTTTATAAACATTACGAGATCAAAAGGGAATTCAGCCATAACTTTCACTTTTCTTAGCCATTTACTCTTAGTAATGTTTTTAAATTTTTAATTTACAAATGTTTTTAAAAGAAAGAAATGAATGGTTTAAATTTTCCCTGTTAAATGTTGGTGAAAGTATTACAGCTCTCATTGACGTCAGTGACATGATATTACCAGTTTGTTCTCTGCCACATCTTACAGAGGAGTAAACTGGTAAGTATATATTATATATATTTATATATAATGTAAATATATTGACTTGTTACACCTATAATATGTTGAAATTGGTTTTTAAAAGGTGATGTAAATAGTGGTTTCCTTAATGAAAAATACATATTTTGTATTGTTCTAATGCAAAGGAAAAAAAAAACCCTTTTAATCTTTTTTGTTATGTATATTCCATGTATAAGTGTAAATATGATCACATAGGTTTAAAAATTTTGCATGTATGTATACAGTTGCAAGTCTGGAAGAATGTATAGAAAAATACTTTTATTTAAAGTTGTGATTACCTGCTGCATGAAAAGTGCATGGGGGACCCTGTGCATCTGTGCGTTGGCAAAAAAAAAAATGTCTTAACAAGTCAGATCAGTTCAAAACACAACAGTATTCCTCTTCTGGACATGACTTCTGCTGTGGTATTTTAGCTTTGTGAAAGAATGTGCTTCAAATCAAAAGGGTCTGGGAAAAAAATAAAAACGCAAAACTACTTTTAAAACATGAAGTACTCATTCATCAGTTATCAATCATGTAAGTTCAGGACTCCATTTTGCGTAATTGAAATATTGTACCAGGACTATTCCATCCCTGTAAAACAAAGGAATATTAATTTTCATTGCCATACAAGAATTTGGGGGTTTACCACAACCAATTTTATTGTGATGTGTCTTCAGTAATTTATCTAACTGCTCTCATTTTTTATTAGAAATTAATTTCCTCATGTGATGTCACAAAACTGTACATACTGCAGTGTGAAGTTTTTTTAAATCTTTCAGTGTTTACTTCCTGCAGAAGATTTGAATAAATGAGAAAAATGCATTGTCTTGATGGTTTTTAAATCTGCTTTATTTCATGTGTACTTTCCATTATTGGAGTGTTAGCGGGCTCGTTGCATCAGTGCTATTAGTATAAATTCCTGACAACAAAAATACCTCCAGGAACTTAGGGACACACAGCCTTCAACGAGGCTACTGACTGGAAACTGAGAGTCATGGAGCTGGAAATGAAACAAGTTAAATCAGGTTAGCAGCTTTACTTTATGAAGCACGGTGTTACGTTTTATTCAAATACCCTTCTGCTTATTAACTTGAAATCAGTGACCATAACTGGAAACCTCTAAATAGGAATTTTCATGTGAAAATCATTTCGAACAGATGTTGAAACATTTTTCAGGTCCCCTGTGCAGGGCAGGAAAGGTGTGTTTTCCCACTAAAATCTACTTTGGTTCGTATCACGAAGAACACTTTTTAGTTGTATTCAATTTAAATTCATAAGCAAACATGTAGAAAAGTGAACATGGTTTGCCCATGAAGACTATACGAAGATTTAACAGTGCACTTGCATCACATTTTGCAGCTTTTAAGTTAGCTTATGACACTAGTACAAATGGTAGATTGCAATGTTAGTGCAAGCACTGTTACTGCGGAGAATTTTTGTTCCAAGACACATAGGCACGCTGCGTCTGGAGCTGTACAGTTGCAAGCGAGCACTTGGGTCATGACTGTCTTGGCTAACAGTAACAGCTATTTTCGTGAACCATCCTGTGTTTTCTGATGTCTTAGCAGTAAGTATGCACGCATGAGGTTCTTTGGAAGCTTTCTGGAAAGCATAAATTGTAATCCATAAAGTCGATTTCAAAACAATTCCAACTCCATAGGTCTCAGTTAGGGCTTCATGAAGTATATAGCTGAGCAATTTGTTTGGTATCCTAAATGGAATAGGATCGGGATACGGGCTGTTTTTGGATATGTCATCTTAAACTACGTATACAATGCCACCAGTGATACTTGGCTGTACTTGAGGGAAAAGACCCTTGACCCAGCTTCTGCATTGACTCTTCTCTCTGTAAGTAGGCTTGCCCCTGATTTGAGGGATGAATGGCTAAGACAGAATACAGCCACGTGAAAAAGCAACATAGGGAGGGAGCCGATCTAGTCTTCTAATGGCAGTGCAGCCTGGAAATAATTTCTGAAATACATGCTTCCTCACTGACTTGGTTCCTTTGGTTTTGGTTCTACCCACCAAGCATAACCAACAGTATGCCTTTATTTCTAGTGCCCTAGGACCGTTCCTTGGAGCATTTGAATGTCACTGATTTTTGTTTTATTACTCAGGGGGAGTTTAGGGTCTTGTAACTTCACTATATTTATTCAATTTATTGTGCTGTAACACCAAGTAAAACTTGCTTTGTGTCTACCGGAACGAACAGGCCTGCGGAACTGAGCGTATGGTATGCTAAACAGCCTGTGGAGTGACGAGGATGTTGAACGGGTGTAAATACTCTGGGAAACATGTCACTCCGAGTGAACATTAACAACATTTGCTTAGTGATTCATAATAAACTCGCTCAAAAATGCCTCAAACTGCCAGTGAACTCTACAGACTGACCTGTGGTCATGTGGAATCTTCTTGATCTTCAGTTTGTTCCTCGCAAAATGAAAGATGCATGTGATGATGTTGATTTTTCACAAAACAGGCACTGGATAAAGAAATTAAAGTTTCTGCTTCAGAGATTTCAAAATGTGATGGGGAGGGAAGTAGCAATTGTGTTGATGGGACTTGGCAGCCCAATCTTACTCTCCTCAATGAAATTAAGTTCTCGTGTTGTGGGTATTGAGGACAGATGTGGACTCTGATAGATCATTTGCAGGCCTGTGCGTTGTGGAAGCCTTTATCAGGGTAGAAGAACCTGTTGCAGTAATACAAACACATGTATGCAGAAAAGTGAAGCAAATTATTCTTCATTGGCTGTAAACTTTGTCAAGAAAAATGTGATTTTGAAGCCGTAGAAGACAATGACAATGTTTTTCTGTGTGGTGCAGCTGGCTGCGTTAGACGTGCGTAATGCACCCATGGGAATGTCTGTAGGGACTTGGTGTGAGCCTCGAGCAGTGGCTACCACATGCAGGTAATAATTGTTGATAATACTTTTATTTCCTTTTGATTGTCAGAGCAACTCAAAGGGAGCATGGCACAAACTTGGGGCATGAAAATCCTCTCTGGTAAATACCAATACCGCTAATGAAAGAGCATATGCTGATCCGAGCTCACAGCAGCTCGCTTTGGTTTGCCTTTTTAAGGACTGCTTGCTCTTAATGAGTAAAGAGATTTGTCACTATTTCCAGAGTACTCTTCTGATTAAACTACTCAGAATTTAACTGAATGCAAAACAAACATTATTGACGTGCGACTGTGACAGTTGGATAAGGTTGATGCCTGCCTCCGCAGCGAAACTCAGCATGTGCCTTCAGTGCATCTGGGTGTGCTGGGGAGAGATGTGTCCCCCCTTCGCAGTATTACATGATCTCGACTCTCTTTGCCCAGCCTAGTTTGGTGGGGTGGGGATGCTTTCTCACTAAATGGGAGGCAAACTGGGCTGGTCTGTAAGTTACTGGGGGCTCTCTGGCCCCGATCTTTACTGAAGCTGGTGCTGATTTTAAGTCACACCCTTTTGCGTGCTCAGAAATTCTTTTGAAAACTGCAGTACAGACCTCGAAGGTGACTTCTGCAAATGAGTTGTGGGTAGCCACTGGGACATAGATACATCCAGTCTGTTGCTGTTAACTCTTCCTGTTCGCCTGTCAGCACCTCTGTAACACCAGCAAGAAGTCATTGTTTTCCAAGTCCTGCCTGACTAGAAACCATGCCCAAAGCTCATCACTGCTACCAAGAGAGAGTGAAAGTGATGAAATTCAAGCATGTTTTGGAGTTGGATGCCCTGACACTCACTTCTTGTGTGCCATGACTTGGGAAAAGCTTTTCTAGGGGTTCTGTGGAAGATGGAAGGAAGTTCCTCTAATACCTCTGTTAGTGTTGCACAATTTTTTTTCCAAATGTGTTATTCACATTTGGCTCTGAAAGAAATTCTTGTTTGGTTTTTTTTTTTTTTTTTTTAAAGAAACNTTTTTTTTTCTTTAAAGAAACCTAAGTGACTCTCACATGCCTTCCGAATGGCTCAGCATGTGATATGCCTTTGGTCATGCAGGAAAGCTGTGTTCCTTCAGTTGCTGCACACTACCCCTGTGCTTCTGTGTGTCCGCGTGCTCATTTGCTGTGGTGAACCAGTGACTTGGTGGTGTTACTCACCTCTTGGGCTGCAAATAATTTAAGAGGAGGAGGAAGAAAGAGAAGGAAGGAGAATCTTAGGGTAGGAACCTACAAAGATGTTATTCTCAAAATCTTAGGTAGCAAGCTACAAAGATGTTACTCTCCGGTGCCTTTTACTTTCTAATCCCACATCATTTTCCTCTGTTCAACGTGATGACAGGGAGAAAGTCTTCATTAGCATCTGCAGCAAAAATTGGATACATCCAGGAAACAAAAACCTCGTGCAGCTATTCATGTCACGAATAATATACTAACTATAGCTCAGTATCACTGCTTAAATCTCAGAGTATTACTGATGCAAGTTTCCTTACTTCCTAGCCTAAAATCAAAAGAAGCCTTACATTTTGTTATGCAGAAGTACCAATAGCTGGTTGGTCGGCCTGTAAATATGCTTGAAAACCTGAAATGAATTAGTTTAGCTAATCCTTGCATGTAGCAATGTGTCCATCTCTCGTGCAAGCAACTGCAAACTCTCATGCCATTTTTCCCTTTCCTCTTCCCTATTATTTTGAGTTCTTTAATCTCATATTTAAACTGCATAGGAGCCCAGTTACCACCCATGAAGGGCAGAGAAGGCAAAAAAAAAAAGTATATATTTTTAGACAAAAAACTGCTTTGAAGTATTTGCCTAAGGTATTATGTTATGTGTTGACTGTATTGAGTGTTACATCTTGGTCTCTTCTACTGTGAGTATTCACCCAAGGCATTGCATAGTGCCTGCATACAGAGCAGAGTGGTGATGACCTCTAACAGCACCTACCCTCACTATCTCTTTCCTTTATTTTAGAATGCTGCTTAGTATGGCAGAAAGAAGCAAAGTGTATGTCACAACGCCTTTTTTCCCCAAAAAAAGTGCTATTTAAAAGTGACACAGAATGGAAAGTACAAGCCCAAGGACAGAGTAAGAGAAGCAAAATGAGAGAGGGATTTTTTTATTTTTTTTTTTTAAGCATCCTCAGTGTGGTCCAGCTGGCAGCCTGTTGCCTGCTCCCATTCTGTCCTGCCACCTGTTTCCCAGAGGGAAAGCACAACAGCAGTGCAGGCAGTGGTTGCTTCCCAGGGGGCCAAATGCTGCTGTTTGCATGAGATCTGACGCTGGGAGCTGGTGGTGGCTGCTCTCACTGCTGACAAAACAGGGGCAGCTGCTGATAGAGGAAGAGAAGGCACTGAAATCCCCCACTGAAAAATGTTAACGGCCCAAAGAATCATCCTGTATTTTTGCATGGCATCAATTTGCAGTTGTTAATTTAGAAGTGGACAGAATAATTGTCTAGAAGCAGACAACAGCTATTGCATTGAATACATCTCGCTCTTTAAAACTTGCATAGAAGGTCTAAGGATAAAGGTAGTTACATAAAAAGATGACTTTTTTAATACCCAGTGGCTTCAACGGGTTTTTTTCATTGTCTTCCCACATCTGCTTAGCACTTGAAAACTTGGTTTACTTTAGTAAGAAAGGTGCTATTCCTGTTTTCCTGTCATCTTTATCTCTCCTTTTACATAAAGATGTATGTTTTGCTCATACTGGAAGAATAGGGCTTGCTATCCCTTGTTTGATTTCAAACTATGTCTGTAGCACTGTACAATTCTGCCTACAAAACGTCTCCTGACAGTACCAGGAATCTCCTGCATGGAACAGAAGTCTCCTCTGACCCAGCCTAAACTGTTGTTCCTCACTGCTAGGATGCCTGGAGCGGTAAGTGGTAACATCAGTGATGTGAGATACTGAGCACTGGATACGTTTCTGCCTAGTTCAGTTTTTGTATCTCCCAGTTTGGATCAAGAGGATACGGAAATTTTTGGCAGTACATAGAGCATGGGCTGCAGAAATAGCAGCCAGTTTTCCAGACCCCTACTATATTCATGTTACCCTGCATTAATGGCGCAGCTGTGCCAGTGTCACACTTTGAGTATGTGCCCAGTTGCCCCAAGGCAAACATGATTATACTGGAGCTGAGATGGTGCTGTCTGTTTTGATGTGGAACGTGGCTGCCTGTGGCATGGAGCCCTGTGCTTTGCAGGAAAGTAGAGGATTCAGCATACGATATAAAACTCTTGACAACTATAGAAACATCTATAGGGCAGAGTAGTGCTTCTTTTTTCTTTTGAGAAGCCATGCTGGACGCTTGGAGCTTACTCTTCTTCTCTGCTTGATGCACTGTTGCATGTATTTTTCCTGGACTTTGAACTAGGGGGGGAATAATTGGATGAATGAGAACAGCACTCACAGGGCTAAATCCAGTCCACAGAGTGAGGAACCAGATCAGAAAGCGGTGAAGCATAGAGACCTCTGCCCAGAAAGTTATCAAGGCCAAGAGATGGTTACGGAAGTAGATGCGTCAAAGAAGGAGTGTTTGGAAAGATGCTCTGTGTCTCTCACCAGGAATGCAAATTCCTGGTGTTACGTGGGACGTGGCAAGGCTTAAAGGAGGTACCAAAAAGCGGCCTTCTGGCTGCAGCTGCTACTGATGCTCAGTGGGGTGAGGGATACACAGTGACCAGCTGGGTAGATGGTAGGTAGCATCCTGAGCCTGGAGGGAATGATGACTGGGTTGGGCTTGCTGAAAGAGTCCAGGATAAGAGGGAGATGCAGAAAAGGACCTCAGGAGGAGAATTGTGGTACCAGGATGCCTTGCTTTAGCATCTGAGCAAACAAGGTCGGGTTACAGAACCAAAATGATAAGGCTTCTATAAAAGTAGAAATTCCTGTTTAAAATGTTTTCTTTTTCCATAGCAGAAGTTACAGCTGCTACATCATTACTATTGACTCAAGTTCAGCAGCAATCACCACAGTCTTCCTGCCATGAGCTCTTACCACAGTATTTGGAAATATGTGGCATAGATCTCTATTACTGTCAGGTGGTGCCTGCAGCCTGTCATGACTGGTTGTATTTCCTACCACCATCCTCACCAGGAGAAGAGGGATGGTCCCCAAATTACAATTGAGGGACACCAGGTTTGCATTGTGGTTGGCTGTGGGGTTTCATGGGATTTCAGGTGGGACATAAGTCATACTGCATGTCAGGATTTCTGTGTTAAATAGACCAAGAAAGACTTTTCCTTGTTTTTGGGGGACTTTAATGCTAGAAGAATATCAACTGTACGCATACCTGAGGTAGACAAGACAGTACCATTTGTCCTGTATCAAGTTTTGGTGTGTTAAAAGGCATAGCACGTGGTTTGGCCTTCCTATTTACTGAAATGTGAAGGTTCATATGAGATGGGGAAACCCCTGGAGATGACAGAACTGCTATGATCTGGTAACCTCTCTGTCAGAAATATCTTTGCAAGTGGCGGATCATAAAGTAAAATGTAAACTCCCCAACTCTGGTCTCTTTTGCTTCCCATCTGCATCCGTTATTTAAATCACACTCCGTAACCCTGCCCCTGCTTTGGTCATCTCACCTGGGACCTTTGAGTAAAACGAGGTTAAAATGTACTTGCGAGAGAAATATTTTGGAAATGTAACTCAATTACAATGAATTCAAGGAGCAAGTTGAGAAACCAATGAGGATGAAAGAAATGGCAGAAAGGTTTCTGAAGCCAGAGAGTAACCTGAGTGGAAGTAGGGCACCAGCTATGATTTGTACCTGAAACCTGCGAAAGCTGACCCCGAGCTTGCGATTGTACAGCAGGTCTAACCCCTAATAGGCTTGGACAAGTAAGTAAGACCTTGCAGCAGTGAAAGTGCCTTAGTGCGACTGTGCTTGTGGGAGCTTGATGACAGTGTTTTTTCTCAGCTGGGCTACACCTCACTGTGTTTTCCTCAACATAAAGCTACTTCACTTAGGCTTAGTTCCAGCGTTCAAGATTTCAGTGTATTTTTAGCATGTTGTTTGTTTATCATCTGCCATGTATTCCTCATATCAACAGCAGAGCAAGTTAAATGTGGGGTCTCATCTAAAATAGCTTTTCTTGAAGAACACAAACAGCGCTTTTACACTCTCTGATGAGGTATTTTGGGAAGGAAAGGGAACTTTTCTAGGAAGAATAAAAAAAGTGCAAAATCTTTAAAACTGGCTGTGTCTCTAGCTAATCCAAAATGTTTGGATTTATGTGCAAAATAAGGATTTTTGGTGCAGGGGATTATTTTAGCATTTCTTTCTGTGGAGAGAAATGTGAATGAGCATGTGTACGTAAACGTGTGCAGAAGATGGGTACAATGACTCACGCGGACAGAAGAAAAATTAAGAAAGCTGACAATGCAAGGGCTGTTTTTTAAAACAGTAGGGGTGTATAGTGAGCATTCTTGTAGAGTAGCCATTATTTATTAAGTAGAGACAGAGCGAGTGGAGCTATACAAAAATATAATGAGACATGCTTCAAGGAATTTGCAGCCTATTACAAACTCAGAAAAAACACTGCAGGCACATAAAGTACATTAAGTGCTGGTACAAGTTAGCAGTAGCGAAGGAATCTGGCTGAGGTCATTGTTGAAAAGTATTGTGAAAAGAGTAAGACTGGAGGAGGAGGAGAGGAGAAAGTCATCTGAGGTGAAATTCTTTGGAAGACTTAAGTGGACCTGGCACCGGCTCCTCTGCATGAGGTGGATTTTATCCTTGACGCTGGGGAAAGATGACTTCCCATCTGAAGAGGCTGTCGGGGAGAGGGAAAGGGAAGCAGGTTGAACTGGAGGGAAAGGTTTTACGGTGGGACTTGAAGGCAACTTTTAAAGGCAGTGAGGGCAAGATGAGAGCAGAAAGGGAAAGCTGGATGTATACAACCACAAAGTAACAACTGAGCTTGGTTTGCGGCTAGTCGAGAAGCACTGCTTACAGATGGTACTGAGCTGATTTTTCAGGAGTTGAGTCAAGCCACAGTATTCAATATCCTATGAAATTTAGAAAAATGGTAAATAAAACAAGAGAAATAAAATAAATATTTTAAATAAATAAAATAAAACAATAAAACAGATAAGTAAAACAAGGAGAAATACATATTTAATTGATAGATTTACTACCTCAACATTGGTATTCCTTATTTCTTGAGGGAATGTGTTGTTTCTTAACTTGAAACTTGAATGATTATCTATGGGCTGTGTCATGGAGGTGATCAGAAAAGGGGCTCATCGCTGTGGGTTTCCCCAGTGATCCCTTAAAAAAAAAATTCTATCAATCCAGAACTAAGTATGAGGAAAAAACATGAAGACCAAAAGTGGGGTGAGAAAGAAATTACTTATTAAATTGCCCAAAAAGAAAAAAGGGGGGGAAAACCCCCTGGTTAAATACATTAAGAAATCTAAAATATGCATTGAGGTATTTGGCTTAAAAGCTCTGATGTTCCTGGAAATGCTGCTGGTGCCCACGCCAACTCATTTGCAGCTAGTGTGGGTACGCCTGCACAGCCACAGCGGCAGAGCAGCGCTGGGCTCTCCAGACATGCTCTCAGGGCTCTGCAGGAGAGTGGCCCTGAGATTTTAGCAGAGAAGTGAAGCGTCATCTGGATCTGAAAAATGAGCAGTAGCGAGGTAAAAACAGGAAAGGCTGTGTGGAGAGAGCTGACTGCAAGTCCCTGGGTGCTCCCTTTGTTTATACTTAATTGCTTTTAACTAGCACAGAAGTATAGTCTGGTGCGTGGGTGGTCCCCGCACTGCAACCCAAGGCTAATCTTTGCTTAGTTAAAGGTTAGTGCTGACAGTACCATCTTATCACTGCAACCTGAAAAAAATGTAATGGGACTTCCTAGTAGTGAGTTTTAGGGAATCTTTCTGGTTTCAAGGGACAAGAAAATAACAAATTACAGCTGATACAGCATAGCTATTGGGAGGGTTTTGAACCAGCCGTGGTTTTATACAGTCTGATGAAACAGATGACCTTACCTCCTCTATAATTTGCAAAAGAACCTACCCACATCTTCTCTTGTTTCATAATATTAGCGTGTGCTCGTTGGGGCTGTACACATTCAGTGGAGCCAAGCAGATCCAGGTAGCAGCTGAGCCTGGTTGCTCTCTACAACAAACTGTTCAGAGAAGGGGCGGATGGTCTATCTTCAAGCATTCAGATCATAAATTTCAGGAAGGATTTCTCTGTCCTTTTTATAAAGTACCCAGGAACATCTTCTGGCCTTGGATCTGTTAAGTTATGAATGCCTAGCTTTTGCTTTTCCACTGTGAAAACAAAGCAGGCTTGTTTCTTTTGGGTGTGATCTTTGGCTCTCCTTTGATGTAACTTGATGAGTGTTGGTAACGCCTCACCTCTGCAGACTGACCTCACTTACCTTTTTTTATGGAGAACATTGCGACTTAGACTAAACAACACTGCATTTAGATATAAATGTAGGTAAACTGTGTGTTGTTCCCCAGATATCTGACTATGCATTTAGGGGGATTTGTCTTCAGATATCTTCAGTTTCTGCATTCCTCAACTCCTCGATTTGGGATCTGGAATTTCCAGGGATTCTGGAATTTATGGGCTCCTGCATTTATTTCATAACAGTGCAGACACTTTTAAGTCAGTGAATTCAACCATCCTGACAAAACTTGCTTTTTCCAGCTGCCTTTCATAGGCTTCTTAGACATTTTCCAGGGATGCTCAGAGTCCCCGTGCCCTAGTAGAAAATGTCTGCTGTTGAGAGACAGTCTCTGAAGGTTATTCATGTGTGATGAGTAAAAGATGCAGGAATACTTGATGAAATGAAAAGAAGTATTTTGAAACAATTTAGATTTAATTGTATGCCAGATGACTTTTCACCTATTTAGTTAGTGTGAATATACCTTATACCTCAGCAAAATCTGTTTAGAACAACCCGCACAGATCTGGAAACACAAACTTGCACTTTGGGAAAAAAAAATTGCATCTATGGACTCCTGCCCCTGCCAGATTACAGGAGTTTATTACTCTTAGGGGAAAGCTTAATAGTCTGTTAATTGAGAAGACAGAGGATCTTTTACACTTGGCTGCACACTATTATTAGGAGCATAGCAATAAAGAGAACAAACCTTAGCCTACTTATTCAAGAAAATTTTGCAAAATAAGTTTAACAAGATAGTGATGGATTATCTGTGCTACAATGTGCGTCGTTCTCTGCAGACCACAAAAGGGCTAATAGTAATAAAAGCATTGATTACAGACAGGGATTTTGCTGATTTTTATTATTGCCATGGACAAGGTGCAGTTGCCTAAGCAAGCCATGTGTTTCTTCAACATTGTGTGAGGGCCAGCATTGTGAGAACTGTGGTGTTTCTGGTGCTTCTGACTTAATCCACAGGTTGCAGAGTTGTGACTCCACAATAACCACGGCAATGTGGAGCCAGGCCTAGCTTGCAGAAAGTCACTAATTTATCCAAAATCTCACTGCTTTTTAAACTTTGAATCCAGACTGCTAGATTGGAGTGAACGTTGAGTTCCTTGAAGGTACAGAACAGTTCGTTCCAAGGTTTTGCTCGTTTTGTATGCAGGCGAAACTGCTGCTTTTCAGAGTGTGATCTGATGGTACTGTGATTCAAACATAGTAGCACTGGTACCATGACAACTCCAAACTCAGCCGTGCTCGTGAATTTCAATCTCAACTCCCAGTGCCAGCCCCATCTTTTATAATTCCAATGGTTTAGTGGGGTTTTTTTGTGGTTTGGTTTTGTTTTGTTTTGTTTTTTAATGGTACAGTGTCACTCTGAATTGCTTCTACAGAGTTTAATGCAAGTTGTTACTCCCCAACTTAAACAGAGAAAAGCACACTTAACATTAAACTTGCAAACACTTCTGGGTCTTACAATTTTATACCTAAGTAAATTATGGCTCTGTAAACAAGAAATGATTTGATAAACTCTATTGTGATTGAGTCTTATCGACTTAAAAGAAGTCAGGCATGCAACCGTGCTGCCACTACGAAGTCTATGAAATTTAGATCTCAGGCATGCTTGTGAGGAGCTCCTGGTATCTGCATGTGGATTTGCCTGGGCAGCTGCCTGAGCCCACGTCTCCATTCCAGGGAGACACAGAGGTCTCTTGCAAAAGAAACTGTGGGCTTTTGAATCTGCATATCTAAATCCAGTACGTTTCCAATGGATCTGCATCATATATCACTTGGGAGAAGATTATTTTAAAGCAATGTTTAGAGCATCTTCACTGGGGAATGTAGAGAGCGTGCAAGTGTTGCGAAGCAAGGGTAGTATTTCTTTTTATGTTTGTACATTTCTTGTGACTGTGATTTAGAGATGCTACCACAGGTTTTTTAAAAAAGTTTGGGTTTTGAGGTTTTTTTTTTTTTTTCACCTAGCAGTGTAAGTTAATTTCAGTACAGATACTCTTGTCCTGTCCTTTGGGTATCTGCTACAGGAGAAAAACTCACCCTCTAGGGGTACTTAGGCTAACACACGGGACATACACCAGTCTTTTCCCCAAATTTGATCACCACCTGCATTTTAGTCAGACCATCATCTGTTTTTATAGGTAAGCAATTGGTTCCAGTGCAGAAGGCAAAGTTTCTGGGGCAGAGTGGGGAGGAAGACACAGCACCGGGGTCTGTCTCCTTGTGGGGGAGAGCCCGCAGCTGGCCAGAGCCCCCTGCCTCGTGTGGCCCTTTTGGGGAACGGGCTCCCTGAGGGAGCGGTGGGCAAGCATTTGTAATGTGCATATTTTTAAAACTTTGCAGTTTGCCAAAAAAGCTTCTGTTTAAGCCCCTACTTTTTTTTAAAAAATCCGGGCTGCTGTGCAGGAAGGGTTTGTCTGGCATGATGTGACAGCTACGCTATAAGGAGCTTTTGGTGGCTGACATGCCAGAGCTGACAAGGGTTTTACCAGAAGGGGGATTTTAAGTGAAGAAAACTTATTATTAACTCCTACATCTGCAAGCACGCGGGTGTAGCTTAAAGCACAGGAGCTGGCTCTGTTGCTGTACGGCATTTGTATTGACCCACAGGTTATACACCTGCTTGAGTTCTTGCTGACACTAAATTTCCAGTATTTTCTTCTGTGAAGTTGTTTAAAAATCCATATAATTGGGGCCGTTGCGACAAACTGTTTCTGGTGTAGGTGACCGCTTTCCAGCAGGCAGGCACAGCACCCAGGAGGGCAGGGCCCTGCTGGCCCCATGGCACCATCCCTGCTTGGCCAGGCCGGGCCACAGGTTCCGGCACCATGGTGGGCCTGTCCCTGCCTCCCTCATGGCAGGGCCCGTCTGACCCCTCAGTGGCCATGGGGACTGTGGCCGCCTCCAGGCCACCCTCGCTCCCTGTGGAGGTGGTGGGACCTGCCTTGGCCTGCCGTGGTGGGTGGCCCAGGCCATGTCCCTAGCAGCCCTGTGCCATGGCAGGAATGGGGAAAAATAATGCCTGTCGAGCTCTCAGATGAGGCACTTTTCCTTGTTCAGGAGTAGCAGAGGGCAGGAGCCCAGGCAGTGTGTCTGGTGGTGGTCTCTGAGAGTGCTGGAAGATGCATGGAATTTGCTTGCAAGATGTGTACCATCCACTGACATCTTTTTGTAAATCCCAAAAGGGGGAAAAAAAGAACAACCCAGCCCCAAGATGAAGAAGGGGAACTTTTCAAACCTTTCTTTGAAATGCGTTTCTAAAAAATGCAGCAGATCTATTGTCTTATGACGAGTGCTGACTAGCCTGAAGTCTCCTGATACAAATTCTGTCAGCTCTGCCAAGAGCTGAGATTATTTTGGGCTCGTCCGGATCATGTCAAACCCGTTCTCCACCTGGCACCGAGCGTACCGATGTGCTGCTCTGGCTGGGTCATGCTGCTGCTTTGACCAGGTCAGGTATGATGCAGACATAAAAACCAAACAGGTGTCCGACGTGGGAATGTGCTGGAGCTGGCATTTCCTCCCAAGTCCTCCCATCCCGGGAGCAAGAGAGAAAGGTTCACTATGCCACCCACAGGAGAGGACTTCTGTGGGCCAGGACTCACAGGGGCACTTGGAGATTGTTCAGAAAGTGGGGGACAGGGCTTGAGGAGAGTGGTTCTGCTGTGGCAGCTCTTCTCCGCCAACAACTTGATAAAATCTTGCAGCCAGCCGAATCACCACCAACTCTGTGTCTGTAGGTCTTGCTAGGACAAAATTGAGTACCGCGGCTAGTATGGCATTTCTGGTGCGCCCAGATCTGCGAGCTGCTTAACAGAGTGAAGGTAATCTGAGAAAACCTGATGCCTGCTGGAACTGTCCATGGAGAAATCTGGAATAAGACACTGTCGAAATACAGAAGGCAGTACAGTAGCTGATACTGGCTTCCTGACCAAGGGTTTCATAGACCCTTTCTCCCCAAGAGTGAGGGGTGATGTGCTGGACGTAGAGAAATGTCAATGCAGCCAGCCAGTCATTGGTGTCACCAGCTAGGGAGGAATCTCAGCCATTCCACAAAGCAAGCGAGTGACGGAGACTGAAACGTGCCCAGTGAAGGGAGGGGAAGTTTCTCTGTCTGAAACTGCTGTTCTTTTTTCACATTGGTGAAACTCAAGTCTGCACAACTATGTTTGCAGAGAAGTGTGAAAATTCCTCGCAAGAAAAACTTGTGATAACAGTTGGTGTGCTTTGCAGACCAGAGATGCTGACAGACGGCTCTCAGGAAGTGAATAGGAAGACGGCATGAGAATATTAACATCTGCCCACCAGGAACGGAGCACTGGGACCACATTTTCAACAACTGAAATGAACAGACAGAGTTTGGGCAGCTGCCTTTGAATGTGGAACCTTCAAACATTTGCATCTCTCCTCTGCAATTTGACAGCCCGATCATGTGTAATACTGCTGGTGGCTGATCTTTCCCCATACACTTGGTTTCCATTGCTGCAAACTGACTGGGTGCTCTGATAGCTTGCCAACTGTTAGAATTTTAAGGAAACAAACACTTTGCAATTATTCTTTTTTAAATGTTTTAATATGTTCAGATGTGGAAGTACTTAACTGCATAATGCCCCAGATGTCTGAAGGCCTCTTAGGGATGAGAATGTGCATTGGTGATATTGTAGCCTGGGACCGTGCTTTTTGTGTGTTTTAGGAATGACTACAACTAGTAAAGGAAATTTAGGACAGGAAAACACCTACCTAAAGAAGAGATTGACTACAGATGGAGTCGTGCTGAATAATTCTGAAAACCAAGCAATATTTAACATGCAGATAACATGAAGATAAGACTGAAACTCAGCCATTCAAAAAGCAAGTTAAAGTAGGTCAGCAAGTTTAGACCCAGCACTGCAGTTTGAATAACTCACAGAAAGTATCTGCATATTTTTCAAAACATAGGCACTGCCTAAAGCCATTGCTTTGCAGCAGATCCAGAAGACGACTGAACATCCAAAAGTCTGATCCAAGACCTTCCAATGCTGCAATAACATAGAAAATGAGACTAAATAATAATCCTTTTTTAAGAAGTGTTCTGTCAGGGAAAAAATTTAAAAGGGTTAAGCCTCAGCTGACACGAGCCCTACTTCTCATATGAGCTTACTAGGAACAATGGTAGGAATACGTCTCTGTGAGAGCAAGCCAAGCAAGAAGCTTGGTTTTGGACTTTGAGTCATACCATGTCCCACTTTGGGGTTTGTGTGGTGCCACAATCCTTCCCTCTGGTTCAGTCCTGCCCACCACTGGCTGCTTCATGCAAGGCAGAGCCTACCTACAGCCAGGGATACGGAAAACCTCCCTGCACATGACAACAGTAATTCAGTGTTAGAGCGTGGAGGAGAAAAGGTAGCAAGTATTCAGCTTCCCTTGGGCAATGTGGGTTAGTACTATGGAGGTAATGCCTCTCTCAGATCCCAGCAGGGTGGGCAAGTCCTATGAGAAACAACTGTACTGGTCGCTGTTAGGAAAGCACTCAGCAGGATCACTGTTTCCTCACAGGGGTCCAATGCTACTAATAAAAATAGAGTTACCGTTAACTTGTTACTGAGGAAGAGCAGCAGCATCGGCCAATTACTGGGGCTGGTAGGTGACTTCTCCCTTTTTCTGTTGGTATTTCTTCTCTCCTGAAAACACGGAAACTTCTGGTTCTGGCATACTGTTTCTCTGCAGGTTTTTAGCTCAAAACAAGAGAGTTGGTTTAAAAAAACAAAAAAAAAAAGACCAAAAAAAAAAAGAAAAAACCAACCCAGAATAAAGTGACACCACGTAGCTGGCTAGAATCCTTAATCTCTCTTGATAGCACAGGAAAGCTTGTACAGACTTTCACAGTGAATGACTCAGGTTGGTATTTAAATTTATTTGAGAAGAAATCAACCTAAAAATATAAGTGAAGACTGATGCAGTTTTCTAGGTTAGGTCTGCCTTATTTAGTGAGCCTCATTACATGTTCAATGACATAAAACCAGGTGGCAGTTGACACACTAAACCAGTCTAAACAGGTCACAGTCTGCTCCAATGTCAATCATTTGCCTGGGGTCAGGAAGTAAAAGTAGGCCATGACTTCATTTCTAAAAACATCAGATTCAGTTTTGTTCCTTGTTAGTTCTGGTCAACTCTCATGTTGAAATACAGTGGTCACGTGCGTCCCATGTAAGTAGCTGAACCTTAGACTGTATCTTCAGTAGGAAGCCGCTGCACAAGTTTGCTGCTGCTCCTCACTGTGCAGTGTCCACCCCTTCCTTTTTTGGCTGCTGAAGGGGTGGTTGTTTATTATCCCTCCTGCCTCAAGCAAAAATCATTTCAAATTTCACAGAACAGCTCTCTTAAACAGCTTGCTCTATGTATGCCAAAGGTATATGCAGTCACAAAACATACTTACTGGGGTAAAAGTCATAGCTAATAGACTGGCATCATGATCTTTCCTTTGGTGCAGCTCTGGTGATTTACGTCAGCTGATTGATACCTCTGGCAACTCTCTTTTCAGTTAGCAGGGTAATTACAATAATATACCTTCTTGCTAAAATAGAGTTTTCTGAAAATATATTGTATACAGCAGCCAGCCAAAAGCTGATGCTGTGTGAAAAGAGGGCTTTTGTAAAACTGCATTTTCTATGAAACAAAGATTTATTTCGATGGACAGCACTTAATGGTACAATCCTACCGGGGTCATTCCTTGGTTTCCTATCTCGAAGTAGTTACCGTGTAGGAAAAAAATTAATATTCCTTGAAGTATCAAAGCACAGAATCACAGAATGGCGGGGGTTGGAAGGGATCTCTAGAGATCATGTAGTCCAACCCCCCCTGCCAAAGCAGGTTCACCT
>RSEF01000001.1:120296660-120322727 GCA_003993805.1 Himantopus leucocephalus | reverse complement strand
TTTTTTTACAGAAAGCCAGTGATCTAGTAAAGCCAAAGTTGTGCAGGACTCCTGAGCTCATTATGTGCTCTGCTACACAACTTTGAGAGTGATATTTTGCTCTGTGGCATGCTAGCTGTAAAATGAGGATATTAGTGCTTGCTTTTTTTAGTGAGCTTATTTGAGGTGAGATAAGTGTGAAGGGGTAATTATACGTTATTACTATGATAACACTGTTCTTTTTAATGTATGGTTTCATGCAATACTTCCTAAAAATCTTATTGCTATGCCATTGAAGCATTCATTAGCCTTTTCCCTGTTAAGCTATGATTTTTCATTTTTTTTTGCAAGACAGCATGATTTTTCTGCTGTAACTGTCTTTCTGGCTGGGGACTTTCAACCAATGCCAAATTGAAAGAAAGAGAATAGGTTTCTCTTTCAGTAGGCTTTTCTTGGCAGTCACATGAAATGGATACAATCTGGAATTTAATAGAAGAGTTTTAGGGTGGAAATAATTTTCTTTTTATTTGGCTATCTAAAATTTTGCCATGCAGTCGAGGTTAATTGTGTAGCTAAATATTTTCTAGTGAGTACCTAAGTCAGCTGTCAGTCTTCCTCGTAGTCTGGTTATTCTTTTTGAGTCTGCTGTAGAAACAATTTCATTGATCCAACGTAATGCATATTTTCACATATGAAAAGAAATGAGTTTTCTTTCTATTCCAGAGTTATGATTTTTTTTTAACCTGCATGTACAAGGTTCTGTATTTAAAAAGTGTAAGTGGATTTAGAGGTAGCAGAAATAATTTATGACAAGTAGTAATGCAAGGGAGGTCAAGAGCACAGAATTCTTTCTTCTTGGGATTTCAGTTTGTTGCTACCAAGAATCCGTCTAGCCAAGAGACAATTATTCCTGCCCTATTATAAAGCTATAAATAACTGAAATTTCAGTTGCATTTATTCACAGAGCTGAAGAGATTACTAAGCACAGCTTGGTTTAGATGTATTTTCTGAGACATAAAGCTTTTACCTGAGTTTTCCTCTGAAGTTTGAGCCTATAGTGGGTTAGATGCTTATTTATAAGGGCATCAGGTAGCAGAAGGTCAAAAAGGGAGGTCTGTTCTGTTTGTCGGTGTCTCTAGACTAGAGCAGGGCACAATTCAGGACACCAGAGTTAAGTTGTAAAGTTATAAGGTGGAAGCTGGACTGTGGTCTTTTTGCAGTGCTGAGTTTTCTTACCCTGAGTAGGAGCATATGTGAAATCCCGTGGCTTATTTAAGCTTGTGTGACATCTTAGAAGCACTAGTAAAACAGGCAGGGTGTGCTTCTTTCAGGGTGTCACATGAGGTTGCACTTGAATTTTGTGGATTCTGTTAGGTGCAGAAGCTTGATCATCTACTCTGACAGATGCATGGAAACTCCACAAGTTCAACATAATTCCTTCTTCATTTTAGATGGCAAAATCTGTGACACGGGAAAGGGCTGTATGGTTGAATGAATCATGGCATACAAGAAGTCTGTAACTCAGATCTGTTTTTCCTGACTCCTACTCCACGGATATCTCTTCCCTTACTCTACTGTCATGCTGTCATTATGTGCCATCTAGGCTTAGTTACTGATACAATGGCATTACGAAAGAAACCTAATTAGAAAACAGAAACCTTCTCCTTTAGCCCTGTTAGAAATTAATATGAAAGGTGGTGAAAGACACCGTAATACCAATACTGTAAGTTTTTTAAAATGCATTTTATTCCTGGGTTTATTGAGAAATGTTATTAGTCGATTTGGAGCATCAAATGATAAACTGTGTAGTGCAAGGAATGAGAAGCTGACAGCAAATGATAGATGAGAGACAGCTAAAGCAGAGTGTTAATTGTGGTTCAGGTTTAATATTTGAAGCGGCAAGCTATGAATGGGAGAAAAGGTAAGAAATTATAAATACCATCTTCAGCCAGTCAGTACTGGAGACCTTGATTTGCTGAAAGACATCTGGAATGCTACTTGACATCTCAGTTTTAAAATTAAATTGAGTATTTAGGAGCCTAAGGCCATGGTCAGCCAATGACTGCAAGCACAACCATGCATACTTAAGATGCTACTGCTCACCACATGGCCACCGCCCCAAGCTGAGTCAGAAGAGCAGAGGTATCTCAGAAGGGGTATCAATTCTTCTAAATTGCCTCAGTATGAAGTTAGTTGGACTAGATTAAACTGCCGTTCAAAGTGGTTTAAGCATTAGAGAATTGACAGCTATTGTACTTAAGTTACTATGAAGCAAGTAACGGTAAACATTTTAATATTCGTTTATGAGACAGCTGAAACATATTTTAAGCAAATAATTTAATAAAAGCAATAAAAATAGTCATTAAACTTCTTACCAAGTATGCAGAGTGTACCAAAGACTTCAACAATTCTCAGAATTATTTTTGTGCTGTAGTGCTTGAATTGTCAATCAGAATTGGCAGGAACAGTAAACTAATTAATGGTGGATTACAATGGAATTCCTACAAACATATATATGACATCTAGATTAATACCAAATGAGGCCTTCACAATTAATGTTACCATGATGAACACCAAAGATACTAATAAAGATTAGACCAATTATTAGACAGTGTTGAACAAAAGAGGGTAGTTCAGTGCAAAATGCTGTTCAATATGAACAAAATCAGTGTCACCCCTTAAAATTTGTGTGAGCAAAATGATAAGGATCTGACTAAAACTGAAAAGCCCAGGCTGTTCTCTTAAAAATGCTGCAACCTTATCCTTTCTGGTGAGGCAGGCATACATGTTTCTGCTGCCTGAGGGGCACTCAGCATAGTTTGACAGATGTGTATTCAGCAGGACCAAATTTGGATCCACCCAAGGACCACCGCCAGCATTGTTATGTACAGAGAAGAAAGGATTTCTAAAGTTTGCCAAATATGGTTTCCTTAAAACCCAAATAACAGAAGAAAAAAACCCAGACCCTGATTCAATAGCTGGGCAGATGGCACGTGTGGGTAGTACATGAGAAAGTTTTTCTTACTAGTTTCTTTGCTGGCCTGTATCAGGAATAGTGTGGTGAGCAGAACTAGGGGAGTGATCGTTCCCCTGTACTCAGCACTGGTGAGGCCCCACCTCGAGTACCGTGTTCAGTTTTGGGCCCCTCACTACAAGAAAGACACTGAGGTCCTGGAGCATGTCCAGAGAAGGGTAACAAAGCTGGTGAAGGGTCTGGAGAACAAATCTTATGAGGACCGGCTGAGGGAACTGGGGTTGTTTAGCCTGGAGAAAAGGAGGCTGAGGGGAGACCTTATCGCTCTCTACAGCTACCTGAAAGGAGGTTGTAGCCACATGGGGGTCGACCTCTTCTTGTTAGTAACAAGTGGTAGGACAAGAGGAAATGGTCTCAAGTTACACCAGAGGAGGTTTAGGATGGATATTAGGAAAAACTTCTTCACAGAAAGGGTTGTTAAGCATTGGAACAGGCTGCCCAGGGAAGTGGTGGAGTCACCATCCCTGGGGGTAGTTAAGAGATGGGTAGATGTGGTGCTTAGGGACATGGTTTAGTAGTGGTTTTGGCAGTGTTAGGTTGATGGTTGGACTTGATGATCTTCAAGGTCCCTTCCCACCTAGACAATTCTATGATATCATCTCCCTGTAGACTTTCTTCTACCTCAGTAGCCTTCTCACCTTTGCCTCTGATTTTCTGCAGTTTATTTAAAGGATTAAATTTAGTTGAAGTAATAGATTATCTGAGGATTTATTTTAAACTGTAACTTATTACAACCTAGTAAAGTTTGTATGTGTGAAAATGAAGTGTGTTTTTAAAATATGCTCACATATTTAAATTAGTGAAAAATGTTATTACTTTTCAGTGGGGTCATGTGGCAGATACTTGATCAGCTCATGCTGAGGAATCAATGGAGCCAAAACAGACATATCCACTGGGCATCATACAGTGCTGTAGGAGGAAAGACAATGTTTGGAGGTTGTTTGCAAGGAGAGAAGTGCAAGGATACAAGAGAGTTTGATCCAATACACTGAGGGGATTGTTAGAGATGAAGATGTGTGGAACAGGTCACAGAATTTCACTCACTTTGCCTACCCTGCATCTGAAAACATACCCTCTACAATGGCACACAGTGGAAGGGAAGGGCTCAGAAGGTTGGCGAGGAGTCAAGGACATGGCTTGGCACACGCTATTTTGTCCCAGTTCATGAAGTGAACAACCTGCCAGCGCTGATGATCATCAGGTCACGGTGACCCAAGCCTCTATTTATTGCAATGGTGTATTCTTTGCTGTGTAACCACATGGACATGATGTATGTAATCTGCTGCTATAAAGAAAAAAATATATAAATTGAGGCAGGGACATGCCTGCGTTGAGCCCTGACTGGACACCTGGCCCAGTCGTTCACTTTTCCCCTGTAACCCTCTGCATGGTTACTGGGGTTCCTCGCAGGGATTGGAGTGTAAGGATATGATCAATAAACTAATAGCCGTCTAGCCCTTGTGGTGGTCCCACATTTCACCTGACAGCATCAAACTGCACAACTTTTTCTGAGAATCTTTTCACCTACACCCAGCATTCTCAGAATACAGTATTCTTGACAAATGTTTCCTATTTCTTCGATCACCAGTGAAATCACAACAACCTCCATGATGGTGAGCTAGTGCTGGGAGCTAAGTGTCTCCGCAGCGGGAGCTGCCAGGCTAGGAAAGTGTAAGGGACAACTAGATGAGCTACAGTAAAATAAACAGCATGATCCAATTATAGTACTATTTTTGGGATATGTTTTTAAACATTTTTAACTATGTTACTGAAAAATGAAAGTGATAAGAAAAATCTTCTTGCCGCAATATCCAGAGAGGTTAGAATGACTTACATGCTATTAGTACTTTATTTGATGAATGTAGCTGTTCTCTGTTCATGGAATAGCTCTGCAAAGTCTGCGATGCCCTTTAATGCATTTTCTATTCAGAATTATTTGACAAAGCATTACTTCAATGTTTCTCATTTAAATCAAGCTTTCTGTGAGATTTTGATTTTAGTACTTTTTTTCTGAAGTCCTGTTGGTTACATGTGAAAGGTAATTATGCTGTATTGTGTTACCCTCTGACTGGACAGCCGGTGCAGGCAAGACACTCCCCCATGCTTGTAAATTTTTATTTTTTTCTATAAACCTTCTCCTTTTTAGGCCATTTAAACATGATTGCATAAGTATCTGTACAGTTTACACTGTACAGAAATCAAACCAGAACAAATTTTGAAACAGTAGCAGGTTTAACTCCTGTCCAATGTATCTCCTGAACTTCACTCTGTATAACAGGAATACAATCTGGGACATAGAAGAAAAGAAAGATAAGAGGCAGATCATTACCAGCTCCCAAACAGCTCACCGGATAACCCCTTTGCTCTGTTGCTGCAGTTCAACCAAAGGGACAGTGTTAGTACAGTGGAGTTATTTCTGAACCAGGAAACAACTTTTCAGCAAAATCGAAATTTTCCCCATATATGCTTTTGGTTTTTACAGAAAGTTCCCTTTCTTTTGAGTAGCTGAAAGCATGACACGAATCTGCATTTCTTGTCAAAAGTGACGTCTTGCTGTGGAAGGGAAATGGCTGCACAGTAACAGGGCAAACCACAAATGGACACTGTAGGGCCTTCCTTGCGTAGATCACAGGAAAGAAGAGGTACTGGCTGAGCTTTCAAAGCTGCAAAGCAGCTGTATAAACCCTCTTAATTTCAAACTGGTGTTGAGACCAAATGGCCTAATTGTCTTAGGCCAAATTCACAGCTGAAAGAGGTGTGCTGATGCAGCTCTGCTACCAAGTCCTGCTGGTGGTAGTGTCTCTAAGACCTGAAAAGATTGGTTTTGCTACCGTAGCCAGTTCTGACTCGCTGGGTGAAATCTACCAACAAAATTAAATTTTTAAGGAAAAAAATGTTCTTATGTTATTTGCACCAGAGATTCTACTGCAAAATATTATTGAAATGAAAATTTTCTCTCTAAACAACAATATTGTAACAGTGAAAGATCTCTACATTAGACTATGGCCTTTGAAACTCAGCAATGAAATTTTATAAAATTGAATGGTGAAGCCCTTTTAAAGCGTATGTTTCAGTCCGGAAAGGAGCTTTCCAAGAGCTTGCCTTGTGTTGAACAACATACTTGCCAACATGTTGCCAAGCCCAGGACAGTAAGCCCTGCTGAGAGGTAAAATGTATTGGATCGGGTGTGGAGTTGTTCCAGTGTGGTTGCACCCCTCTTAATTCACTTGCATCATGGACAGAGCAAACTTGCTTTTGCCTAGAAAGTGGTATGTGGACATACAGTAAGATGCAGCTGCAACAATATATTTTTTAAAAAAACATAATACCAGGAGAAACATTCCCAGAGAAAAACTGGGGTAGAAGGCATGTCTGAAAACAATAGCAGATGGCATGATAATGCGACCACTTTAGAACTCCTATAAAGTTTAGTGGTCTACAATGAAATAATTTGTCTTTAAAAAAATCAAATGTCAGTGGATTTTTTTCCAACTCACCACATTCAGTGACCTTTGCATTGACTGTTCTCTGTGAGCCTTTGAGATGGAGCACATGCAGCATGTGGAGTCCCATGTCATGTCGGTCATCATTCTCTGTTTGACATTTCTTGTGTTCCTAAGTCGATATGTTCCAGATTAATGAGGCATTTGTTCTCAATCAAGAAGCTATTTAAGAATACACTTTTAATTGTAATGGGTTGTGTATGATTAATTATTTCTACATGGCTTGCTCATATTTTTGGATAGTTCAAAGCAGATTTTTTTTTCCACTGGGTACTGCCCAAATCTTTTCAATGTTCATGCTAGTTATCACCCAATAATTTATGGAAGCAAATTGTCTTCATGAGGGGTTGTGAACTTCTTTGAGAAATTTGCCTGGAGCTCTTTGCTGTAATGACCTTCAATGTTCTTTGTCTGTAAAAGGAATAAGAGGGCTAACACACAAGTTGCTTGCAAAAGCTGTGCGTTTAACTTAATTTGTGGGGTTTTTTGAAAGACTCCATTGTTTTAGGACTACCCATCTCACAGTTGGTTCCGATGAGACTATGTGGCCATTTTAGTATTGTTCTGTGCTCATCCTTCTGTTTTAATTGAGGTCTATTCTTTTAACTCAGCTATGTCTTTAGAAGAAACTGTGTTTCAATGGCCAGTACATTCCCAACTGGACCAAGTTGTTCCCTACATGTGTGCTCTCTGCATGGGGGAAAAGGGACATGCCATGTGTTTTCATTTGCAAAGCTTGCTTCAGACTTTTTCACACCCTGAAGAATTTCCATTTGTTGCTGTTCTTGAAAGGACAAAATGCTCAGTTCTTCAGGGCTCTGGGTTTTGAGGGATTATTTGAAAACTCTGGTTTTATGACTTTTCATTTCTCTTGGCTGCATGGGACATAGTTCTCACAAGTGTAACTGTGGGCCTAATGGTGGTCAGAACACGAGCCTCTGAGCTCAGAACAGAGTTTGTAGTCATAAGGGAAGAAGAGATTTTCTCTCCTCTGAATTAGTAAATAATTAAATTAATATTAATCCTATCCTTCCTGTTGTTTGTAGCTACAGAGATTGCAAGTGAATCTGCTGTAGAAGGATTTGGGTGCAGAGGGAGGCTCTTTCCCTTTTCACATCACCTCTGTTTGCAGCTGTCAGATAGATAATCTGATCATCCACTCACAAGATATGTTATCGTTATATTAAGTGGGTCCAGTCTAGTAAAATAATAGCCATGAAAATGCTACAATAAAATAATAATAAGAACCCAAAGTGCTTGTTAGAGCTGTCTGTAGATAGCAGTCACTGCCTTGTGACTGATTTTTTTACAAGTTTCATGTGAAATGTACTGTGGGCAGCTGGCATCCAGCTATTTTTCTTGGCTGTTTCCATTTTAGATGAGCAGGGGTAACATTATGAGAAAAGATCCATTTGTTCAAAGGGACCCATTAGGTCTAAACTTAGGGGCTATAACATCAGATTATGTGCTATCTGTGGGTGGCTTTTTGTAGCATATGGTGATTGAATCTATGTTCTCTCCTTCTCTTCTCATACAGAATATGTCATGAGGAGCGGCTCCTCCAGAAGAGCTCTCTCTGTAGGAAAGACATTCAAATTACTTTGATTTTTCCTAGTATCTATCATGGCAGTATGTTCCTGCAGGGCAAGGGACAGAGCTTTGTCAGTTAGGCTTACAGTAAAAGGGCGCAAGTGGTGCAGAATGACTTAGCAGAGAATTAAAAGGAGGGATAGCAAATGAAACAAACCGTAGCGTCATGACAAAGTGCAGAGAGGATGAAAACATCCAATAACTGCCCCTCACCCCCCGCCTCCTCCCCCCACCTCAGTATGGTGTGTCATTCAGGGCTCTTCTCACAAGTGCCGGTGACTCATTTTGGTGAAATTTCAAAGGTTAGCATCCTTCCCCGTTACTCAGTGGGAGGTCATCACCCTGGATGCAGATGCAACAGAGCTGAATGTGTGATTGCGTATAAGCTACCACAGCTCATGGCTGATTTGTTTTAATTTAAATGGCTGCCTAGTATATTAATACACAGAGCAGTAGAATGACACAACAGGAGAGCAGAAACACTTGACTCTTTCACCAGCCAGGGAAGCAGATGGGAAGCATAATCCTCTACTCTAACCAGTGCAACTTGGTGGTGCTCGTGGGTCAGAGCTCTTGTTCTAGAAAGCACTTCTCCTACCCTGGCTGTCAGAGGCTGAATTTTGCACTCAGAAGTGCTTTTGTATAGATGCGTGTGTGTGAAGGGGGTGAGCTGATGGCAGAGATGAGTAAAGAAACTATCTGAAGCACCGGTGTTGAACTCTGTGGCTACAATTGCACCGTCAAAAAACCCCCAACAACCCAGCTTTGAGACACTACAGTATGTGTTAACAATTTTGCTCATGAGTTTATCTTATTGCAAAGAGAAATAACAAGTTAGTTTTTTAGCCTGAAGACTAAGACACAGAAAAACCTGTTTGAGTTAGCTGGTAGAAAGGCAGACCTGAGACATGGAACAGCTATAGTTAAAGGCAAAAGGGCATATGTGGAGACTGATAGAGAAGCAAAAGTGAACTGTAATAGTTCGTGTCTCACTGAAGCTGAAAAAATGCACTCCATTTAAAATGATAATTTATGGAGGTCTGATTGCCAGGTATTCAATTTGGTCCTGGAATCACTTGAACTCAGATTATATTTGTGAAACGGTCATGCTTTGCACAAATATTGTCAGTGTCAGCTGTATTGAACAGTCTGCTTTTTCTTTTTTTTTTTTTGTATTAAGCATAATTATAATTACTTGAGTAAAATGACAATTATGTCCAAAAGGGACCTCTTCCAATAAAAAATTGTGCTATGCTACCTACTGCAAGTCTCATAAATGGTTTCATAATCAGATTCAGTCATCCCTTCCTCTATCTGAATGGCCTGTAACCCACAGAATCTGTTGTTAATTTGTGAGTTTGGGGTTTGAACAGAGCTTGCTGAGAAGGTCATGCAGAGTTAGTGCCAAGCACCCTCTTCGAGGAGACTTAAATACGGCTGGGCTGGTCCAACTAGACTGTCTCATAAGGTCACCACCATTAGCTGAATTTTGGGACTGCTGGAGATAGTAAACTCGTTCTGCCAAAATTGTAAACCTTTCCTACTTAACTGAACTTGAAATAGCTTGTGTGTTGGAGTCAAGTGCTGATCATGTAAAGGAGAGAGAAAATGTTTCTCAGAATATTCAAGGAAAACTTATCTTTGTTTTAGTCTTCATCTGACAGTGTAAACAAGTGACCAAAATGATAAAGGAGAGTTGCTTGCAGAAATGCTTGATGAATGATAGGTTAAATGGAGTATCAGGTCATGCAAAGTCTGTAGGAAAACTAAAAATCAAAAGGGTAGTCTAGGACAAGCTTCCCAATAGTGAAGGTTTGCAGGTCCATTGCGAAGAACGTATTATTTTATAGACGCAGTACTGAACATTATTCTGTGAGAAAGGCCTGGAAACACTATGTGTGTGTTGCATCCCAGTGAAAGAAATTCTAGAGCTGAGTTAGATTTAAAACTTCATTTGTCAAAACTGAATCATCCTCCAAAGCACGGGTCAGGTGGAGCAGAATGAGGAAAAAAATCTTCAGTTACGTTCTGAGGGTGAGATGGTCCAATCTAAAGCATGCTGAAGTGAGAGCTCGTATTGATTTTGCTGAGGTTTGTATCAAAGACCAGAGTCACAGGTATCGGTCAGAGCAACACTTTCAGGCACGCTGTGAGAGATTTTTGCTTGCAGATACAGCAAGACTGAAATGCTGAGCTTCAGCTTCCTTAATAAATGAAGCAGGACTGAACTGTTCTGCGAATATTTGAACTTTAATAAGCTGATCTTTAATAAAAAGATCACTTACACCATGGCAATCCAAAACACACATTATGAGAAATTCCCTAAGGACAGCCCAAATTAGAATTTGTTGTTTTTCAAGACGGCACTTATCCCAAATTCATGCATAGCAATCTACTATCTTCCAAGCCAAGGGCATTTCCTATTTCAGTTTCATAAATGCTTATCCTGGCCATTAGACACAGGACAAATACTAAAACCAAAAGTAACATTTTTGTTGACTTTTCCTCTTTTTGGAAACCTTTTGACCCACACCAATTAGTATCAGTCTCTTCGCACCTATTAAATACTCCTCAGGGAACACCCGTTGTACAAATCTGAACTTTGTTATGTAAAACCAGATATATTTTAGACTAACTGTTTTGTATATTTTCTAGCAGCATAGTTGCTAAAAGGTCAGCAAGGGGATCTTATCCTTTAGAGAATGAAGATAATGAAAACACCTAGACTTGACACATTCACCATTGCCAGAACTGTTGAACCTGAGCTTGTGTGAAAGAAACTGTGCAAAAAGTCCTGGTGGAGAAACATCTGCCGTAAATGTTTCAGTAGGGAAAAGATATTGTCTGGCTGAAAAACGTAGGACAAATTCATAAATGCAGCATGTTCCTGTTTAACAGATATACGTGGCCTTAGGGACCCATGTGGCTCCATTACTTGTCCAAAGTTCAAAATAAAGAGAAAAATAAGTTTTGACAGTCACTTCTGAGGGAAGTGATAACAGATCAAAGGACTTTCTTTTATTGCGATATTTTCGTCATTATGGAAAAGAATCACTCTGGACTTTAGCTGCTGTTTAAAATCTTTACCTTTTAATAAGTGAACTCTGTAAATGTAGCTCAGAGAACAAAGGTTCCTCTTTTACAGTTAAACTTTTAACCCTTGAGGTTGAATTGGTGGAGACCAGAGGGAAAATCCGCTGTGTTTTCACTGAACTTTTTACCCTTTGAAAAAAGCTGAACAAGTTTAAAGTTCATACACTGAGCAAGAGGTCTCTACTGGGGATTTCTGGTATTATTAACTTCCTGACCTCAGATAATTAAAAGGGAAGAGTGGAGGCAGTGCAGACTTTGACTCAACTTTGAACTTTTAACCTCTTGAGGAACGTTTTTAGTGTGCAAGCGGTACACACAGTAAACTCTCTTATTAACTTTCTTTAACCCATGGACACATAAAATGTCAGCAGGCCAAAATTATCCTTTGTCCTTTATGTCATATTTCTATTTGTGTAGCAGTTAAAACTCAAGGGGGATATTGTTTGGATACAAAAAGTGACAGAGACAACTATTTTCCAGAAACTGGCAAGTACAGTAGGCAAGCAAAAGGGAGCAGCAGCCATGAATCTGTCAGACACTGCAGCAGGGTTCGTAATTCAGACCATGTTGGGTTTTACCTTTAGGACATACACCGATATTTTGGTGTTGCCCCTTAGCAAAATTTTGGAGGTATTTTATCTCTTTATTCAACTGGGCTTTACTTCCTCAAGCATTAAACATAGTGATACTCAGCAGCCCAGGAGATTATGGATTTATTGACTAGGAAATAATCAAAAAAGTAGCATGTTGAATTCTGTATTTGAGTACATAAATTGTACTTTCTCATGGCTATAACATAAATGAAAGAAAAAAATCTTTGTTTCTTGTCTTGGCAAGATGCAGATTATCTGTGGTCAGTTGTTTGTCAGGGATACTATTTACTGTGAACTAGTCTGCGAAAAGATGTGGGAAGCAGTAAAGCTTCATTTAAACCTCCTAGCATTAGCGTTACTGGGATGTAAACCAGAATTATTGTGAATCCACGTAGTCACTGATACAAGAACTTAGGTGAAAAAAAAAATACAAAGAATGTTGAATGAAAATATTTCCTGTAACAGAAAGTTGGAAACTTCTGAGGCAAAATGTCAATAATTGGTATCCTCTCAATTTCGTCACCATAATAAAACGAAGAACACAAGTGAGTTTATGCCTTACGGTTCCCTAAATGTTTACTGCATATCATGGTGTTCCCATTCATAGCAATCATTTGTCTTCTCCACTAGGAACTCGACAGTGTTTAATGTAAATTGTAATATTCATTTCAGTTTTCTTTAGATGCAGAAACCCAATCAGAAAAAAATGCAAAATATCTTTTGGAAGCAGATGTACTAGAGGATGAAATTGCTGCATTAGGATTATTAGAAGATTAGCAGAAAAATCTTGAGGGTGGCTAGACGTTATGGTAAGTATGGATGCATGCATCTTGAAAGTTTTCAATTCGGAAGATTTTTCAAACCTCTTGATTAAAGCCAGCTGAGCACTGAAAAAAAAAAATCCCTTTTAAAACAAATAGATGAATCAAATAGTTATTTAAAGGATCATCCTATATGTCCTGGTGAAAAGAACTCTGAAAGACACAAGTCTTGAAAATTTTGGCAAAATGCACCTTTGCTTGGAACAGATTAGCCTGTTTTTTTATTGGTTTTCATTATTTTTCTGCTGCTTAAAAAATATTGGCTACATTACCAGGTAGTGCAATGCAATTCAAGTAGATCTGTAGAGCGAAACAATTAGTGTGGTAGGACCCAATATTGACGCTGTATGCATGTGGAGGCCATATTTCAGACTAGCTCTGGTCTGATCCCATGAGCCAAACACCCATAGTGGCAGGAGCACATCATGACTACTCCTAAGGTTTATTTTCTGGTCTATTTTTAACCTGGAAGAATCTATTTCATGTGCTCTGTCACTGCCCAACAGTGCAAACCAGAGGGCAAGAAGTGGAGGAGATGAAGGGATGCACTTCCAAAGCTCCCTCCTGTTCTAGGCTGAAATGCATGTGTAGATACACCTGGTGCCATTGAAACAGGGAGCAGGAGTTGGCGTCTGTGACCAGATCACATACCATGCTGAAAGCATCCTCATGGTTTGTAACTGGTGATGCAGGGGCAGGCTCACCCCTGCCGCTGTGTGGGTGCCAGCATGCGTGTACCGGGCTGTGCCTTTAGCGGGGTTGGTGGAGTGGGCATACTTGGGAAACCCGCAGCAGGATCCAGTGGCTGGGAAAGAGCTGCCCCATAGCCCTCCTTTTGCAGGTATATCTATAAGGGTTGATGTGCAAACAGAACAATAAAAGGCGACTTAGTGTTGATCTTTCACTACCACCAGCTGGCGACATCATCTGCACCCCTTAGTAGTTTTCACGGAGACCCACACTGGGATGTGTGGGGCCAAAGCTGTAAGCAGAGGGATGCTGAATGACTGTGTGGGCCCAGTGGTCAGAAGCCTCCACAGAGGTGTCTGATGTTTCCTGCTTGGGGTAAGACTGTCACAGCGAGTCTGAACTCAATACGCTGTGTCGAATCTGAAAGAAGTGTTGCCCTGTGTGTGTGAAGTTCTGACTCAGGGAAGAACTCAGGCTGTTGTTTATATGCTGGAGAAGTGAAATTATGAGTAGACTGCTATTAGTCAAAAACCATAGTGGAGGGAAGAACACTTGAGTTGCTACATATAAGAAAATTCATAAAATTTCTTTTTCTTGAAAGTGGATTTAAACATGATTTTTCTTACATGAGGCCTGCAGCTGAGCAGTGGGTCTTCCTGAGCCTTGGCCAGCCAGGTGCCTTCCTCCTGGACCGGGATGTGGCCTCCTCTTCAGGGCACCATGAAAGAGAGGGAGGCATGCGCTTATGAAAGCCCACTTTCTTCTGCCCTGCCTGCAGAACAGGGTGAATCTTTTCATTATGCCCCAGCCTTGGAGGACAGCACAAAAACCATGGCAAAGCCTCACGCGTGGGCTGAGCTGGTTCATCCCCTGCTGCACCAGTGGCATGAAGCAATCTGGAGGATGGGCAGGATTTCCCCTGCCCCCTTTGCAACTTTTAGCTCTGAAGATTTTCCAGATTTTCCAGTGCAAGGTAGGAGGCTTCAAAGTCTGGTCACTGTGCCAAAGCGGGCAATTTTTCATGTGGATGGCAAAAGGCACTCTTGGAATAGAGGCCTGAGTCCTCCAGGCAAGCTTAAATTCCTGAAGCAAAGTATGGGGTTAGTAAGAGCATCTTTGCTAGCAGATTACCCAGATTTTGTCTTTTTCCAGCGTAGACATACCAGTGCATTTTCCCCTGATCCAGATCACTGAACAATCTGAATTTTTAGTGCAGAGGTTTTCCAAAAAGCATTCAGCTTGTGGTATGTAGTTGGCACAGAAAATTTCAGCTGGAGCTAGACAGGAGAAGTTTGGCAAAGTTACAGGCGATTGATAGCAGGGTGTTTATCATAACAAGCGTTGGGAAACCTTGCTACCAGCCCCTCCTGCAATCTCACAGTTCATACACAGAGACAGAATATGTAAAATCAGCATGAGCGTGCATGCATGGGAGGGTGTGGATGGATGGAAAGTGTCACCATGCACATGAGTTTGTGTACTGCAGAGCTACTCATGTGAGAAAGTAAGTACCAGAGCCTGTCCCTAGGCATGGATTAAGGAAGGCAGTTAGACACACGCTTAGGCACTGGGGGTGCCTGGCAAAGTCATCTGTCCTTGTGCACCACTGTGCCTGTGGAAGCACTGACCTTCTGCTTCCCCTTAGTTTTCAGCATTGGTGAGCTGGCACTGGCTGTTGTCTGTGGCAAGACCCTCAGCTCTGCTGATCTACATTTGCTGTCCCTCAGAGCAAAGAGGTGTCGTGTCTGTTTTTGCAGACTCGCCTCCTGAGCATGGAGAATACGTTCAGCTTTTAGTGGAGATGGAGAAACAAGCAGGAGAAACCTAGTAATAGAGATACTTAGTAGTCACATAGGGCTCTTCAGGAGGTACTAGATGATATAGGAAAATATTGTTGGGACAAAACAGCACTGTATTTTTTCCTGGATGAAGCATACAGGTATTATGGAAACACATAAAATATAAACCCAGTAATTATTATCATCTGTATATAGATGGAGAGCAGAAGTTAAATGGTTTACCTGGACTTCAGGATGAAAACATGCTACAATAAGGTTTAGAAAGTCAAAGACTTGCTCTCAGTCCTGCACCCAGCTCGTACGCCATTACCTTTCTCTCATGCTGAATGCAGGTAGCTTCTCTTCTCCCTGCTTTCTGCGTGGGTGTGTGATGGACAGAGTTTATAAAAATTGGAAAGCAAAATTCTCGCCTGGCCCTGCACATTGAAACCAGAATAAAAGAGGAATCCTGGTAAATGTCACATCCCACACACTCTGCCCTTGAGTCCTTCAAAGCCAAGTGATCAAGGCTGAAATGTATTGCATGGAAGGAAGGAAGAGGAGTTAAAAACCTGGTCTACCTTGCAAAGGAATACTTACAGCTTAAATTCTGGTCAAGGTGAGTGACAGAAAGGAGATATAACTGAATTACAGACCCTGCTTGGGCATTTAGGGGGGATAGGACCCTACTTACTAGAGCTAAATGGAAAGGCCAAACCTAGCTCTAAACATGTGCAGTTAGTCAGGGTAATAGTAACAGTAGTAAAAGCTGGCAGAGAACACATCCACCCTTTCGTCGCGTGGTTCTGTCCTGCCTGCAGCTGCCTTTAGCTGGTCTGAGCACGGTTGCGAGTATCTGACCGACAAGTTGAGAGCCAAACACCATGTCTGTAGGTGGGAGCACAAGGAGAAAGCTCTGTCAACAAAAAGGAGCCATACTGGAGATCCACAAAGTGATTCCTTGAGAGCCCGAAATCAGTCTCTTCTGAAGGTATATGTTCATGCCCTCATCATGTTTCTCAAAGGAAAGCTTGAAAAATCTCACCTTGGATTCATTTTTGTTCCGCAGCTGTTGCTCTCTTAGATTATACATAAGTCTAATAACATGCAAAGATTTATCTGTAGTGACTACTACTTTTGCCAGGTTAGCTGATGGACGTGCGTGTCTGTTTTCATTATTACTTTATGACTCTGCAGAGAAGACATCGTAGTGTCCACAGGGATGAAGATGGCATCCCTGCTGAAAACTGCTTACAATCAAATTTGAGACTTGATAGTGAAGGATGGCAAGAAAAAACAGTGAATAGACATAGGCTGAGCAGGAGTTTTATTAGCAAAACAGTTGCATGCTCATCAAAGCCTTCTTTCTTTATGGTGAGCTGGAAGAAGGTTTTGTTTTCTGTTGTGTTTTTTTTCAATGTTAGTCTGTGGGGCTGATCAGTTGCTACAGGTGTTAAGAATGATGTGTGTGAAGTTTGTGAAGTGGCCAAGCACATACTGGTGTACAAATCAAAGGAAAGTTTAAATTGAAGATTGAAGCTCTCCAGGGTAGACACCTTCTCTCCTTTTTGCTTCTTTTGTGCCACGGCTGCATTTCCAACAGTTTAACAGAAGAGCATCCCAATCAGGTTAACAATTACATTTCAGACCTTGTTGGCTAAGCTGGATACTGGCAGAGAAATCTTCCTCCCTTGGATGCTATTTTCTTGCCAGGAAGGGAGAGCGTATTACTCTCCACTGGATAAATTATAGAACTACACAAAAGGAGGGACACATTAATAGTCTTTCTCATCTTCGTGTCCAAATTGCTTATTAGTTGCTTATTTTTTTAGTCTCAGCAGTGGGACTTCTTACACAGAATAAAGATCAAGGTGTGTTCTTGTCTCATGCCTCGTGCCTAATCAAAGCCAGATAATAAAATATATTACTCCTTATGTTCCTTGGTGAAGAGCTGTGAGGTGAAAAACCCACATAACTTTATTTTAGTTTAAATCAGAGGTGCTAGTGAACAGGAAAACAAATAGCAAAAGAAGTCTTCTGGCTTCAGACATATGAAATAGAAAATGAATGATCCACAACTGATTAGATTTTTGTTTTTATAAAATTTTGTTTTATTTCACAGTCTCATCAATACAAAAAATACATCTGAAATTTAAGACACATTTAAGGCCTAATTCATCTGATAGAAAGCTTTTCCTCTGACACATTTCAGTCTGTCTGCTGAGACAACACAGTATTTTTCTCTGATACATAAGTGATGCCTTACATGTTGTTATTTTTTATCGTTAAAACCTTTTCAGTGTGCCATGTACAATATTGCATACAGTAAATAGGATACGTTTAGTATTCCTAGTGTCAAGTATTAGAATGAGGAACTAAAAATAATATGTAAAAACTAACATTAATAAGTAGCTGATATTTTTAAGGGTTTTGTTTGGTATCAGGAGTACAGGATGATATTTTGGAAGTAGTTCAGGGACTTGTGTTGATCTAAAATCTCAACCTCAAATCCTACCTTACTGGCCAGAGGATCATCAGGACCACTGGATACTGTGCAGTACTTGTTTGCATGTGTGGGATTTTAAATGTTTGTTACTCATCCCAAAGGCTTCATTTTTTGATGTGCCACAAAAGTCAAATCAAAGCATGAAACAGCTGTCTGTGACCATAGTGAAGATACCATAAAATCAGTGGTCACAGGAAGAACAGAAAGGATAATACCGATTCTACACAACTGAAAAATTGCTGCTAGTAGCTCAGAAATTCACTTTACTTCCTCTTATAAAGGACCCTTATTATGTTCTGGAAAGATATCATTATAATGAATTAATATTTGTCCACCATCACATATTGTCCAAGAGGAAATCAGAGAAGAAGCAAATTAAAGGATCGGTGAGCTTCCTAACTTCTCACTATTTAAGGAAATTGAAGTAAATTGTAGTAAGTGAAAGTTCAACAAAATCAAAAAATGGAGCTGAGAGTCTGACCCAGTGAAAGAACATCAGGAGTCATCATTTGGCTTGAATTCTGGCTGTACCCCAGCTTTCCCTCCCACGAAATGCAGATTCACTCTCCTTTTAAAGCACGTTACCACCTAAGCAAAAAAATCCCCTCATCTTTGCTAGTCACAGTTGTAAATTTTACATGCTTGCTTTATTAGCCGATACACACTACATTTAGCAAAATGCATTTGTGTTGTGCCATAAGATGTTCTTGTTTACAAGTACCCTGTTCCCCGAAGAAGGGTAATTTTAATGTCATAAGAAACTTCACGTTTTGTTTCTAACACTGATATATGTAATGTAAACAACCTTCCCCAAGGAAGAAAAGGGAAAAGTAAGAATGTAGAAAGCACCGTATGAAAACTTTGTTAGGACAACGCCAAGCCTGCCTTTTCTCCCCAGTGGCGATGGGCACCGCACCATGCTCTCCTTGAGCGTACTGCCATTTTCTCCTTTTAGGGTAGCAAACCCTGATCTGTAAAGTTCACGGTGGCACAGGAGCTGCAGCCAGTTCCAGGAATCTGCTGCTGCTCCCTGGGTCAGCTCAATGTTGCTTTCATCAGAAGTGTCACTGCAATGGGAAGAAGTTGTTATAACGAGTTTCAGGAGGCATTGACATAATCAGGTCAGCTGGAGGTGCATAAACAAGGGAGGGGGAACAAAACCCACAGAGAAATGTGTATCTTTCTATCCTGTCCCTGGGAGACAGGAAGCAAAAAGCCTTTGCTCTCACCTGCTGGCGTGGCATCCTTGCCTCCCCCCTTTTCTCTTTTTGGCTGTAAGGTGTTCTCTTCACCGCAGCCTGACAGACCCAAGGACGTTTTCATCCATTGCGTGGATCTTAGGCAAATTTTCCCTTTCTTCTTGTTGTTAGCATGGCAGGCAGATGCAGATTTTTTTTAACAGGCTGCTTGATGGCTAGGCAACCCCCACTGCGGTGGTGTCCATCAGTGAGATAGAGACAGGACAGGGTCTCTCTGGGGCCTTCGAGGCCACTGGGGAGGGGAAAAGAGGGAACTTAAATGAATACTGTACATTGCAGGAGCATCTAGAGAGCTTGCGCCTCTGATGATGGAAACATTACTGGGCTTTTGTATTTTCTCCTCTTGTGAGCCTATTGAAAGATTTTCATGACAACCGTCATCTGAAGAGAGGCAGGAAAAATACCAGGTTATGTAATTTGCATTGTGAGATGGCACATGCTAATGCAAACTTTAGTCCATAGTAGAGCAGGGCACATCATAGAGCAAACTTTTATTGCAACTTTTTCAGTTAAAAAAAAATAATAATCTAGAAGTGTTGAAATTACTGGAGAATCCTCTTTTCTGATGTGACACTACCAATATCAAGAGTTAGGGCCTGCAGTCCTGGCTGGAAGATGAAGCACTGTGCATTTATTGGGCATTTAGAGTGCATACATGCTAGCATGCATGCCAACATTTAATGCAATCTCTAGCTATATTACTTTAAGAGAACTGATTTCATGAGGAGGAAAGATGGCAGATTCCGTTCTTTGAGCTGTCACTGTTGCTGAGCAATTAATTTTCTTTTGGAGGGAGAGGGCTTGGGGAATATGAAAAGGAGTCTCCACCAGCCCCATCTCCATTAAGCAGACGGAAACGCATTTTGTTCACAAGAAGCTGAATTTTTGTGATCTCCTGCAGCAGTGAATTGCACAAACTCACGGATTAAGGGGACCGGTTTCAGAAGGTCCTCTTGGGAAAAGTTTAAGGTGCTCTGACAAGAAGATGCAGTTGGCAGGTTAGATACTGTGACCTTCTCTTTATAGCTGCGAAGAGCTGAAGACTGCCTTTGACATTAGTGGGCGAAGATCTGCAGGGGTTTTGGATAAGACTGATGTCCTTGTAAGTACAATCTCCCGCTTCTGGCAAGAGAGTGGCAGTGTATTACTCTCTATATTTGGATTATTACCATGCTTTCTACCTACTTACACTTCACTTGCAATTTTGGATAAGTAGAGTCATCGTCTTCATTTTACGCCCCAAGCTTTTGTCTGGTACAGCTGTGTAATGTTAACAGCTGCTGGTTCTCATTACAGAAGTGGCTGCATTTTAGGAATAGGCAGTGAGATTTCTGTGCTGCAGTTCGTTCAACCAGTTTTTGAAGCACTTTGTAGATCTAGGTGTGTGAAAAGTACTTAATAATATTGATCTTACAATAATAAAAATTTGGTGAAATAACATTATGATCTATGTTTTGATGTGCAATTTACTACTGATTTGTTATACAATATGCAGAAAACCTTGGGCTCATGTTACTGAGCCTCGTTGAACAAAACCCTGGGTCTAGAAATTACATTACTATTCTGCAGCTCAGTGATTAAATTAAAAAAAAAAATACTCTATCACTTGTATTTACATTCTTGCTGCAAATCAGGTCACCCTGCCCTTTGAGTTCTGTTTTCCACAGAATGGGCCAAATCCATTCCCAGTGTGACTCCCTTGACTCCAGCATGGTTGCACAAGAGATGACTGCAGCTCATTAAGCCTACAGAATAACCCTGTTTTGATTACGGATAAAAAATTAGCATTTGGGTGGAGTCTTATTCTTGCTGGCTTGCTAGGTGGTTTTTTTTCGCTGACATGAACTGGAGCTGGAATAGACATGGTTTACTTAAAAAAAAAAAAAAAAAAAAAAATATACATTTTACCTGCTTTCTAGCCGTTGTACAGAAATAACCATAAGGCTGTAAATGACAACAAAATCAGAAGAGAAAATAAATATTGTATCTTGGCTGTATCTTCCTCTGTAATACCATTCTCTGCTGAAAATACAGCTACAGTTCTGCTGCTGCAAACACGAGAAAGGAATTGTGTCCATATGTCTTACTGCTCCTCCCTGAGCTGGGAGCACTGGGTGTGGACGAGCAATGAGAGGGAAGTGCTCACCTGAGCACCCCACAGAGGAGGTGCAAAGAGAGAGCCAAGTGCGGGTACTAGTGCCAGGAGCTGCCGGGAGAGGCGGGAAGAGGCAAAGGGGACTAGAAAGCCCTGTCTGCCTTGCACAGGTGGGACACCGAGCGGGGAACTGCCGACCTTCACTGTGGGAGGGTATGAGAAAGGCAAGGGGGAGAGGGAGAGAGCTAGCTGGGAAGGCAAACACGAAAAATTAGAGGCTTTCTGGTGAGAATGGGATTGAGAGAAAGGTCAGATGAGGTGCCTGGGGAAGAGACAGTGGTACTTTTTTGGTACAAAAAGGAGAAGAGATGATTGGAGTCAACCATGCTGTGTAGCAGCAAAGCTTTCAGTGGACAACTGATTTAATCCCTCTGCCCCTGTACAAGAGAAACTGGCCAAGACAGTCATCTCTCTGTTGTCTCGTCTCCAATTACTTTGCCATAGACAGGGACCTGCGGTGCCCCAGACTGTGTCTGGTGGCAAATAAATAAATCTGATTGACTAGCGCTGTGAACATTAATTCTCTGGGAGTAGCAACAGAGTGGCGTTGCCCTTTGTACATGCAAGGGCCAGGAAAAAATATACTGTAGCACTTTTCTTCCTGATGTTTAGCTGAAAGTAACATTAAAGACCTCAGCTCCTCCCAGCAGGTCATTAAGCCCCAGGAAATACCCTGTTCCTCTATCGTTATTGCTTAATTATTTTCAGCTCTGTAATCTAATTTGCAGCTTGACTCTATGTTGATTCTAGCTGCCGTATCATAACCTTTGCAGTACAGGAAATGCGGCGCAGGGCTGGCTGTACTGACGTCTACATCTTGTGGTGAAAAGGGCCTTTTTCCAAGCCTGCAGCTTCAGGAAATAACTCGTTTTCTAGAAAGCCTGAAACCTTTTAACATTCTGGAGATTTCACTTTCTCCTACTTTCTTTTAAAAATGTTTTACAGAGTTTACAATGCAAAACTGAGTAATAGAAGGTCTTTTATTGAGTATGTGCCATTACTCCTTAGTTTTAAAGCAGGATGTTAGAGAAATATGTCACACAGAGGAGCTGTTAACATATTCATTTTATTTTAATTAAATATAACAGATGCTTCAGGTGTTTTAAAAACCAAGGAAATAAACTCATAGCTTTGCAGGGAAGCTATCTGAGTATAGGAATTACAAATGAGATAAAAATTGAAACAATTAAAATCTTGAAGTATTATTAACTATGTACTGTCTAAAGCACATAGTTTTATTTCAAACAGAAATAACTGAGTTTATGCAATACGTACTACCTACTCGGTTTCTCTAGAAATCTCCAAAACCTAACAGGAAATTAGAGCCGTAGGGAGCCGTCTGCTTTGAGATATGTCTCATCACGACTCTCGTTCTTATGTCTGGAATTGTTTGACAAAATACAGGGACAACACATACAGTTCATAATACGTGATATATGAGATGCTTTTGAGCTCAAAGGTTCTTCTGGATGCGTATTAGTCATGTGAGCCTGCAGGAGGGCACTTAATCTGAAATAAAGCAAAAAGGGAAAGAATGTGAAGTGGTCTCTGAAGTGTAACTCTCCAGGAAAAGCCGTCAAAAAAGGCACAGAAGGAAATCATCTAGACTAGGAGATGAGAATGGGGGAAGCATATGGAAATTAGTGATCAGCAGTCTAAGGACTATATTTTGGGTGAATAACCTTAATGAGCAGGAAGTATTGCAAGTGAGACTGTATTTTTTTTTTTGCCTGTAGTCTTTTTGTTTCCAACCCTTGCATGCATATCTCTGAACCTTGGCTTCAAAACAGGTTAAATAAACCTTCCCATTGTTTTGCTACAGGTCTGTCTTGTGTCAAGGTGCACCAGGATGAAACAGAGGGCCTGAGCCTGCAGCTTGAGGGGCTCAGGGTATCAGAGGTGCAGAGGAGGGGTAGGAGTGCCTTGCTGTCTGTAGTGAGGGACCCTGGGAGGTCCATGCAGATGCTCTGAAGCTTGTGTTGCCACATGTTGGGTTGTGAGGCGTTCCCCATGGCTGGCACAGGAAACGGTCTTTCTCTGCAGTGTATGGGGGTACACAGGCCATTTCTCAGCCTATGTGGTGCTTATACCCTACGTAAAAACAAGGATCCTATCTCACTTTAAAATCTCAGGATCAGGGAAAAAAGAGATTTCCACACAGTGGAGACGGTCCATTCTAGGCAGCTGGAGTCAGCTGTGTGGGATAACTCTAAAATGCAGTGTGCTATTCAGCCTTCCTCGTATTAGGGATGTGGATTATGAAAACGTATGGAAGAGTTATTCGTGTTTCTCTCTTCTCCTCCTTTGTCGCATAGCTCTGCAGAGCTCTGTGAGCCTGCAAGCTACAGCAGCCCTTCTGCCAGGAGGACTGCCGTTATCCCCACGGCAGGGGATTTCAGGGGCTAGTGTTGGTACATTGAAGTGGTGTGTGCTAACAAACAATTACAGCGAAAAAGACAATACTCTCGAGTTGTCTCAGAACTGTTGTTCAAATGGATGTGTGTAGAGGGGGAGAAAAGAAAAATTGCAATTAGCCTCCATATTGCTATACAGGACAATGATTGCTGCAGTGCCCAGATCGCCTCCTCTCTACTCCCCAGCCCTGTGTCAGCAATAGAGGTGAGCCCCCCAAGAATATGAAATAGACATGGCATTGCAGTTGCAAAGCCTTTCCTCCTGAACAGTACTGTGGCAGCTAGGCCTGCCCTTTGAATTAAAAAAAATATTCTGATAACAGAGTCATCTGAAACAATTCACCGTAAATGAGACTGAAATAATGTGTAAATAAGACTCCATTGGTATTGTCCTGGTTTTGATTGGGATGGAGTTAATATTCTACTAGCAGCTGGTATAGTGCTGTGTTTTGGGTTTGGTATGGGAAATAGTGTTGATAACACACTAATATTTTAGTTGTTGCTAAGCAGTCAAAGACTTTTCAGCTTCTCGTACAGGCCTGCCAACAAGAAGGCGGCGGCACCCAAGAAGCTGGAGGGGACACAGCTGGGACAGTTGACCCCAACTGGCCAAAGGAATATTCCATACCATATGACATCATGCTCAGCATATAAAGCTGGGGGAACAAGATGGAAGGGGTGGACGTTCAGACTTACGGCATTTGTCTTTCCAAGTATCCACTACGTGTGATGGAGCCCTGGTCTCCTGGATATGGCTGAACACCTGTTTGCTGATGGGAAGCAGTGAATGAATTCATTGTTTTGCTTTGCTTGCATGTGTGGCTTTTGCTTTACCTATTAAACTGTCCTTATCTCAACCTATGAGTTTTCTCACTTTTACTCTTCCAATTCTCTGCCCTATCCCACCAAGGGGGAATGAGCGAGCGGCTGTGTGGTGCTTAGCTGCTGGCTGGGGTTAAACCACGATGGTTATATAGAAATGTTGTACTAATCCAAGTCCCCTCTTTTTAGTACTAGGGGAAAATACTCTTCCAACAAGCATCTTGAATGTCAAACTCTGCTTGGCTGATTCAAAATGAATAGGCAGCTTTGTGGTCTCAGCCTGTATTCATTTTTAGACTTAAAAATTCTGACTGAAGTCATTGGAAGACCTTTGATCCATTAGTAATGCAGGATCAGATCCTCTCTCCAGGTAAAAGACGTAACAAAAGGTAAGGAAATGGCAACCTCCCCTTTCTTCATCATGCAGCATGGTGACTCTTTTCTATGATCAGACACAAATGTAATGATTCAGAAAGAAAGGCCGTAATGCTTAGGAGAAAGGTTGTAAAGGGAAGATATTCAAATGACAGCTAGAAGAAGGGAACAATGCTGATATAATTGGAGTAGACAAAGGATGTTCACTTTGTGACACATTTTGAGAAACATCCAGGAACATTTGTTATGCCAAAGCGGGTTCATGGTTCAGTGGAAATGCCGTCTTCCGATGGGGAAGTAAGCAGAAAAGGCAGCACTCTGATCAGACAAGGGAACAAAAATAGTTCAGGGTTCCAGAGCAGATAGTTGTATACAAGTTTAGATATATTATTATGATAATAGTCCTTCTAAGTGTGCTTAGCGTTTTCATTTATCAGTTGTTCCACTGAGGAATGACTGCATACTACCGCTGTTCGCTGACAGAGGGGTCTTTTTAATTGACTTCATAAGCAGCAGTGTTCAGATGATCTACCCCCTCCTCCTCCTGTAGTTAGTACTTATGAACTAGAGACTATCTGTGTTTATTTCTGGATTTAAAATACATGATAAGAAGGCATGGTGAAGCCTGCTGCTGCCTTAAGCAATGTTTGATGATGTGGGAATTCAGATTTGTCTACTGAAATGCTGGCAGATCTGCCACACCAGTCTCATAACAATATGCAACAACAGTTAGAATCCTTTGTTTAAAGAAAAGAAGTTTGCACAAGTGGCTTTTTAAAAAAACATTTTGCTAGAAGGAAACTTCTCTTTCCTCATTCAAGCTGCAACAATTTCCACAAAGTTTTGAGGTATAGGGAGGCAAATTACAATATAGTTCAAGAACAGAAGCCAGAAGAAGACCTCAGACCTTTTGGTCTGACTTGAATGATGTGTTTCACCTGACTTATCTCTTGGTGATCAAAGGTGTGTGTGCTTGAAAATGTATATATATACACACACTCACACACACACACACATATATAGTAGTATATGAACTATACTAGTCTAATATACATATACATGTGTGTGTGTGACTGTATATACACACATACGTATTTTGCTTTGTTCAAAGATGAATCGTTCCTTTAATAGTCTGGACTGAAACCCTGGGAGAAAAAGTGTGTTTGCTTTTGGCGGTACGAGTAGCCAAACCTGCTCAGGGGTAGACAGTCCCAGGAAGGTTGGCTGGAGAGGGAGCATCCACTGAGCTCTCTTTAGAGGAAAAGAAAAATTTTGCCATGCAACAGCAGGGCTGCATAGGGTTTGCTCCACTCAGAAGATCACTGAGTAACTGCAGTCAAGACTGAAAGCAGGATCTGCCTGCAAAGATAGCACAGGCAGAAGAGGGAGCGCTTGGTAAACGCTTAGAATCATGGAATAGTTTGGGTTGGAAGGGACCTTTAAAAGTCATCTAGT
>RSEF01000001.1:120256207-120296560 GCA_003993805.1 Himantopus leucocephalus | reverse complement strand
CATCCACCAGTACCCTCAAGTCCTTCTCAGCAGGGCTGCTCTCTATGCCTTCATCCCCCAGCCTGTATTGATACCAGCGGTTGCCCTGACCCAGGTGCAGGAGCCTGTACTTGGACTTTTTGAACCTTGTGACGTTCACATGAGCCCCCTTCTTGAGCTTGTCTAATTCTAATACCCTTCTTATACCCTTCTGATACTTCTTGTACCCTTCTCAGTGGCTGAGATTTTTCTATGTCTAAAATGTTAATTTTCCTATTTTACATATTTTAATAATACCTGAGGTTTTCAGCAGTTTTAGGTTTTAGGGTAGCTGAATAGATCTCGCACATTTTGTGTTACAACTGAACCGTCAAGGCCTTGCATTTTGAGCAAAGGATTTCCCTTACGCACATAACTAAAAATTTTGCATGATGGTGCTTTTACCCAGTAATGCATTCTTCTGCAAACTCTTTCCAGAAGCTTCTTCTCTTCCTTTTAAAGAAGAAAACACCTTCTTCTGAACTTCTCATCTTTCAAACAAAATCTTAAGCTGTCTCACAAGTAACAAATAGAATCTTCAATGTCCTAAGTTAGATATCCATTTAAATGCTACATTATTCTTTAATAAGTAGTCTAATATTCATTGGTTCCTTTGTTATGAGTAGATTGGGGGAAAAATATTCTATACACTTCCCTTCTATTTTCTAAAGTACAAGCAGCTGTTGCTGGCACCGCTTTCAGTGTTTTGAACTTTCCATTGTGACAGACTACTGAAGATTTTTCAGTGGAGTTACCTGTGGACATAGAGGCAGATTTGGCTGAATAAATTCTCTCATGGAACACACATCTGGAAAAAGCTGCTATTTAATTTGCAGTATTATTAAAGTGATATTAGGTGTGGCAGAAACCAGCCTACGATGTGTCTAATCTGAGGGAGAGTTATCCATTTCATTTCATTTATGTAATCTGTCTGTGCATGTGTATGTACGGGATACTTCTGTGAATGTAATACTTAAAGAACTGATCTCTCAGTAAGAAATATTGAGCTCTGAGAGCCTCAGAGCCGAAAAATTAAATCAATATACCGCTTACTAGAGCAAGGAGTAATAGTTTGAAAACAACATTTGTTTGTTCTAATTTGCACATTTGACCTTGAATATGTATCTAAGGCAAGCAACATTCTTAAGATGTGGTGCCAGGATGTAGGTTTATTTCTTATGATTACAATTCTCTAGGCTGCTCTCAACCGTGTTTCTGTATGGTAAGCCAAACTTATCCTTGGAGTAAGACCATTTTAGTCAACGGATACATTTGGCCCATTAACTTTAGCCTGCGATAAAGTCAAGGGCAAAAGGATATTCTTATGCAAAGCAGAATCACTGTAGATATGCTACTAATCGCTGAGGATTAGAATGAGTATATTTCTGTCCTCGTAGCACCTTCATATGGCTTTTTAGCCTGTTTTAAATAGCAAGATTACAAGGATTTTTTTCTCTTACTTCTAAGAAGAAATCATAGTTTCATCTGTTCATACGAAGTGGTGAAACTTTATTAGGAATGCAATTACGTTTCCTAAATCTTTTAGTACTTCTGTGCATGTGATTGCTAAGCAATAGTAGTTCTAATTACAATTTCATAAACTGCCTATGGGCAAAATGGTAGGCTGTATGTGAACTTTCCAGTATTACTGTTTAGGCTTGAACATTCTTATGAATCACTTTAAACCTGCATATTTCAAAGGAAAATAAATTCAAAATATCTGTGTAGGACTGAAAACCCATTCTCCTTAATCCTGTATGTAGATCTACAGGAAATCAGCGGGACCACTTGGTTGAATATGACATCAATTATATGTAGGCTCTTGAATTTCATTTTAAGTGGCATTTTATAATATATGTTTATAATATGTAACATTTGGTCTGAACAATACTACTACTACTCCAGTATTCTGAAAACCCAAAAAACCCATGACAATAAAATATTTCATTGGCAGAATTAAAGGGATTTTCTCCTTCAAATTTAAAGACTCCTAACATTTTAATTTTGTTTAGACTCATCATGACTGGATTTTAGCAGCAAATACTTTAGAGTATATATTTTTAAAAGATATTTTAAAATATCTTTTAAATATATGAGAGCAAGAGATTTCATTCATAAAGAAATGCAGCTCATCGCTATATTTAATTACAATGTTCTGAACTGAAATACATAGCCAGTGGGAATAGGACTATTGATTAAAAACTAGGGTAGCTTCTGTTTAGTCTGTTGGAGGCTCTTCTTTTTTTTCAATTACTGCATGTAGGAGAGGTCAGTCTGATTGCATTATAAAATTAGGTTAAGAGACAGTATTTCTATCGCTGAATTACGTGTGATCCATTTCTTGAGAAAAGACACAGTAGAATACTTTTGCTCTAAATTCAGAGCACTTTGCTGTGCCTGCCATCAAGAGTTTTTATTTTACCCTTCAAATTCATCATTGCAAAAACAGAGATGCCTACAAAAGAAAGAACACTACAAACTGATATTCATATGAGTGTAAATAGTCTGTTTTGTACTCTGTATTTGCCTTCAATTTTCAGGAAATTTGCTATGGAAATTACAATGGATTTTTTGAGAGCATAAAGATGCAGATGGAGCATCACATGGATTTTAAAGAAGGGGATCTCCTAATAATATCTGAGAATTATATACCTTCTCTCCTATCTGACAGCCTAGCTGAGCCGTCTGAGCATCCCAGCAGGGAGGCAATTTGGCTGAGAGCTGCTGAGCTCCATGGACATGGGCTGCTCCATGTTCACCAAACAGGTGGCTCCTCTGTGGCAACAGTTTTTATTTTGTATTGCAGCCAGGTTTGTATTTGTCTTATGAAATATGCTAATTAATGAAATGTGATAATGTTGATATATGAGTAAAAACCATAGTAAGATCTTCCAAGAAGATAATCAGGTTTTGCTTAATGCTGCTTCTCAATGAGTTATAAATTGATAGAAAACAGAGCTGGAAAGGATCTTGAAGGGTCATTCACCCTGCCCTGACACTGGATTAGTCCTACCTAAACCACCCTGACAGATGTTTGTTAGGCCTGTTCTTAAAAACTGCCAGCATGAGGACTCCGTGGCCAGCCCAGGCAATCTGTCTTTACTTTTAGAAAAGCTTTTCCTAGTGTCAGACTGAAATTTCCTTGGTGCAATTTAAGACCATTATTTTTTGTCCTCTCCACAATGGATAAGAAGAGCAGTTTATTTCGTTCCTTTTTCATAGCAACCTTTTACATATTTGAAAGCTGTTATTGTGTCACTTCTTAGTCTTCAATTCTCTAGACTAAACAAGCCCAGTTCATTCTATACTCTCTCAAGAGTCATGTTTTTCAGGCTTCTGATCATTCAAGATCATTCAAGAAATGTTTGGTGAAACTCTCACTGACTGAGTTACACCTGCATTGTAAAAATCTTGTATTTGCAAAGCATTTAGACTTAATATAGGCATTTTTACATAAGTGCCTTGAATTGGCTTTTACGTCTAAGTGTGTTTGCTTAAAAAATAGCAATAGTACATCTTAGCAATGACCTTGTGTACCCACACTGGTGGGAGCACTCACCCTTTGACTTTTGTGTTTTAGAAACGTACGAGGGACAGATGGGTATCTAGTATAGTCACATGACATAACATCTGCTGGCGAATAAAGATTGTTATAAAGACATAAAATAAAGCAGTGAATGTGTTTACAAGTACTCAACCAGTGTTGCATATACAGTAGTGTACAGAGCTAGCTGAAAAGAAGGCCAAAAACAATTATAAAAAAATGTGTCCCTATTCTCCTTGAACAATTAAGATATTTTAAATGTTTCTGCCATCTCTGCAAATATATACAAAGCTGAATGAAGAAAGAATATGAAATAAGATCATCAGTCATCTAAAAGAGAAAATGCTGACAACAGAGGTAGAGCTCCTCTTCTCTTAGGGTTACTTTGGTTGCCTTTCCTCTCATACCTCTTTAGATGTCTGCGGTATTGAGGAATTAATTTAAGCTAGTCACTGTACAGTGCCTTTTTTGAGTGGTAAATACGAGCTTTTAGGGTGCAAATTACCTACCCGTATTTAGATATCTATTTCTGGATGAGACAAATTGCTGCTGAACGTTTTTTTTCTGCTCCATTAATTTTAACTGAGTCTAGGTGACTAATTTAAATGAGTAGACTCTGCCTAAGTTGCCAATCATATCTCTTAACGGGATTTTCTTTAGAGCCTCTAGGGTCTATGGCAGAAAGTCCATGTTGTGGCCCCTTTAAAAGAAAGCACTGAAGAGATGACTAGCAGTCATTGGGAATTGAGTTGTATGGCTGCAAGGTGGGAGACCTGATACTGGCATGACTCCAAGGGGAAGCCTGTCATGGGTGAAACATAGTTCCAGAAAGGAGAATTGTCCTATCACTTTCCAAAGAGAAAGGGAGAAAGAGTCAGAAGCAAAAATGAGTAAGGGAGAGAGACCTTCAAAGAGTCTCCAGAGAAGGACAGCAATCTAAAGAAGGACTTATGAAACAGCTTTGGTGGAGACAGTAGGAGAGAAGCCAGACATTTAGGAAAGAGCACTAGAAATACAAATTAGGACAATCCTATTTTACCTAGTTCCCAGGGCAGAGGACCCATAAAGAGGAGCAGGTAGGAATTTCTCCTGAACTGCTGCTTCCTNAGGTAGGAATTTCTCCTGAACTGCTGCTTCCTACTGTTATGGTTTGAAGAACCCACAACAATTTATTGTCATTTAGATAATTATTCTAACACCCGATGACCCTTCTGCACCCGGGAAGGGGAATCGAGAAAAAACAAGGAAACCCAAGGGTTGAAATATAAACAAATTTAATAGAATAACACTAAATAATTAACATCAATAATATGAAAGAATCAATACTGATCCTGATACGAATATAAAATATACAAGGATTATAGTCAGCCAATTCTATCAGTAGGAAGCTGTGCATTCCCAGCAGTGGACAGCAAATGTCGGACATTGCGAGTGCTATGGCTTCGGGAGGAAGGGAAGGGCTCAGGGGTCTGGCACTGGGGCAAGAAATTCTCAGGATCGCAGCCATCATAGAAGAGAGAAAACTCCCTAGAAAACTCTCTAGTTTGTACTGAATGTGACGTTCATGCTATGAAATAATCCTGTTGGCCAGCTTGGGTCAAGTGCCCAGGTCTCACTCCTCCTTGTCCCCACACTTGAAACACTGAGACCTTGAAACCCACACATCATAGCTGACTATAAAGTAACTATTTTCACAAATTCAGACACTAGAGTCTTCTAAAAATGTAGTTTTCCCAGGCATAAGAAAAGACCTTACTGAAAAGTAAAATGACTGAAAGGGAAATAAATCCTGTGACACTCAAACCAGGACACCTACTTACTTCAGGGTATTAGCAAAAGACCAGACTATATCAACTTCAGGACTATTGCTACCTGCTGGAAAGGAAGAGCTGGGACAGGTATTGTAAATGAAGGATACACACAATGTGCTTTGTTAGGGAGGAATGGGGGACACCTGAGTTTGTACTTCAGTGACTGGAAAGGGTGTGAGGAGACAGAGGACCTTCATGCTATAGCTGGAGGACTAATTCAATCAAGTTCAGCTGAAAGTTTGGGAATTACTTGGACAGCTAGAAGAAAACCGAAGCACGATGCCTGAAGGGCTCTTCTATGCTACAGAAGGAACAAAAGCCTCCAATAACACCTTTGTCCTGAACTCCAAGTTACATCATCTTCCCTCAGGAGCAGCCTTGGAGAGTAGTGTTTTTGGGAGATGACTCTAAGTTATGATTCTTTCTATGCTCCACCCTCCCCGCACCTAGCTTCTGTGGTGCTGTTTACCTGTATCTTTCGCCAATTATATTGTACTTTGTTCTGGTTCAAATATATTAGTTAGACTGTGTGAACTGAAGTCAGACCCCTGCCCGTTCCTTCTTGCTGATGTTCTCTGGAGACACAGCAAATTCAAGAGCAACTGTACATGCCTAGGTGTGAAAGCAGGTAACTCTGACCCAAGTCAGGTGTTCTTGCACTGCTATCAACTCCAATTGATAATTTTTTACCCCTCAACAGAAATAGGTGTAGGTTCTGCTTATTTGCATCGCTTTTATGCAGGCTTGAAGTCATGAGTAATGATAAGGGTAAGTGTCATAAGCTGTTTAAGTATCACACTAAAGTCCAGCTTTATTCAAATCTAATGTGTGACTCTGAAGAAAAGTTTGTCCAGTTCTGCCTTGTCATCCTGCTTTGATTGGCAAGGGTAAGATACAGAAATTTCTCTAAGTTTCGGGTTGCTACCTTTCTCAACCTAATCATTGGGTAATGTCTAATCTTCAGCCAAGTATGAAATCTAAATAAAGATTAACAGATTCTTCAATGGTACTCCCAATCCAGGAAATCTTCAAGGAGTAGGAGTTTGTGGTTGGTAGCAATACATGTGCTTCAGGCTACAAAAACAATTAGGTAATAGCCTATGTCATGTCAGGCCTGACTTACAGAGGGACTTTCCTGTCTGAGGCGAACGCTGGGCAGAGATTGGTATTCAGAGCTGCCCAGTGACTGTGTTAACCTAAACCTGTCCTTGGCTCAGGAAATATGTGAGTATTCTGTACAAAACAGACAAGTGAGACTGACAACAATATCTGTCTAAAAATAAGTGAAGGTCAGTGGTAATGTCATCTTCAGGGAGATCATCGAGGTTACAATCCCCACTCCAGTCATAGACAAGACTTGAACAGGGATTTCCCACATCATAGAGATGTATTCCAGTCAAGCTAACTGAGGGGAAGAGAAATAAGGACTAATTCCTACTCTTCCCAGCAGCATAAGTAGGACTGTGGAGCACTCCCTGAAAGGAAACAGGGCAGGATGCTTAAGTCCCTGCGTGTTTTCATCAACGTTTCCTGCTTCAATTTGCCCTGCTTCCATGTATAGAGTCCAATGGCCTACTGCCAACATCTAGCTGAAAGGTTCAGGTCTTAGGCTGGGTCTTACTTTAGTTGCCTCTTAAAGCTGAGCTGACACCTGTTAGCTGAAGTCCTTTGTTGACTAGATTTTTGTGTCCAACATTGACCTGTTGATGCTTAAGGTGTAACTTCACAAATGTAGTCTTAGCTCAAGAAGTCCCTGCCTTTCCCTGGCTCTGCCTTGGTACTGACCCCCCAGTACAGCTAGAAGTGATGCCACAGTTCCTCGGGATCAAGTGAAATGACCCTGTTTAGTTCTAGGTTAGAAAGGCCTTAGAAACATACCTATGTATCAGTGCATCTTAGATACCCAAGGAGTAGGTATGAACTGGGGCTGAAAACAGAGGCAATGGAAAGGGTGGGGGGAGAGGGGGTGGGAGCTCCATAAACTGGCCTTGTCACTGATGTCCAAATGGATCACTGATGCCCATGAATGTCCAAACTCCACATTGCACTTGCAAGTGCAGTATGTTCAGATGTTCTTAACTTATGTTGTTAAGGGCAGTGAAAATAATGGTGTAGGTTAAAGTGCTTTTGCCTTATGGTTTCATCTTCATCCTTCTTTTCTTGACTTTTCTGGTGTACTGATCTTCCTACAAGTTTTCCTTTCTTTCATCTCCAATTACAAATATTTCCAAACTGATTAAATAACAACACTTCTATTTTATGTTTCAGTGATGTGAAGCAGAGCTGATTAAAGGATAGGTAGGCAAGGACAGCACAAAATTTCTCAATGTATCTAGCCTGCAATCTCCTCTGTAGCAAGTTTCCCTTCAGATGTTTTACACAGTTCACTGGTGCACAAGGAAAATTATGTTGCTGTAGTTAATAACCTTATTTTTTCTATTAAATTTATAACCCTTACCAGGAATTAGATGTGAATAAGTCACTTGATGTTTTTGCTCTTATTATAAAATCCATATGTTTCCTGAGGTCTCCAAGTCTTGTCATTTAATCTGACTATAGTGATAATCGTTTTTGGAGAAAACGACTATCTGGTGAATAACCAACAAATTTATTACTGCCTAAAACTATAGAGGACATACTTTTGTTGAAAGGTTAGCATTTTCTGAGATAAAAGACAGACCCCACATGCTTGTACTCAGTATTTTTGGCACAATCCATTTGTGTGTCTTTTTTTTTTTTTTTAAACAAATCCTGACGTTGTTCTTACCTTTGTCACATCTGATCTGAAGTAAGTCATGTTTGAGGGCATTACGCTCAGGTCTTCTTCAGTCTTCCTTCCTGAAACAATGACTGGAAAAACCAAGTGTCTTTCAGAAACGCTTCTGAAGTATCGGCAATGCTGACTTTCCAACACTAACTGACATACCTACTCTTGTTCATTGGTGCGTTCTTCTTTCAGGTAATCAATGGTGCAAAGTCCAGATGGAGGCCAGTCCTTAGTGGTGTGCTCCAGGGCTCAGTCCTGGGTCCAATACTGCTTAACATCTTCATGAATGATCTGGATTTATGGGGAAGAGTACATCCTCAGCAAGTTTCTAGGTGACACAAAACTGTGAGGAACTGTTCATAGACCAGGAAATTGTGCTGCCATCCAGAGGGACTGTGACAGGCTAAAGAAATGGACCAACAGAAATCTCATGAAGTTCAACAAAGTCCTGCACTTGGGGACGAACAACCCCAGGCACCTGTACAGGCTGAAGGCCAACCAGATGGAAAGCAGCTCTGCTGAAAATGAATGGGCCTTGGTGAACACCAAGCTGACTATGAGTCAGCAATGCATCCTTTCAGCAAAGCAGGCCAACAGCCTGCTGGATTGTGTTAGGACTAGCATTGCCAGCAGGTAAAGAGAGGTGACCTTTCTGCCTTTGCTCAGTCTTGGTGAGACACATCTGGGGTGTTGGGGTTCAGTGCTGGGCTCTCCAGTACAAGAGAGACAGACATACTGGAGCAAGTCCATTGGAGCATCTGTCATATGAGGAGGGGCTGAGAGAACAGGGCCTGTTTAGCCTGGAGCAGAGAAGGTTCAGAGATGCAGCCTAAGGCTCAGGAGAGGCTGACCAATGTGTATAAATACCTGACTGGGGCAGGGGGAGTGAAGAAGAGGGAGCCAGACCCTTCTCAGTGGTGCCCCATGACAGGAACTGAAATGGACATGAACTGAAATAAAGCGTATTCCATTTATCATGAGAAAACCACTACTCTGCTGTGAGGGTGGTCAAACATTGGAAGAGTCTTCCCAGAGGGGCTATGGAGATTTTCAAAACATGACAGGACATGGCCCTGAGCAGCTCGCTGTAGGTGACCCTGCTGTGAGCAGGGGTGGGGCTAGATGATCTCCAGAGGTGCCTTCCTGCCTCAGATGTTCTGTGTGAGTCTGTGGTTCTTGCATGAGCTACAAGGACTACAATAGGCTTTGTCTGGAAGCTCCATCTGTGGTCAAAGATGACTTTTTTGTACATATTTTTTCTTGTTCCAGCAAATTTGCTTGTGTTTCCAGATGCTCACTGTTTTATTTTCCAAGTCTAATCCTCGTGTAGGAGTCAATTATTTTCATGTCCTCTTTGCTCTACTTGATTCTCAAAATGGTTTCATGAGACCATTAATAATTGCGCAATATACAAATTAAGACTTTTTGCATCCGAGACTTTGCCTAACATATCCCGTGGTTCTGCTTTCAGCAGAGTGTTCTTAAAACCTATAGACTAAACACAAGTTGGGGTTAGCTGTGCTTGCAAAAGATGAGCATGGATTTCTCAAACACAACAGAGCATCTTGGTTAAAGGTCAAGGTAGTTTCAGGATGTTACTGTATGTATGTTTGTTAACCATGGTACAGCTCTGAGTAAACAGCTTATTCTTTAAGCTCCTGTCCTCGTGTGTTTTCAACAGTAGAGTCATATAAGGGCATTGAGGTTGGTGCACCAAATACTAAGCTGATTCTGGTGGAGCATCCTCATGCCATCTTGTGTACAATTTTTAAACTGCATCTTGGTAGTTGCTTTTATCTGCAACTCCAAATTGGCTGGTGAGTGCAGCTACTAATCCCAACTAATTCTTTTTACCTTCTGTTGTTAATTAATTACTCTAATGCAGGGAATGTCTCTCAAGTCTAAAACCCCACAAAATGATTTTATCATTAAAATAATGATGTTTTCATTTCTTCTCTTCCTTTCCTAGTCTGGTTGCTTTAGAACAATTTTAATAACATCATCTTTCCCAGCTGATTTTTCCTTCAAACCTGACTCATTTTGGAACTGGTTGATTAACCTGATAAGCTTTACAGGCACTTTGTCTCAGTCTGCTGATGTTGGGTGTGAGGTGCCTCTGGGTTGCATGGTGAAGAAAGACTGTCACTGCTTGGCTTTGACAGGACTCTTATCAGCTACTGACAAAAGCGGTGTGCACTGAAGATCCTTGTCAAATCTGGTCTTAAAAATCTCTGTTACGCTTTCTGGCTCTTCTTGAACTATGCATATTTGACTGAAATCCTTTTCATATTGTACATCCCCTTGACTTCTCTGTGCTTGAATCTTGTCCACTTCTTGGCAAGTTTTGCTTTAGATGTCTTGGAGCTGTTTCTCATATCTTTGTTCCATGATTTAGCCAGTCAAGGCAAAAATATTTCCTCTGATACCGCAAGCAGAGGCTGCTTTCATCTGCCATTTTCATAGCATTTGAGCACACGTTGAGTTATTCTCCTTATTTGCCATGACTAGCATCATTATGTGTGAATGATGCTTAAGGTATGGCCTTAAGCAATGTTAATCAGTATAGATTCTTTGAGTGAAGGACCAAGCTTGTGTTACTTTCCTAACAAAAAATGTGAATTTGGAGTTATCAATGTGATGGTTCCTGTAGTTGCTTCTCACCATAGCCGAGCTGTAGATGGGAAGGCAGAGGGAGAAGGAATTTGCAATAGTGAAAACAGGAAAGGTAAAGCAAATCCCTCTGGCAGAATGTACTCCCTCCTCTTCACTCCCCCAGTTCATCTGCTGTTTTGTCCTGTGCATTAGCAGGCACAGAGTTTACATAAGGCCAATCCATCCACTTCTGTTTCTGAAATTTATCTCATTCTTAACTCCATGTTGTGACCTATTATCCCTAACTACATCTGCTGAGCTGAGTATTCACCAGCTTTAAGTAGGTTTTGATATTCTTCTCATCATTGTTATGGTTACTCACTTAATCCTTAGATACAAATGCTTGTGGTTTAGATGCTGTAAGTTGCAGAAGCATGTAAGTCCAAAGAAGGTATCACAAACTGACAGTTTTAGAAGTGTTTTTCCTGTATTTATTGCATTTAGAAAAAAGTAATCAAATTATCATGCCAACACCTGGCAACTGTCCTTTATCAAGAAGGCTGTTTTTGCTTACGGCTCCTCTGTCAAGAACTGTCTGACATAGGGAAGTCTGCCTCTGTAAACATCTGAAAGTGGTGGTGGTGGTTGCTGTCTGGCAATATTAAAACAAAGAAACCTGTTAGCAAATATTACAGTAGTTGGACACTCCCACAAACTGAACAGAGAAAGGAAAGTACATGAAGAAGGAAAGAGGGTATTTGTAAGACCCAGTTTTGCAGAAATAGAACAGTGCATTCTCCCTTCAATCTGTAACGCTGCGAGTCGGCAGTGCTCTCAAGCTAACTGTGAATGGAGTTTTAACTAAAGTGATTGCCTCACAAATCAGTGGGACTCCCAGGGCAAAATCCAGAGCAACTCTTTAAAAATATATTTCAAAGTGATCAAAGATGCATGTGTCTTACATTGTTCACCAGGGAGGAGTCTTTCAATAGCAACCAGAGTTAATGCAGTCATGAACTTGAGCATCTTTCAGCAACTGTCTCACATTTAGCTGAAATTATCATCCCATGAAACCTCTTTCAGAGCAATTCCTTAACCAAGCTCAGTAGCTGGAGAACAGCCATTACATCTTCATCCTTCATCTGGTAAAGCAGCAGAACATTTACCAATGTATACACAGCTGAGAAATGCAGTTTGACTGGTACATTAAAGGTATTTGGTGATCTTTAATCTTAGCATAACTGCTGCCCATCAGGGGTGCAGTAATGTGCTTCACAGAGCGCACAAGAGAAGACAAGACCCTTAATGAGTTTTGACTGAGTTGGGCACGTTGTGCCCAGTGTTGTTCAAACTGTCTCAGGCTTCCTGCCAAGTAATGCAGAAGAAAATGCCTTAGAGTATGCTAGCTGTCTATCAACCCCACAGAAACTTTTCTCAAAGACAGTCTTTGATTTGTGAGTCAACCACTATTAAGCTAGTGTCAAAACTGGCTCTAGAAGCAATGAAATGGAGCACAGTTCCGCTGTTACTTCTAGAATTAAAATATTAATCCTGAACCTAAATCTCTAGGTTATTGGTACTGTGGTGTATCCCTGGATAGGGTTTGTGGGGTGAGTTACAGGGCTTGGTTTCTGAAACGATGGGAATGGATGCTGGGGAAAGAATACATGGAAAGGTTGTGTTGATCTTGCAACTGACCTTATTAAGGAAACAAGAAGGGCTGTCTCTTTACAGGGCAAGCCTCACACTGTAGGCTGCTAACTTGACTCACGCAAACCTGTAGTGTGAATGGCAAGTTTGCAGGGAAATGCTGTGACCTCTCTCTGGTTCCAGTAGCCTGCATGCTAATCATGCAGGTAGGCCTGGTTAGACCAGCTGTGATGGCATATGGGCTCTCAGGGAGGCTCAGGGACTTTGCATTGTGTTGCTACCAGGAAAATGTCTTTTAGCACAGTGCCGTGCCCACAGAAGCCTCATGGGTGGGCACAGTGTTCAGCTTCAGATTGATACTGCAGTGCCTCCTCCATTGGCTGGCAAGATTGCCTATGTGTTTAGTCTCTCAGAGACTGTAGAAGTCTTTGAAGCAGGGATACTAATGTTTAGGGAAAATGCCAGGGAATTGTAGCAATAGCTGTGCAACACAGCCCTCACGTAGATGCTGAGTAGTCATGACAGCTGTAGTTGTCAAGCTTTAGCATGGAACAGTATTCAAAAACTGTTTTGCAGGTATTAAATAGCCAATCAAGCTATGGGCTGGCAATTGCAGAACTAGTAGATGACAAAAATACATCTTCTGACTTTGAGCAACTGACAAAAAGGATACTAAGCCACAGGTGATCACTAAAAATTCAGCCTAATTGCAAAGGAGATGCACAACTGTTACACGTAGTAGCTGACTGCTAAGAAAATATAGTTACTCCACAGAATAACCTGGGTATCTGGGAAGTATATTAATGAAGACCTGCCTGAGGTCTTCAGCGAGCCAAGATATAGACTGAGGATTTGTAATGATACCAACAGGATATAGGCTCTCAAACAGGCTTTCACACAGCGGCATGATAAATTTATTGTCTGAATATCCAAAAAGCCTTTCTAGAGCTTCGCCTCATCTGAGTTTGCATTGTTGTAAATATTTAAGCATTTGTATGGTTTGAAGTAATGGATTTGGAAATGAAGACATGAATTTAATGCTGTGACTAGGTTTGCATGGCAAAAAGAAACACAAAGTGTACCTCTGAGGATGGAGACCTCCTCAGCTATTGCTCCGGAATAGGTCCATATGTAGTTACCAGGCAGTTTTCATCATGTCCCCCTTCACTTTCCTGACACAGAATTCTTCTTTTCTTACCTTTCCTCATTTATCCCTGATTCCTGTTCTCAAACTTGTACCACTTTCTCTCCATGGCATATTTCATTCATTCTCCATGCGCCCTACAGTGCAAACACATGATGAAGTTACTGTGGCTTCATAAATTACATGGCACCAGCTGCACCACCACTGTGTGTTCTTAGCTCACAGCAAATGCATAGGTAAACCTCTGCTGTATGGCTGGGAACACACAACCAGGAGTCACATCATCACAGCTGGCATGCTGCGACTTGGTCACGAGTCTGGAGTACTGGGTTCCTATGTAACAGGCTGTATTCATCATGTGCAATGTGGAAGTTAGCTAACAAAATACTCCAGCTGCAGTAGCCTACATATAACAACAGAGTTGCTGAACTTCCTGTCGCCATAACTTTCTCCGAGGTGGTGGCCTCAGGTGCCGTGATTTTTGTGAGCATACTGAAGGAGAAACACTACATTCTAGGGAATGCTCACCAGTAGTCTCCTTGTGCAGGAAGGTTGGAATACGATTGCAGAAGATTTGAAATGTTCCTTGTGTCTTGCATGTACTCATCTTGCCATACAGTACCCATGTGCTGCATAACTGAAACTTCTCACTCTTTAAAGTTTATGCCAACACTACATTGCCATTAGAGAGTCCTGAGCTACCTTGGAGGGACAGTGCACCTCACAGGGGTAGCCTGGTATTAGGACTGTACAGCCCCGCCTGGGCAGTGCTCTGCAGAACAGGAATTTGTTGACTATGCAAACCAGCCTGGTGGAATGCTGTGTTAACACATTTATATTGCTTCTGGTAACTGAGCTAGCTTGCTCAGGTCTGATTTTAATCTTTTACAGTACACTGCCTTGTATCAGTGAAGATGTCTTGAAGATTTTATTCTTGACTTCTGGTGCAATGAGAGAGAGACACTCATACACATCTAGGCCAGTCTCTGTCTCAGTGGTTTGTTTGGGAGGCAGCTCCTTCAAGAATATTAGTGGCAGTATGTTTTATAGGCTATGGGTTTTTCTTTTAAAAAAACCAAAAGTGAAAAATAACAAAAAATGAAAAATAAAAAAAAAGATCAGTCTTCTTCCAGTCTTTTTTGTTGTTCCTTCCCAAGGTGAGCAGGACTGCTTTAGGACTCTACTTTTCTCCTTGTCTTGATATGATTAAAGTAGGAGTGACAGTGTGTTTCCAGAGGACTGGAGAATGTTATGAAGATTGTGCTTGGAAGGGATGAACAATGTCACGTTAAGGTGAGTCTGTGGCAAAACGAGTGTCTCACTACATGGGACAGGGCACCTTACTTTTACTTTAGTTAAAGTTATTAACCCACTGGGAAAACTAGATACCTGTTTGTGAAATGGAACTTCTGAATTACTTAATGAAAATGCTTCTAAACTATTGCTGATCCCATTTTCAGGCTCAGTAATTCCCAGCTTCTCTCTGCATTTACTGTTACAATGTCTTTTGAATTTGGCCTCAAAGGTTCAGATCAGTATGCACCCTAGCTATTAGTCCTACACATTAGACTTTCATCCCATTCCCTCCCCCACCCCACCACTTGTGACTTCAAGAAATTTTAAATGTGCATTTGGCATGCTTTCTGACCTTGACTTTTGAGCATTCAGGCCAAGCACTCAATCATTACCATATAAGTTCATACCCTTGACATACCATGAGTAATTGATCTCAACTCTCAATTATTATGTTAAGCTTATATGGATTTAGAAGGATGAGATCCTTCCTAATTAACCTCAAGTTTTTTTGATAAGATTACACTCAAGATTGACACTGACAGTTCATAATTTAACTGAATTTTAAGGAAGCTCTTCATAAATTGCCAAGCCAGGACTTCAGTGTTATTATAGAAACAGATTTCAAACCCCACTAAAAATGCTGCAAACAGGAAACAGTTTTGTAAGCAACTATAACAGGGATGGAAGATGTGTTAGACACTCACAGGGGACAACGTTTCAAAGAACAGTAAGGAAGAACTTGAATGGAAGGCTGTTCTTCACGGTAACTAACGGGAGCTAAACTTTATTGATCCAAACACATAAAGAAAAGTTAACATAAGAAGCAGATCTGCAGGTGATAAAACTCATGAAGCCTGGGTTCCACGGGCTTCCTGCTTGGTGGTTGGATTCACTTGGATCTAAAAAGGTCTTTAATGAAAGCCTTGCTCTGGAATGAAACACTTCTGGCATTTCCCATGTGAATTCTCTGCTGTAGCCTAATGGGTAAGTTCTGTTACTGCCATCCCACTGTGACAGTCCTCTCTCCACCCAACTACCTTCCTTCATGATGTTTTTTTTTTTTTCTAACTTAATGTCTTTCAGAGTGCTGTCCTTTTTCAAATGTGGTTCTATAGCTTCCAGAGGATCAGCTGGTCAGGGTCAGATCCCCAGTTACCATTTCTCTATTAAGGCCAATGTGGGCTGAATTAACACAAAGTCAATCAATCTTTGCTAATTCACACCAGCTAAGGAGTTACCTATAAAAATGTAACAATTTTTTTAAAATGTATTTCTAAAAGAATTGATCTTATTATTGTTCTGAGTAAGTATTGTACTAAAATTCTGAGAAACTGAGGGCTGCCTAGGTGCTGTACACCAACAGGATCATATTCCTGCATGACTTTATACTTAAATGGTTTCTAAAAAGTGGAGAAAATGTTGTTAGTAATGTGACTGAAATAGATGATGCTATGTGACACTGCAGAAAATGCAATATTTGGTATGGAATGAGATGAATGAGTACAGACACTGAATAAACTAAGATATTTCAACAGCTGATTATAGAAGAGCTGCAAGTACTTTCCCAGAAGCAGCGATGAGACTTGCTTTGTGAAGCAGGACAACAGTGTTCTGTTAGGGAGGAATTAATATGGATCCAGATACAACGGGCATTTTCATGTAGTGTCATTTTTTTTTGAGATTGGTTAGTCTGACCTTCACTATCTTACTAAAGACAGTGCAGTAAGTTTTGTTGGCATTTTTTTCCGCTGGTCTCACTGAGATTAGGGCATGGATTGGCAGTTAGGCTGGCCTTGCACGCTGCAGAAAAGGCAGCAGAGACTATTAGCTCACAAGCATTGAGAAAGATACTTAAACCCTTCCACATAGATGTTGATAAGCAGAGCTGTTGATGGACAGCTGTTTGCAACATTATGGTCATATATTTATGGACCTAAGGGAATCAGATACCAACGTCCTCATAGCTTGGTAATTACATATGACAGTCTTATCATAGAGTATTATCAACATTTTGAAAGTATGTCTTGAAGATGGAGATACAATAGGGCCTCTACAGTTCAGCATCAGACAGCAAAAAAATGTTTAGCACAAGAGATAAATTTTGAGATTCCAAATATATAGGGTTAAGACCTCGATAACAGAAGGTAAAGTAATTTCAAAACTGTTATGTACTGAGAAAGATAAATGTATTAGAACTGTTATAATGGCCCTGTAATAGACTCAGAAGAATAGAAGTCTCATAGAGACGCCATTCCCTTTAAGGGTTGGTTACTGTTCTCCATAGTCTTATTGATTAGTATCTTTATCAGTGAAGACTTCCACTGAAATTAATAGGATTAGATGTGTTGGTGAAGCCTGACCCTTGAAATTTTAAGAATATCTACAACATTGCCAGTTTCTGCCTATGCAAGTCCTTATATGGTCCATTTCTCTGTCACATCTGAGTGCATTACTGCTTTTTTTTNTTTTTTTTTTTTTTTTTTTTTTAGCCAGTTCTGGTTTTACCACTACAGAGTCCCAGTGAAAGCAGTTTAGAAAACCAAATATGTCACTTCAGTGAAAAAAAAATCAATAGCACACAAAATTCTGGGAAACCCATTCTCCAGGAAACATACATATATATTTTATCTTCTTGACTATGTAGCTCAATTATCAGCTATGCCAACTTCTGCTACTGAGACACTTTCCTGGCTCCCCGACTCATTCCTCATCAATTCCTGATGCTCTATTTTAAATGATTGTGTAGTTCCCCTCCCTACTACTTTTCAGCCAATATTACCCACTTAAATTTTGACACTCTTTCTCATCCTTAGTTTTACTCTGCTGATAAAGTGCTGCCATTGATTTTCATGGCAAAATACTGTGATAATATCTATACATGTTGAATAGGTAACAATCCTTCCCATCAGGAGTATGATACTAGTTACTTGAGCAAAGATATTGCTGCCTCACCAATTAAACTGCTGTGAGTGAAGCTTGTGCGTACAAGCAACTTCTTGTCCACATCTGAACAAGATCCGGATTTCAGCAAATTATTTTCCTCTTGAGCTGTGCTATACAATTTTAACAGGGTTTATTGATGTAGCAAAGTTGGTATTTGTCACCCAGTTTTGAAGATAGCTGTAGGACAAACAGTGTCACTTCACCCTTCGAGTTCATACAAATGAACTGACTCATCTGAAAACATAGCTGTGACAGTTACGAGTGGATCGAAGCCTAAATTGTTTCTGGAATAGAACCTTGAATGGTGTAAAGAAGCACAGTACCTCCCTCGTCTGCAGTAGGTTTGCACATACTCGCACCTGCACAGAATCTGCTTTGTTGCTATTGCGGATGGTGAAATTCTTTGGGGGGAAAAAGTCAGGTTACCAGCTGAACAGCACAAACGTGCTGCTGATCAAAAGCTGGAGATTGTAGTTGAGATATTTTAAAATATCACTTAATTGATGCTTTATTAAAAGGTCATCTGGCATGTTAAATAATGGGTGATTTCTAAAGACAGTACATGGCGATGAAACGGATACTGGACATAGACTTGTTTAAGGTATGGAACACTCTCACCTAAAGTGTTCTTTTATTTCCCTGGATGGACCCATTATAGTATTTCTGAAATGAATATTCTCCCCAGATTTTCATCATCTTCTGTAAATTTGCCCAGCTGAATTGCTAATTAAGCTTTTTAAGGTCAGTAAGTGGTTTTCTTGGCCTGCTCAGGAAAGCCCAGATGCCAAAAGTATCCCTGTCAGAGGTGTAGATCTGCACCTTTTCAAACCAGCAACCCAGGTATCTACACTAGACTGACAAAAGGTTTCTAAACTGTTCAGAGGCTGACGGTGATCTTAAAAAGTGACTGCCTGAGCTACTTTCTTGTTTAAATTTCTGCAATGAGTTTCTGATTTTAATTTAGCAGAAACATAAAATTCAGTACACTGATGGAGCATGTCTAAGACTTTTGACACAGACATCTTCTTTATCTTCCTCGATTTTGGAGTTGTTCATTTCCTCCTGAGAATCACAAGCCCTCCTTCCAGAAAGGGTCTTGAAAAAGACAATAAGTGTTATCAAAGATCTACCTGAAAAAGGCAATAAGTGTTATCAAAGATTTACCTGACGAATAATATACTATACTGGCCTCAATTAGAGAATGGGCATCAGTTTAGTTCTCTTCAGATGAAGCATTTCTTCCATCCTTACTTATGAACGGGAACAAAATTGCTGTTTCATCTCCCTCGTGGTATCTGTGATATATAAGACATCTCAAAGGAAATTTACATCAGCCTGTTATGACTTTATACCTCCCTCATCAAATAATGGCCTTGAGCATGGAACAGAGACCTGAGGGAAATATGACAGAGAAGGAAGAGAGCCAAGCAATTAATAATATTTATAATACTTCCTACATGCAATAACCTATGATAAGGTTAGTTCCTTTTTTTTTCTTCATTATTTCTTTGCATAGAAGTTGCTGCATGAAGTCAGTCCAAATATGTGTATGAAAGAAGTATGGAAAAGACTCCTTGTTTCAGTGTGTATGTTCTGATTTTGGATGAAGTTTAAGGGTGCTTCTGGAGTATAGGAAGAAACAGAATCAATTTAATTTATACTGTACTTTATGAATACCCAGGGAATCCTTGTGCTCAGTGATATCTAGGTCTTGCACAGCTATTAGTACACAACAGAAAACTTGGGTATTTTGCTGACAGCAGGCACATTTCCTTAAATAAGCTCAAAGAATTGAAAGGGTGATATAATTACTACAATTTTTATGTATGACAAAAAAAACTGTGGGAAAAAATATTTTGTATGTTCACTCAGGTGTAATTAGTGGGTTACCAGACCATCACACACATAATACTGAAGGAAAGACATAGTAGGAAAAGCAAGAGGGATCACTTGAGAAGAACATGCACATCGGATAGCGCATTACTTTCCTTTACTTGATTTGAGTTAAGGGAGCTTCTACTTAGCATAGTGAGGCCAGAGGCTGACTTAGAGGACATAGCTGCTGATGTAAAAAGTCAACATGTCAAGTTACACTACTAAGTGGAGCTGATTTTGTGGTGGGCTTTTCGCACAGGTGAAATTACCTAGTTTTTAATTACTGCAGACAGAACGTCTTAACATAGATTCACTGGAGGACATATCAGTTGTCATTTTGTTGGTTTCAGTAAGTGCTCTGAGGTCCCAGTTGCTACTGTGTGTGAAACATGCATTGTAAATCTTATCCTATGTGAATATCCTTGATTATTGATTCTTCTGTGAACTTGGCAGCCCTGTCAATAAAGAAAAAAAAAAGAATTAAAAGAAAATCGGTGTCCTTGCCTTATGCAGTAACCTGAACAGTTCTTGGGAAAGAGTCCAGTACAGGCACAGTAGCATGGTTAATTAAAGCAGTAACATCATTAGTATACTAATTCAGTAGTGTGTAGATGTTGGGTCCATGTATATCAGAGATACATTGCAATTGTTGTGCTTCTGTTGCTTGGTTTATATTTTTCTGGAATTATTTACAAGCTGAGGTAAAAGTCTGAATGCTAAACCAGTCACCCAATACCTGAATTAAAAGCCATATAATTTTTAGGGAAGACTTTTTGTAATGTCAGAAAGAGCACAATATTATCAGGTTATTTAGACACCAGAAGCCTGAGGAAACTGTTCTGAGACGGCTAATGTATGGGTTCGGACCTCTGCCAACGAGCTGTTGGAATTCATAACAAGGCAGAGGATTTTGAAAACTCCTTGTGCTTCTGGACCCACACAGATACCTTAATATCTGTAGGTCAGGTTTCTCTAGTCTGACACTGTACCCTGGTTTATAATTTTACATTGTAACTCCAACAGGCCAGTGGCACTGCTCTTGTCTGTTGCAAACTGGGAATGTTACGGAGAAAAAGATTGGTTTTTTTCTCCATTATTCAGACTTCATTAGTTAATTGGATGCACAAGCTACTGCATAGAGCTACAGAATGATGCTGAACCTCTGCTCCAGTCTCTTTTATGGAGCAAGATTCTCCCAGCGTTTCTACTTGGAGGTCGTAGAAAAAAAATGGTGCTGACCGGTATACGACACTCCTTTTCCAACACTATTAAAAATTGGAATAAGGAACATTTCCACACCTCACTCACTGCTAGTGTAAATAAAATATCATTCACTGTCTCACACTGAGTACATTTAAGAGAAGAATTTGAACTGTAATGTGTACATTAAATAGCAGAGGGCAAAATGTGCCCTCACATGCATACACTGACTGTACTGAAAGACTCACAACCAAATAAGAATAAATTTTGACCCCCATTAAATCACAGTAGAACTTAAGTCGCTACCTGCAAGAATTCAAAGTGCAGTCAGCAAATTGCTATCTTACTTGGGTTTGGAAAAGCAAACCATCAAGACTGTAGCCTCGTGCTTGCAATCCATGATTTAATAAGCATTTTGTCACTGAGGACTGTATTGTCATGGTTCATCCACCATTGGTATGGAGAACATAAAAAACAGCTATTGACACTGCAAACCTAGTGTGAGCTCACCTTATAGATTCAAGAATATTATATTCAATCTGGGCTTATGGACGGAAATGAACTTTTGGATTTTCTGATGAAAACACTTGAAAAATATCCATTAAATCAAAATCCTAAGTGCATTGGCACTTTACCTGTCAGGACTGAGACTGACTTAAGAGTTCTGCCAGTCTGCAAACAAAGACATACCCAGAGCCTCTTGGAGAGGCTGATAGCCTGCTGTCTGAAGTAGTGATGAAGATCACCAAACTCACAAGGACTTAATCATCCATGCCAATGAAAACTGACAGAGTAATGCCTTTGACAAACCTAAAATAAAGGTTGAATAAAGGTGCTATCCAGACCCATTCACCTCATAGGCTATCCTCACAACTGGCCCCCTCAGTCCTGATATCTCACACAGGGATACAGGGACATGCAAGAACTACCCTTGCCTTGGTCAGACATTTGCCTTGTGTTTTCTTTCCATCAAAAACCAAAAGCTGAGAACACTTTTCATATTCTCTTCTCTTCAGATGACCTCTGTTGCTTAGAAATTCATGTTACTTCCCTCCCAGAGAAGAACTCATTACTGCTTATTACTTCTTTGTAGTAATGGAAACCTGATTGGGCAGCTCCATAAGGAGAAAATGTATTTCCCAGCTGTTCTTTATTTATGTATTTTCCACTGGAAAGCCTCCAGTGTTTGGGACTGACCCTTCCTGACATTCAAGTGTTTCTAATGAAACTAAATAGTGTTAAGCAAACATTTTACAAGGTATTTGTCCAAGTTTTCTGCTTACTTATTTTGGTTACACTTTAGAGGTCAGCTTTTGGAATCAAAGCGCAGAGCTCTGGCAGGACAGCAGAGGGAGATGGTGCTCAAAGGAGGAAGAAAGGCATAGGCTTCCCCCACAGCACCCATCACCAGTAATAACCCAGTGAATAATGTTTCAGACCAGTAGCAGCCCTCCATTAGAAAGAAGTAACAATTACGTTTAAATTCATTTGCTCTCCATTATGAATACTGGTGTGGATAAGTGGCAGCACTCCCTGCACTTCTCCGTTGGCCAACTGCAGCAGCGGCCTCCTGAAACAGGCCCGGTAACTTTGCTGGTTGTCCTGGCAGTAAGCCAATCAATCACCTTGTTGGTGATTCTTCTCAGGTAGCGACCTTGCTGGGTTACAGAAGCATGCTGTACTGACTTTATTAAGGCATGCCCTTTATTGAGAGTGTGTTTAGTGCATGTGTTGGGTCTCTAATTAAAATGCTAAAATATGGTTCCAGGAGAAAGTTTAACAGATTATTATCTTTCCTGCACAGAAGGAAGAGAGCGCTAGGACATATCTGTTTAAAGTGACTGTGCAAATGACATTTTGATGTTCCATATTTATAGTACTCTCCACCAGTAACTTGCATATTAAGGGCTAGATTATACCAGTCTTGCCCCAGAAAGAGATCGGAGAATGAACCTGAGTCACAACCACTATCTCCAGCCACCTAGCTTTCCCCCTCCCCTCCTCACTGTGACTGGGATGCCATTTTGATCAGGATAGCACCCAAGCCTTATTCTTCCATGCTGAGCTATTTCTCCATGGCAGTGTGGCACTTAGCCCCTGCTTCTCAGGTAAGCCAGAGAAAGATTGATAATGTCTCATCTGAAAACCAAGCTCTAGTTATAACTCACCTGTCCCGATACGAATTGCATTGGGGCATGTTGTTAACAACGTGAGAGGACCACCTCCTGCTCCCTCCCACTGCAGTACCTTGACAGTGTTGGGAGTAGTAAGCTCTTGGGTTTGTCAGCAGAACTAATTTGAGTCTCCCTGCAGAATTTGTTCTGTTTTGCTTTTTACCTCTTTAGCTTCCTTATGGAGATTTTTGGAAAAAAAATAAAAATCAAAGAGCTCCTGTAAGTTTTAATCCAAGTACAATTACGGACTGCCGGTCAACTGACTGGTCAGAAAGGGGCTGTGGCAGGGTTATTGATGATGCAAAATGTCCAGTTGTCTTTCTGAAGCTGTCTTTGTTGGTGGCAGTTCTAATGACTTTTAGCCCGTGGGCATCCCCACCGTGGGCCACAGAACGGGATCCCTGTGCTGTGGTGCCAGCATGTGTGTTGCCATGCTTGGTGCTAAAGGGACATGGGACTCAAGAAGGTTTTACTGATGGGTTGTGAAGTCCTGGTGGGCATGGATGCCACTGGCACCAAGGTAAGAGCTGCCCCTGGTCCTCTTGTTACTGATGCTTTAAGAGTCAGAGCGATAGACATAAAAAATAGCAACCTGCTTTAGCAGTTGCCTAACAATCCATCAGCAATGCCCTTTTTCTTTCCTTTTCCCTCTGGTTAGACAAACATTGAAAGTGCAGCCTTGCCCTATTGTATTGTCATAGCTTCCAGTACAACATTTTCATTTGATAATAAATTACACCGTGCTGCTGCCGGGGCCCTGGTGGTGTCCCCTCGCTGGGGCTCGAGGCCAGCTCAGAGCACGTGGCAGTGGGCAGGCCTGGTCCCCCAGGGCCATGGGGGAGCGTGGCCAGAGATCTTTGCGCTGTGGGCAGGATGGGGCCAGAGCCGACCCCAGCACTGGAAGGGCTTTCAGCTGAGCTTGGGCCAGGCCTGAGCTCTGACTCCAACACAGCCATGCCCCAGCACCATCCAGTCCCAGGGGCTGCCTTCTCAGCTGAGCCAGGAGGCTGAAGTGGTGCCTGGGGGTGGCCGGGCTGTGGCCAGCCCTGGTTGAAGTCCCTTGCCCGGCCCAGCTCGTCTTGCGGAGCAGTGGGATGGGGCTGGTTGTCCTCAGCGGGAGGGCACTGCGTCGCCCTGACAGCCCTGCTGCCCCATGCCACCCCGGGGTGCACTGCACCCTGAGAGTGAGCTGGGGCGCTTCCAACCCCTGAGCCGGCCCTGCGGGGCCTGGCACCTGCGCTGTGCGTCGCCTGAGCTACGTGCCACTGGGGGCTGCCCCAAGGGTCCCCAGCTGCCCTGGATCCCAGGAGGGGTCCTGTCTGTGGGTGCCCACCCAGCCTGGGTGGGACAAAGCTGCCCCGGCTCCAAGCTGCCCCCGAGCCCTGGTGGGGGACAGGGAGCACCCTTAGGCTCCTGACATGCACGGCAGGACAGCTACCAAATTATGAACACATTCATAAGTTTGGGCTTTCCCAAGTTTTCTATGGGCTTAACGAATCCAGTGTACCTGGCCGAAGCCGAGTCAGAACCTGTGGCAGGCCTATGAGCTTAGCTGGAAAGACAGTAATGAAAAAAAAGTTTAGTGCAAAGAAAAAAATATTTCTGTATTCTGTTGCCCTGTGGAACTTCTGACAGCATGGATTTGTTGTCCTGCATCATTTTTCTTTGATACTGTTACTCAGACATCAGCTTAACCAGAGCTGTGGCAGTTGGAGGAATCTGGTTTGCAGCACAACGTCCAGCTGAGATCAGGGTGGCAAGTCAGAGCCAAAAATCATTAATTTACAAGCAGACTCCTTTAGGAAACAGCCCCAGAGGGAGTCTTTTAATGAACACTATATTTTCGCCGTTTCTCTTTTTTCCCTTTTAAAAAGGCATTCTCAGGTGTAAAGTTCCTCTGCTGTGAGCACAAGTGTATTGGTGCACCAATATTCAACTTCAAATGACTAGTCATCTGCCTCGTGCTTTGGCAAACAGTGTGTCATCTCCAGAAAGGCTACAAAACAGAGTCTGTTCTTTGGATAAATCTCCAGAATTCTAGACCTTCTCCCCTATCCCACCAGTGGCACAGGGTTCTTCTGCTGGGTTGTTGGATTGCATCTCCTGTGAGAACAAGGAAAAAAAATGTGAACAGCATTCTTATCTACCAGTGAGTTGCATCATCACTAAGATGTTAGTTGAAGTATCTTTGAAGCATTTTCTGACTGTTTCAGGTTTTGCATAGTTCACACTATTTTTTACCAGAAAGGACATTTTAAAATTTGAAGACTGCTTTTGACTTTAACACCCAATTTGACTGTAAATTTTAAATTCTTACTAAAATAAGACACTAAGTCTTCAGTGATTTCACCAGGAAACAAATTTTCTCCCTTTTTTTCTCACAGAAGGTACTGCACTGGCTGGAAAGAAAAATGTGGAAGATAAGTTAGAAACTAGGTGGCTAGGCAACAACTAGGCAGCAATAAGATACTACTTAATAGCTAAATTGATGAACGCTGCGGTTACTACATACTCAACAGTAATAAGAGCTCCACCTTCCTATGCCTCTGACATACTTTGGTTTATTAAAACTTCAGAAAGTGAGTTTCTTTGAGGTATTTTTGCATGTATTTCTACAGCAAAAAAGACCAGCTGACCTCTGTTCAAATGTTAAATTGACTTACGGTTGGGAAAGGTTTAGTGCTCCAATCTTTTGTTGAGTAATACTGGATGATTTCTCTTTGTTGAAATCTTATCTTTACCTTGTTGGGGGGTTTGGGGTTTTTTTTTTGTTGTTTTTTGTTTGTTGTTACTGGAAATATTTATTTGAAGAGGTCAGTGAGGGCATTATAGGGAGGCAGTGGGAAATGTTGTTTTAGCAGGGCTTCTGCTTTATTTAACAACTTTTAGATGCGAATGCTTGTCTGAACACAACTTCTGAGAGTTCATTCAGCCCTGGATAATTACTCAATGGGACACATCTGGTTCTTACAGAGTCAGCATTCCCACTGACTTCACTGGCACTAGTACTGCAGGATTCAGCCCCACATGAGCTAAATAGAGAAGAGAGATGAAGCTGTTTTGCTGAGGCAGAGAACAATCATTGAAAAAATAAATCCACTAAAGGTAAGAAATAAAATATTACTGCAGCATTATGTTAACCTTTGGGAAACTACTGTAAGGTATTTTGCCTGCAAATGAGAGAAGGCTTTGGGAGGAGCTAAGATACATGCGATACAGATAATTTCTTGGGTATTTTTGTCATTTAGTGTTTTCTTTTTTTTTTTAATGTAGCTAACTAAGCACAGATTTCTCTTCTTTATTTTCTTATTTTTGCTGGTGTGACTTTTGTTTAATTGGGTGTTTGTTGGGACAACTTTCTACTAGGACAACTATATCCAAATAAAAAAGTGAGGAAGAGAGAGTACTTTTAGGTCATAGAACAGGGAATGAGAGTGAACGTTTCTCTAATGTCAAACTTGACTCTATAGCTGAGATATTACACTCGAAGAAAAATGTAAATACAGTGCACACTTCAGGATATTACTTTTCATTGGAAACAGCGCTGTTGAATGGAACTGAGGTCACTGAGACATGAATGGTACAGGTAAATTAAACTTTTATACAGACTATACCAACAACAACCCATCTATTAAAGAAAATTGGAATTGCAGATGACAGCAGGGCTATAAGGAGTGTTTCAAGAGAACTGATAATTTCAAAGATCACCACAGAAGAAAAGAGACAAAGAATAATTCAGAGGAGAAATAGTTCTAGATGGCTGAAGAAAGCATCTTCTGGTGCAAAGAGTCTGGGAAAAGGAAATACAGGTTGTTGAAAATACTTAGGGATAAAGGGAAAGAAACTAAAGCTCATATGTTGAAGAAGCTTGTGAGGGAAGAAAATGCATGTGAAAACTTATAGCACCTCATCATTCTTGATGGGGGAGGGGGGAAGACATGAAGAGCAGGGAGAAACATGAGCCTTGAGTGTGAGGAAAGCTGACAGTGGCCTAAAGCGTACCTGGCAATGCTGAAAACTAGTACTGGAGAGGGCTTTCAGTGAGAAATGGAGCTGCTGAGGGCAGGACGAGAAGGGAAGGATGCAGATTATAGAACAAACCAGGGGTGAAGCCAATGGAAGAAGCCAGGGGAAATGAGATAAAACGATAAAGGGATTTGGAGAAGAGAAAGATTATCTGAAAAGTCAGAAAATGTGGGAGAGCTTTAAGGAGATAGTGTCCTTAATTTTCATCAACCCTGCAGCAAGTATTACTAAGGGGACATACCAGAAATTTTTATTCATTGGTAATCTCTAGCTGTCATAATGGCCCCTTGGAGGTTTTGGCAGACTCCAATTTAAAATAGCTCTAAGATACACTGACATGAAAGAGCACAGCATAGCTTCAAGAGATCTTAAAACTGCCCTAGCTCAATGAGGAGTCTTAACCTGCAACTCAGGGTCTGGAGCTCAGCTTTGTATTTTGTTTTCCCCAAGCAGCTCCTGGTTGTGTAACCTGTTAATTCAGTGATCCTCTTCCCTGAACAGTATCACCAAAGGTAATGCTGAAGGGGAAAAAAGAAAAGTCACAACTTTGAGAAGTGAGTTTCGGTAACTGCTGCAAGACCCATGGACAATAGGCTCATCATCTCTTGATGTTTTAGTGCCTTTCTGGTAATTATGCAAATGTTTTTATGGAGGCGCTCGTTTCACAGATAGCTTGGTAATGTAAGTAGGGGGTTGCCTCCTAGATGTAAAGGCTTGCTGTGGCCTCACCATTTGTGAGCACGAAAGTCTAGTCCTTCAGTACTTGTGGCTTCTTTGTGCCTACAGGTTCATAGGACAGGCTGTTTTCAGAGCCTCCCAGTGATGGATAGTTCTCTCAAGAGAGAGAGATAAAAGTCCCAACTCTCATAGTGTTGTTTATTAGGAGATTTTATGCATCTTAAATGAAGAGGAAGGGCATCAAATGTTGCAGGTGAAATAACATCTTGAGCAGCTGGCAGCGTTTTGTAGTTTTGAACCCAGGCTGCTGCGGGCTCTTCAGGTGTCAACAGTGCTATGGGTCTGAATGTTATACGCTGGCAGATACGGTGTCAGTAAGCATGATGGGAGGGGGGCATCTATTTTATGACTGTTGTGTGTGCCATGCTCCCTGGGAAGTGAAAGAAAGTCCTGCAAGGAGCACTGATGCTATGAGTGACTTGCATGTATTCATCAGCTCTCCAGAGAGATAGGGAGGTGAGTCGTGATTTTCAGAGTGTACCACAGTTTGGGTATATTGAGATATCCACAGAGCTCAAGGCCTCAAATTAAATATGTAGAACTCAAATGATCCTTTTTCTCTGAGGTTCTAGGTTAATCTAAATGCTTCCACACACAGAGCTGCCATCAGTCAAGAGGGCTGGATATAGAGCAAAAGGAGAAAAAGGAAGGATAAAGACCTGGTTATGGCTGTTTAGAATATGCTTGTGCAGTGTGCATCTGCTTTTCTGGGGGAAAAAAAAAAGTCATCTGTAACTAAAGTCACATCAGAAGTCTGATTTCTGATTCAGAGAGCCTAATCATGTAACCTTCACTTACTCTGGTGAATAATTCAGTGGGATTGTGTATGAGTTAAATTCTTCATGCAAGTAGAGGAAGAAAAAAGGGAGAGAAGTAGAGCTGGAGATAGGTCCTTGGCTGGTGTAAATCACATAATGCAATTGAAGTCAATGAGAGACACCTACTTGCAAATCTGACATTTCTGAAGAACACAGGAGATAAAAATATTAAACAAGAGAAAAACATGTGGCTGTGGTTATGGCATGTTCCTCACTGGCAGTGGATGGACAGAAAAGAGAGACGGTTGGGTAATTATTAATGAATAATATAAGTTATGAATGTTTCTTTTTCTATTTATTTCTTCATGAACTCTCTGTGGAAGAGGTCACAATTTTCCAAACTGTTACTTACTTTAAATTATTTGTCAAATTTTTCTGGCAAATAATTCACATTTTAACTCATCAGTAAAGATCGTAGTGGAAGACTTCTGAATGGGTGCATGGGTCTTTTAGGGTCTGTGAATTGTCTTCTTTCCTTCTCTTACATTGACTTCACAGGGATTAGGTCACCAGCACGAATGATAGATGCACATAAAAAAATTAGGATTTTATAGCCATGAAACACACCTGCTTTTTGCTTTTTATAGAGACAGATACAGTTCCATCCGGGAAATGTCAGGTCCTGAAAGGCAAAACTTTTTCCAGGTTGGCTCTAAAGCCCTTGTCCCAGCTGGGTTCACTGAAGTGTTAATGAAGCCAGGAGGGACAGAAGAATGTTCTTGTCTCTCTAAGGGAGGTGGTTCTCAATAACTAGCTTTTAGTGCCGGAACCTCCTTCACTACAGTCAGTGCTATTTGTTGAGACTGATAGTCAATTCAAAGGCACAGAAAGAATTGTGCCATTGCTAGTTTTCAATCTCAATATATGGAACTGAGCCACTTCAAATGGTCTGGAGCTGGTTTTTACCCACTGAAGTTACAGGTAAACCAAGCTGCTGACATAGATTTGGTACGTGTTCCCAAACTCGGAGCATCTTTAAAAGCCTGTATGTAGCTTGTTTACAGCACTGAAACCTCTGGTCGTAGCAGGTCACAGCCTACCCTTTCAACAAAAACAGCTAAATCAAGAGGGTATAATAAAACCACTGGTGGTTTCTTTGAGCCAAAAGAAGGTGGTTTAAAACTGTCTAAAATATTCAGCATATGCTTATCAGCCCTACTCCCACATGGAAATCACTGTGTCTCGTTATAACATTTATAGTTCTGTCCTGTCTAGCTAGTTATGTCAGCAGGGAAAACACCATGGGAGCAGGCACTGGAATGAGTTCTGATGTTGACGAGGAATAGAAACACAGACACTTGTGCCTCTGGAAAGTGATGACCCAGATATTTTTCCACTGCCAAATTATTGGTCAAACATAAATGTAAGATTTATGATGACTTTATTTGAATTCTTATGGCTTTTACTGTCACAAGTTGGGATGATGTCATAACACAAATGATGCAGCTACCAAGTGCATGTAGATAAACCAACCTTTAACAATTGAAGATTAATGAGCTATTCCAAAACTGAGCTTTTATATGTGCTGTTTATACAAAAGGAGTATTAAAATGAATAAAATGGGCTCTCTGCCAGAGTACTGATGACACATAGAATATTGAAATAAATAGCTGATGATGCAAAAAATGCTGAGACAGAAGTTTATTCAAGCACTGCATCATCACATGTTTGTATCATTGCTTTGGAATTGTTGTCACGCCTCTTCTCAGCTGCCTGTACAATCCCCGTGACTGATTCTTGCCACTGTTACTCTGGGGCTGTTAGTCCTGACTCCAGTGTATATACAAGATAAGGGGGAGTTGTCCTGTCACAGTAACAGAGTATTAATTGAAAACAACAAGTTCTGTACGTTTTAATTGTGAAAAGAACAATACGTTTACTCACCTGAGTACTCAGTAATTATTTTCTCAATGTCTTTCTTTAGCAGGACTCATTCCCAAGATGCTTGGTATAGCCTAGCATTGAGAAGTACCTCTAAAATCAGTATTAAAATAGTTACTTCAAAAAAACTCCACACCATAATAAACCAACAAAGAAAACATAACACAAAACATGAAAACTTCAATATTTATAGAATATCTTCCACCCAAAGATGTCAAAACCCTTGCTAAATGTGGTCATTCTAGACACCCTTAGTTTGTATTTTTAGATGCTTCATTTTCTTTGAATACTAAGCAGAAAAATTGTCCAGATTTGCTACTGTGTTCATATTGCAACAGATACTTAAGCATCACTATCCTCTGATGTGATGTTGTGGGTTCAGCTGGGATGCAGTTGACTTTCTTACTAGTAGCTGGTATAGTGTTGCATTTTGGGTTTGGTATGGGAAATCGTGTTGATTGTGCACTAATGTTTTTGGTTGTTGGTAAGCAGTCAAGGCCTTTTCTGCTTCTCATACCGTGCCACCAGTGAGTAGGCTGAGGATGCACAAGAGGTTGGGAAGAGACACAGATGGTACAGCTGACCCCAGCCAACCAAAGGAATATTCTGTGCCATATGATGTCATGGTCAATATATAAAATTGGGAGAAGAAGAAGGAAGGGGGTGACATTCGGAGTTATGGCATTCTGTTTTCTGAAGCAACCATTATGCACGATGGAGTCCTGCTTTCCTGAAGATGGCTGAACACCTGCCTGCCAATGGGAAGTGAATGATTTCCTTGGTTTGCTTTGCTTGTGTGCATGGCTTTTGCTTTACTCTATTAAATTGTCTTTATATCAGCCCACAAGTTCCCTCACTTTTACTTTTCCGATTCTCTCCCCCATCCCAACCAGGGAGAGTGAGCGAGGAGCTGCATGGTCCTAGTTGCTGGCTGGGGTTAAACCATGACATATGTATATTTTTTTTTTTTTTTCTCCTTCCAACACAGAAATTCCTGTACTTTGGAGATTAAGAGTTGCTACTATTGAAAAATATTCAGTATAATTTCAGAACAGCTTGGAAGAGTACATGAGATAGAAACCCACAGTTGGTGAAATAAAGATATAGTGAGGTGATACACAGTTACAGGAGCAGAAATTGTCCAAGGACATTTTGATGAAGTCCTCTATTGCTGTGAAAAGCTGAACAAGATTATTAATGATCACAAGTGGTCAGAATGTTTTGCATGGTCAGAAATAGGATAAAAATAACACACAACATTTTCACTTTAACAATGTGTTTGTATGGAAACATGCTTTGTATTATAGTGCCATCCTTATTGGAATAGATCAAAAGTCTATTGATTCTTCTACAAACAAGTGAACTACAAACATACAGGGAACAGTGCACCCATCACTTTGAGCTTGAGAAGCAAGGTCTTATGATGTTCTTGAAAGTACTTATAAGTAAGAACAGGAGATTTCTGTGGGGAAACAAACACAGTTCTCCATAGAGACTGAAGGGTGTGTGACAATCAGAATCTCCTCAGAACCATAAGGGAAAGCCGGAAAGGGGAATCACATTCTGGTTGGTGTAGTATTTTCCTAATCACATGCTCTTAATGAAAATTATGTGGCAGGGTCACTGAAAATCAGGCTAACCATATGGCAAGCACAGTGGTCGCTTCATAATGCGTGGGCTTGCTAAGGATTAGAAATCTATTAGAGAACAGATTTAGAATTCCATTGAAGAAGGTAATGAACTGCATTTCAGTGGGGAGAAAGTAATCTCAGATAAGCAGAGAGCACAGTCAGTTTGACAGCGTGTTGAAGAGGTTCAAGAGGTGAAGTAAAAGTCATGCAAAACCACTGAGGAGATACACTGAGGTGAAGTTCTTTTATTTGTTTATTGTGCTGTAGATTTCTTGAGGAGGAGTTCTGCAGATGAAGTGCATGCAAGATCAGATCTATTAAAAGCAACTCTCAAAATTCTGAATGCACAGGCCTAAAGAAGTAGTTAGCTAAGAGGCAGAGAGTAAGTCTCAAAGATCCTTCAAATAAAAAACAAGAAGCTAGTGAATTATGTTGTTTCTAAATGTTCAGTGAACTATCAGTAAATCAAAATTCTACATAAAATGATTCCACAGGGTACACAGAATCTATAAAACCAGACAAGGAGATACTTTAAATCTCCAAAATCTGAAAGGAGAACAAGAAAGGTATCCCTGACTTTTATTTTACAAACAGAATCCAAACCCCAAAAGCCTAGAAGGCATCTCTCCCCAGCTTTAGAATGAGCTGTTAACAAACTAGTCACTCTGGGTGGATTTCCTCATTTGTTGAGGAAACTGCATAAATATGTTTTTTTCAAAACAAAGAGCAGTACTGCAGAAATCAGTATGCAAACAGTGTGTTGCTTCAATATCACTACCAGCCTGCCCTGGATTCCAGACCTGATGTGTCACAAGAATTTATTCTCTCTGCGTAGCATGTATATTGGGCCTAAATTAACTGTAGGCATAGGTAGATACTTCATGAGTAGTGAATTTTTACTTTTTGTTTCTCTGTGCTATGGGAACCATTAAACTCTATGATGTGGTGGTACATAGTTTGCTTTCTCTGCCCACCTATCAGCAGATAAAAAAATGAGCCATTTCTGGGTGTGCCGTTGATCCTAGCATTTCAGGGTTCATAGCGAATACAGAAAACTGAGAAAGGCAGAATATTTTTAGACATAATCTGCTGTTTATCTTGAGTAGCATCTTAATTTAGAAGACCTTCTGTTAGTAGACCTATACCGGCAAAAGAAAGAGAGGCTCTGCAGAGAGTAGGGGGATGTCAGGCTTCTGTCCGTACCAGCCAACAGACAGTTATTAGCCCACAAACTGTCTGACCTGGGATTCAAGGGTCTTGGGGTCAATGTTTGGCTCTGATTTCTGTGTCACCTCACAAATAATTTAATCATTACACATTCCTGTTCTGCATCAATAGAATTGATCTGAAGCGTGGAATTTCTCCACCCTGGAGAACACATGGTAAGAAAGTATTTATTCTCAAGATACTGAGGTCAGTGTCACCCACAGGCCTTCTTGCTTGATCCTTTTCCCCATCATTTCTTATAGCAGATAACTTCTCATCCACTCTCAGACTTTTTTCTGGTTTGGGTTTTTTTTTCTCTTTTTTTTTTTTTAATNGGGGGGGGGGTGGTTTGTGGGTGGGTCTGGTTTGTTGGTTGGGTTTTCTCACCTTATACATTGATGTGCCGTTTTCTTTCCATTCTCTTTTACCATTAATTCTTTCAATGTGTTCTCTAATTGCATGGTCTGTCCCACTAAGCTGCAACTCGGAATCAGTTTCAACATTCAACTTCCTGCACTTGTGCGTATACACTGCAGTGTTTCAATGAAAGCTGCATCTCCACACCAGTCTCCCCCCACTGCAAAATAATTTCTCTTCTATTTCCATGCTACGGTCTTCCTGACTCAGCAGTTCTTTTCCAGATCAGCTGAACCCCATGCCTACAACCTCAGTCATGTTTTTCCCACCTTGAATCCCCTTTTGAAACCTTCTACACCCCTACTCTTGACATCTCTGTACATGTTGACAGCAATTTATTCCAGTGAAAACTGTACATGCCTTTCTCCCATGAAATGACCATTTGAGCTCCCTGCCCCATCCCAGATTGCCTTACAGTCTTTGTAATGGTTTTGCAAGTGTCAACTTCTCCCCTGATTCAGGTGCAAGTTCCTAAGTCATGCTCCTTCTCTAATCAACTCCAGTTGCCTCAATACCATCCTATTTTGTCCTCAATCTGCCTTGTATTCATGTATTTTCCCTCCTTTATTCTGTCCTTTCTCTTGCTATTCTCGAGCTTTTCTCTTCGCAGTACAATCATGCTTCAGTCTTTCCTATCTTACTACAAATTTCATATGCACCCTTTTCTTTCTCCTTTTCATTTCTGTGTAATTGAAAGTACTGTTTCAAACTCTGAAAGTCTACTTTTCCAGTTATATCCTCACTTTTCTTCCCCTCTTGATCCATCATACCTCTTCCACTGAACTTACCAAAACCTTTTCTCTCGAAAGTGCCCAGGAACGACTGTTATGGTTCATTCTTCTTGACACATCAATTACATTCATATCAAGTATCAAACATATCAAACCTTTCTCGTGATGGTCCTCATTCTTGGGCAATGATCCAAATAAATATCTGAAAAATTGTCATGTTCATAGTACAGAGAAATTATCGGCAGGGAGGTCAGATATTTCCTAGGTTGTTTAAAAAACCACAAAACAAAAGTAAAGTCCTCTCAATGAGCATGGTTTGAGTCTGATTTTTTTGGATTAAATCAGATTAACCCACTAAACATCATTCATAGCTTCAGATCCTGATTCAGTTATTTCTTTTCCTGCAGTTAAAAGATGTTTCAGACCTTGTGTTGATTCAGTCATTTTCACCACTGTGACAAGCAAGGATTTAAGAAAAGAGTTTGGCAGAGAAGGGGTTAGAGGACAGGTTGCAGCTACCTGATCTGAGTGTTAAATCAGAAGGATAATCAGCTATGTTGTGCTGACTCTCCTTTTCATACTAATAGAAAGGGATGTGGGCTGAACTGTTAAAAAACAACAGTCTTTCAGAAGAGGACTCCCAAGAGATGAGGATGGAAATGTGGGTTTCTCCGGAGCGTCTCCAAAGAATTTAGTGTGAGTATTGGATTATGCAATCTGGTATTTATGTGTGGCAATGGAACAACAAGACCTCCCTTACATTAACATTTTTCTGCTGTCCCATAAAGCTATTAACACTTGTATATATCTCAAAAGGTATTTAAGTCTTGCATGTATGTGCAGCATCCTCTCCATCCTTGCTTTCTTGGAATGTGCTCCACACTTCATCTACTTTGTCGCTACATCATTAAGAAAAAGTGCTCTTTCTGTCCGGCCAGTAAAACCATTACCAAAACAGGGTTCTGTAACTATATTTCTCATGCAGCTTCTCACCTGGACCTTGCTGGCTCCTTATTGGTTTGGGATATACCCTGTTTCTTATGCAGCCATGTCCTGCTTTTTCAGTGGTTGGTGTCTCTAGCAGCTTGTCAACAGGTGCTGTTTATTTCCCAGCTCTCAACTAGATTGCATTTCTAAACAAGGTAGTCTCACAGACTATCTTAACATGAGGATCAAAGTTCAAATGTGATCATCTCTTCATCAAACGTCTAATTTGCAAAACCTTGACCCAATATGTTTGTATTTATGGAGTTTGTCTTCTATGTCTCCCTATTATCATCTATTTGTATTTTCAGTGTGCGTTTTTGCTCTCTAACGTACAGTCAAACATGATTTTATGGATGACTGGTGTGTTTGCATGGTTATTTACAACTTTATTCTTTATGGGTATTATCTTGTATTGATTAACAAAACATAAAGGTGGATGACATTTTGGTAAATTAAAAATTTCTCTGTAGTCCCAGATTTCAGTATGACTGGAAGACAAGGGGCATATCACCCTTGTAACAAGGGAAATCCAAGGAGAAATTCTCCCTTGAAAGGTTTCCACTATCAAATCTCCCAAGACACATTTTCCTTGCATTTTGCCAGTCAGGCAGTCGAATTTTCCCTTGCCCAAATTTATCTGAAGCTCATGGGAGAGTCATGGGGAAACTCAAAGGACTTGAAGATAACCTCACCTAGAGGGCTTGAGTATCCCTCCTGGCCTCTCGTATCCATCTGGTTTTGCTTTCAGGATGGGTGCAGGCAGAAGGCATCTTCTTTTGTAAGAAAGGACTGATACATTTGTACCATTACATGTGCATTCTTCTGGTGGCCTACAGTTCACGCATACTATTTGTTCCCTCAGTATGGGGAAATTGTAGCTTTCAGCATACTTCACTACCAGCCAGACACCTCCAATAAAGGCTTTGCCTTATCTATACATCTTTCAAAAATATAGACTTTGAGCTAAATGACAAAAGGATAATCACGGTCATGTAAGTAGTCACTAAAAAAAAAAACACTTGAATTTCTACAAAGCATTTTCTGCAAAGAAGGCTGTGAATTGAGTGCTATAGTATTTCTTGGTATGAAATTTTTGTAATTTGTAAAGTCATATAGACACAAAGTGGTGCAAGTGTGAAGATCTGACAGGAGGAAGGATGCCATTTCCGTGCATAGCATCTTGCTACCAAGACAGGACTGTCTAGGGATTTACAGTTCTTCATACACGGAAAATGCACTTCAGTCTCTAATATCCATTGTTGGGTCTCCATCTCTAATGAACAGTACCTTCAGGCAATATTTAATTGGGTAGTACAGTAATTTTGTGATCAAGATATAAATTCATTACAGACTAGATTGCAACTGACAAACTCATTTCACCTATGACCTAAACTGAATATGAACTCAAGTCTTCTCAGGTAGGAAGCTGATGTATAAAATCATTTTCAACTCATTGCCAGGGGATTTAGAGTGCATGTTTATAGTGGTTTAATCTGGGATTTAAACCTGAAACCAGTTACTTGAAGAGCTGGCAAAACCCAAGATATATATATAAAGCATATATTTTTTTCAAAATGGGATCACTTCACAGGCTTTTAGTGTTAGCAAAATAGTGCTTTTGATGGGGAAAGACAAAATCCTTGATTTTTCTTTTAGCATTGGAATACATGGATGTAATATTTATCAGAAATATGCCTATATGTTATATTCTTGACTATACATTAAAATTACAAAAGCTAAATAAATGTTACAGTGCTCCCAAAATTTATATTTTTGTATGTTTCACGGGTGATGACAAAATTGGCACAGTTTTAAAAGATAATTTCATAAAATGGAATACAGACAGCCCTAATGGCAGAAGTTGGTCAGTATCTTTTTTTAAAACAGATGCCTAAAAATTTGCCATAACTGGAAAGTCCAGCTGGAAGGAAAGAGAATGGTTATCTCAGACATTTTAATATGTTGAAATTGAACAAAGCAAAAATTACATATATGCTGTGCAATTAATAACTTTTAATAATCATTAAAAGTCTCTCTTCTCAACAGAAATGAGGGATTTGCTAGCTTCACGCCTGGGTGAACAAAGACCTCTCAAGAACATTTCACTGCTATTCTATAAGTTTATTGTCTTAATAGATATTCTTATTGATCACTGTTTGCTTTACCTTTCTTCGCTACATATTTAAAATTGACATATATTTGAATACTTACCATTATACAGTCAGTGGAGTTATTCATTTAATAGGTCAAATAATCATTATATTTCACTAGGATGCTGAATTTTAATTCATTTAACATTTTAATCTTCCATCAGTTTTTCCTTTAAGAGGATTTCCGTGCATATACAGGATTTGTATAAATCTGTGCAGTAAATTTATTCTTTTAACAGTTTTATTCTTTCATCAGAAATTCATTTAAATGGATTCTACTATATATCACATTCACTGCCAGCGTGGCTTTAGGTCAGGCTGTAATTGATGCAAAAGCAATGAGGTATTAAAAGAGAAAGGAAATGTCTGAAATTGGAAAGGGTTCAAAAAGTGTGCCACTGTAAGGCCGTGACATTCTTCAGATATGATGGGGGTGGGGGATGGACCACCAATAAACCATTTTGGTCCAAAGGCTGGTATAGTTGTTAATTTCAGATTTTACTGAAGTCAGAATCTGTGCTAGGAGCATGGGTGCCTCTAAAGCTTGAAGGGGCATGTCAACTCCAGAATAACCTATCAGGGTATAAATATGGTCCCCTTTATTGCTACAAATAAGTCTGTAAGTATCAAAAGAGAAATGTAGAGAAAAAGCTTTCTTCTTTTTCAGTTTGTCCATGCAAGGCATTTAACATATTCAGTTTTTTTGCTTTGATGATGTAGTTTGCTCTGTTGGTGTGGGATACACAGAGAAGTAACTGTAGTTCACACTTTTTTTCAAGTTTTAAGGTAGATTGGAAACGACAAAGAATAACAGAAAAGAATGATGCTAAAACTAGTACGGGATTTCACATACATGTGCATGAATAGAGAGAAAGGAAGTACAGGAAAAAGGAGAATGATGTGGATAATGTAAATATGTTAAGATTTCCTGCATTCAGAAACATAGCAGGAAAAATTTAATTTCTAAATTTCTCCATGACATCTACTACCATTTAATATATGTAGCATAAGGATATACCTTTTAAAATATTAAGCAAAGTTAACTGTGACCTTTTGATGAGATAGCTCAGGTGTTTCACTGCAGAGCTAGACATGTGAGTTCATGCCTTGTTCCAGATTCAGCCCAGAAGCTCTCTATTGTGAACCTCACTGACGATAGCGTCTTGGTCATGTGCATGGGGAAGTCAAAGTCAAACAGAAATGCAGCTCACTTTTGTGATACCTTCTGTGCTACTCGCTGCAGAAGCTGGTATAACTTTACTCCACTGGAAACAAAGGGTCCAGGATATATGGGGTAGCTTATGGACCTCTAATAGTATTGATGCATTCAAACAGTTAACTTACATGCCCTCAAAGTCAACAGAAGAAGAAAATAATGTTTTAAAACTGATAATACACAGAAAATAATAAAATAAAATAAATTTTTTTTTAAAGTTTGCAAAATAGCTGAGGAAACTTAAGAAAATCTGAGGAAATGTGCTGGGTGCTAGAGACTAATATTTATGTATGTGTGTAAAAAAGACTACATGTCTTTATGCAGTCAGTGTCATTTATTTAATGGAAAAATTTGCTCTAAAACAAATTTATTATTACATCTATATTTTTAAAGGTAAAACATAAACCTGGATCCTATTTCAAATGTATGGCCCATACAGTATATCCTTGTCAATTTAAATATTGTTCTTTTGCTAGAATTGCCAATGGTTGGAAAGCAGTTTGGAATCTAAGTCGGTTTTCAGCACTAATGAGGAATGGTTGATTAGATCAATGAAGAAAGATATAATGAAGGGTCTGTTGAACATGTACTGTGCTTCTTATTTTAATTTGGTAAATAAAAATCAACGATTTATATGTAAAAAAAAAAAATGCAGTCTTGTTTGGAAATTACAATAGTTACATGTAATTGTTTTTCACAGACACTTTTTAGATGGGATCATGTAGAGTAAGAAACAGAAAACAGGGTCCTGGAGAAAGGCTCAGCCCGAGCCTAAGCTTAGGGGAGATGTTAGGAGAAAGACAAAGTCCAGTGCTGCAGTAGGGCTCCAAAGGGCGTGCCAAGGAAAGGGATGGGTTACAGAATGATTATTCTACTGAACAATTTGTCACCTGGACTATGGCTGGGGATCCTTGAGTAAGGCTCATCCCACCCCTTGGGCTGAAGCCACAGTTAGGTGAGAAACCCAAGAGCTCCCATTGGAACAGGGTGGGAAAATGGCTCCCAAAGGAAGTGGTGGGCTACAGAGAGACTTCTTCCCTGACTGCACTTTTATATGGATGGAGCCTGGGAGTCCTGATCTAAGGCTGAGCCCCCTATGATGGTGGGCACTAGGGTTAGAAGAGAACCAAAATCTAGAGCTACTTTTGGAGCAGAGCAGCAAATGACTACCAAAGAAGTAGCAGGCTACAAAAGATTCATTCCCTGAGAACTTTTTCACCTAGGTCTTGTTTGGGGGTCCTCACCTGAGTCTCAGCTAAGGTCAAGATATAGGATTAGGGATAGATAGGGTGAGACTTAGGAGGCAGAGAAAGACTAGAGCTCCTGTAGGAATGGGACTTGAAAGAATCTGCCAAGGAAAGTGGTAGGCTACAGAAAGATTTCTCCCCTGAACGTTTTTTCATTAGGGCTGTTCCTGGGGCTCAAGGGGTAAGATTCCGATCACTCTTAGTGTTGGAGATAATTTTAGAGTTAAGAGAGATACAAAGCCTAGTGACCTGGTTTGAGGTAAAACAGGACCAATTTTGGTCAGTGACTCT
>RSEF01000001.1:120240534-120256107 GCA_003993805.1 Himantopus leucocephalus | reverse complement strand
TCCCCAACATCCCCAGTGGCCGATTTGGCCCAAACCACGACACCTAGATATTCTTTTGAACTGTGTCTGCAAATGACTTTCCAAGGAAAGTGGTAGGTTATGAAAAGATTATTACCCTGACAACTAAGGGGATCCTAGTGTAAGGCCAAATTCTCTGTGATACTTAGAATTAGGGTTAGGCTTATGGGAGATAAAGTGCAGAGCTCTTCTTGGAGTTGGCTGGAAAGGGACTGTCAAGAGAAGATGTAGGCTACAAAAACATTACTCACCTGACAACTTATTCATCTGGACCATGCCTGAGGGTCCTGGGGTAAGGCTGAGCAATCTGTGAGTTATTGTCAGGGTAATTGTCAGGGTGTGGAGAGAAACAAAGCCTGGAACTCCAGATAGAGTGGAGGGTCTGCGAATAGAAGTCGTGGATTAGAAAAATATTACCCACTTAACTTTTTTTTAAATTTGGGCTTTGCCCAGGGGTCATGATGCAAGCCTGAACTTCCTAAAATCATTTGCATTTGGTGCTGGGAGAGATGCAAAGGCTAGTGGGGTTTCTAAGTAGCTGCCAAGAGATGTGGTGGGCTACAAAAACCTTACTCTCCTGACTTTTTAGTTCTGTCCATGGCCAGGGTTGCCAGATCAGCGCTGAGCAAAGGCCAGCCCTTAGGGTTAAGGTTAAGTTTAACATTAGGATAGAGACAAAGCCTAGGATTCTTGTTGGAGTCAAACTGCAAAGTGGCTGCCAAAGGGTGTGGTGGGTTACAAGAATATTAATCTCCTGACTTTTTTATCTAGCTGTACAATGGGGAATCTTTAACTAAGGTTCAGCAAAGGCTAAGCAATTAGGTTGAGGTTAGGGTTGGGATTAAGGTCAGGTTTAGGTTTAGTCACAAAACCTAGAGCACTCCTTGGAGTGGACGTGCAAAAGCTATATCAGGGAATGAGGTAGGCTGCAAAAAGGTTTCTACCCTGACTACTTTTTAATCTGTACTATGCCTGGGGGTCTTGGGCTAGTGCCGAGGTAAGGCCAAGCTAAACAGTTGGGGTTTTTTTTTTAGTTTTAGAGACAGGCAGAATCTTGTTGTCCTGCTCCAAAGTGGCTGGAAAGGAGCTACCAAGGGCAATGGTGGGTGAGCACCATGATGCTGACTAGCTTTTGTGTTAGGGTTAGGAGAGTGACAAAACATTGAGCTTTCATTGGAGTGTGAGTACAAAGAGAATGCTGAGGGTAGGATTAGGCTGCTAAATATTTCTCTCTTGACGGCATTTTGGGCGTCTTTGGTCTATGGCTGATATTCTGTGTTAAGGCTTAGCTCATCCTTCACTTTAGATTTAGGGTTAGAGTTAGCAGAGAGACAAAGCCTCTGTTGAAGTATGGCTGCAGAGGAGTTGCTAAGGGAAGGGATGGGTTGCCAAAATATTCTTTTCCAGACCACTGCTGTTCATCCTCAGCTGAAGCTTAGTCCTTACCCACCATTAGGATTAGTATTATAATTAGGCAAAGGATTAGGAGACATACAAATCTTGGGGCTCTGGGTGGAGTGAGGCTGCATGGGGGTTGCCAAAGGAAGGGGTAGGCCACAAAAAGATTTCTTCTGTAATAACTTTTTCACCTCAACCATGGCTTGGGGTCCCAGGCTATGGCTCAGAGCACAACACATTTTAGGCTTCTGATTAAAAGTACAGTGAAGATTAGATTTAGTGGTAGGAGAGAGACAATGCCTAGATCTCATGTGGTGGGGCTGCAAAGGGCTGGCAAGAGGAGCGGTATCCTGCAGAACAGTTTCTCTCCTGACATCTTTTTTTATCTGGGTGGTGGTTTCTCAGTGTGGGCCAAGTCTTGGCTCATCCTGGTGGTTAGGGTTAAGATTAGGAGAGAGACAGTTTGCACTTTCTTCACTCAACCTGATAATCAGTTTTTCATTTTACTTTCTAAGGGACCTCTGTGTTTACAGGATATCCTTCCATCACATTTGAAGTTGCACCCTTAGACTGGTGTGATGGCTCTGTATGTCAGGGAGTTAGTTCCTTCAGCTTGCTGCAGTCAATTTACTTTTGACAACCAAGAAATTTGATTTTTATAATGAGGCATAAATCACAGGCAAGGGTTGTCTATAATGGACTTCAGCAGAGTTAGGAGCAAGAGTGCAGTAGTTCATATAAACCGGATTTTATAATAGAGAGCTTCACAGTAAAGGACATACTCTTCATAGAGAAGGAAAATTTAGAGAAATTTGGGACAGCTAGGTAATAGTTACACAGCTTGGAGGTTTAAAAGCTGTTGTTATCTTGTTACGGTCCATTGTTGTTCTGGTGTGGTACTTGGTTTGATACATAAGAATACCACTGAGCCAGGAGGCTGGCTGAAAACACAAAGATGAGGTGAATGTCAGCATGCCTGAAACAGCTGCAGTATGTCTCACTGCTCAGTACACTGAGCTGCATGTTTGTTAAATTGAATTATACCTTTAAATTAATTCAATTGAATGTGAGACGAATGAATTATAAATAATTCTCAGTGAGGCTATAAATATGGCTTGATAGAACCTACCACCACAAATAGGCAAAGCCTATAAAAATGTATTTGCATGTTTACATATCACTCCCCTGTGGTGGATTAGTGAGCAGAAAGAAGTCTAAAACCACAGGGGGAAGGTTTAAATAGGATGATGCAGACATTAGTGAATGATTAACAGTAATTTCACAAAGGTGGAGGGTAAGCTGCTCATTTTGCAGAATCTCACAAATGTGTTTTGAACGATTAACTAAATTTGCTTGGCAAAAGTTTAATTAAGGCTGCCACTGATTAACCACAATTATTTAACTCAGTGTATAGACTGGCTATACACACTATGTGGAAAGCACAGCATTAATCAACATGAAGGTGTTCAAGGGTTCTTGGGCCTGCCTAGGTTAGCTACCCCTTTGACACCTCACCTCCAAAGAATAGAGGGAGTCACTCAGAGAACATTACACAGTTCTGAAAGCCCTCTGGTAGCCTCTGACAGAGTCTTCTTAACAGAGTGCATATACACATACAGCGTACCTACGCAGCCAGCTCTGTGGGCCAATGCATGAGTGAATAGGGTCAAATCCCTGTTCCCTTTGGTGAAATGATGGGTGCTCCTTTCAACACTCTTGACATTTCTACAAAGCTGCAAAAACCAGCCTGGGTCTTGTGTCTGCAAGTGGAATGATTGGAGCTCTCTTGTACCCTCCTTTACTCCTGCTTCCTCTAACACCCCCACCCTCCCCTTCCTTCTTGTTGCTCTTGTTCTTTATGAGCCAGAATGTAATCTGTCCCTGGCTGGTTACACTAATATTTCAAATGTTGCTTACTGTCTTTTATGGGTTATACTATTTTGGCACCGTTGGACATACTCATGAGAACAAGTGACATCTGTGTCATTTAATTGCTTTTTTTTTCTTGTCAGAGGAAGAAAAAATGACTAGTGCCCTTAATAATAACTTATGATTAGAGCTGATTAGGAAATAAGTATTTCCTGGAAAGCATTTTGAGAGGAAGCACAAATTTTCCTTTAAAAAAAGAACAAAGAATTCTTTTCATTGTTTAACAATAGAGTAAAATGACAGGTAAGAAGGTTTTGATAAAACTTTCTCCTAGCTTGTCATGTCATACATTCTGGTTCCACAATGAGACTCTGGTTGTCTGTATCCCAAGCTCCAGTGAAGAAGTGTTGATTGTCAGATAATGGTAGGCCAGGTAAATCTCCCTGATGGCTATTGAATGCAGCTCTTCCTTCTAAACAGTTCCATGAATGTTATTAAAAAAATAGTAGGAAATATGGCACACTTGGTAGACATAGTGACATATAAGTCACTATTTATTATTAAGAAGGCGCCTACATCCCAGTCAGGATTTCTGTGGCTTCACAAGACTTGACAAAGATGTCTTATAGAAACAGATCCTCTTGTGACGGAACCCTCTGATGCTTTTATGTCTAAATCAGGCAGCTTGGTGCTCCACAATATACTTTGAATACTTAATATTCTGGATATACTTAGTACTTTATTTACATCCCTCCTACATTATGATGTTTGCAGAGTCATAGTGTTATTCAAGCAGTGACGTTGTATGTCTCAGAAATCCTAGCATTACTTCATTAGCAGTTTATATGAATGCTCAGTCCCAAAATATCTCAGTTACCTTGTTAACAAAGGTTTCCAACCTAAAACACAAATTGACTAAAAGGCTAACTAATATTCTTGTTCCATTAAGAAAACCATGTGCCTTGATCGGTATTTGTATCCAAGGTCTAAACTTAATTTCTACTATACCAAGAACAGTATTTCTATTCTTTTATAAACAAGTTATAAAAACTAGCTAATTTTTAGCTAACCATTTCAAAGCCTGCTTGTTTTCTGTTTGTATACTTCTAAATCGTTATTGCATACAGCAGTACAATAAGCAACACATAGTCAAACAGTACCATAGCCACAAAAAGTAAAAAAAAAAGTCAGGACTGGAAACCATGAATTATCTTTGGATCAAGTTATTAAAAGTGTTCGTATCAATCTGCTTACATGCTCTGTTTGTCCTAATAGCACTTTGAATATTCATAAACAATTAGCTCATCTTCTTCTATCAGTGTCTTAAATAAAGGACTAATGATGTCAGGACAGCTTGCTTTGGCATTTATGAAACATGCTATGATCTACCTGTAACTGACTGTAGGAGTAGCTGGAAGAGCATATTTTTAGTCTGCTTCATTTTCTGTTATCAGAAAATCTGTCAACCTTAGCTGGAAGGCTTTAGCAGTTCCCCACTTCAAGGAGGCCTCTACAATGTGTCATGCCCTTGAGAAGCACCTGTTGTTTAATTTTATGAAATGATGTTCAGGTTAAACTGCAGAAGAGTAGCCAGGTCCTCCTCCTCCTCCTGCTCTTTTTTTTTTTGTTTCCCCCTCCTGTTCTTCAGAGTCCCTGGGGGTGCGCAGGGAACCGAATGCTGTCTCTGGAGAGCAGGCCCTTGTGGGAGTCAGAGCCCCTCGGGCTGCCATCCGTCTTCCCGGACAGGGTGTTGGGACAGGGTTGAGGAGGGAAGCTGGGGGGAAACAGGCTGTGGCCAGCAGTTCCCCCTATTCTCTGACATTCTGTCCTACGACCTGCTCAGGCTCAAGGTAACTCATTCTCTTGCCGCTTGAGGCATCAGTTTTGAAGTGAGTTTTCCTTCCTTCCTGGAGACAGGGTTTAGACCCCCTCCTTGCTTCTCCTACATGACCCCTTGGATTACTGTCAATATTGATAAAATCACACTAGGTACCCAAAGGGGGAACAACATTAAGACAACATGAATGCCTTATATTCAGGTATTTCTATTTTTTCAAGATCTTTCTGAAACTTCCATCTTTACAGTAGCATAGCTGTGTCACTTCACTGTTCTTTCAACAGTATGCAACTATAATTTAACCACGATGGCTAATTTTCCATCTCTACCAAGCTGTCTCAAACTCCATGGATCACTTCTCCTGCTGGTGAGGGCAAATCCAGGTTTGCCCACTGAGGTGCTCTTTGCTCACCGCCCACCCCACACCACACCGGAGGAGCAGATGTGTGTGGGTAGTGCTGTGAAAATGGGAGCTTCTTTCCTAGCAATCCCAGCAGCGGGTGTGTGGCAATGAAGGCCTAGAGAAAATAAAATGAACAGGAGTTGTTTCTTATTGGCATACGCGGTGTGAAGCAGTTCTGTTTCAATGTCAGCAGGCTATCCTCTGCAGAGCTGGGTTACCTGCCCCCACAGAAAATTCCACAGAACCTTTTTTTCCACCCTGAATTCAGGACATTCAACTCAGGTTTGACAATTTGGTACTCTTAGAAGCAATTTTTAAGTCTCAGAGAAAGTGCTGGATTGCTGTCATCTGGTTGTAAGGTGACAGACATTTGTTGAGCTGGGTTTAGGTCATCAGGTGGGCTGGGCTATATTCTTCAGGTTAGTCCCAGGACATAAAATAGGTAGTAAGATGTCGTTTTGAAATTCAAAGCAACAAAGGGTTACAGAGGAACTCTTTCTCTGGCAGAGTGTTTTGATGATTTGTGGCTGGCTGTCTCAGATGCCGCACTGTGGTTGCAGATTCTTCAAAGTATTTGCTGCTTCCTGTAAGTATAATCTCAATTTTGTGAAGGTTTGACATTAACCAGCTGTTCCACAACCATATGGTGACCTGAGCAAGACACTGGACTGACTGGATTTCTGTGGTGTTATTGAATGTAGGTTTTTATGTGGACATAGAAAAATGCAAGATAGAAAAGTTTATTAAATCAGTTTCTCTCTCTCTGTGTTCACTTCTACTCTTAGAGCAGCTGCTTTCACTCAGCCTCTGAACTGAGTCAGTCAATTTACTCCAATAGATACTAAATCAGTGCCTTTATCCATAATGATTAGACAGCAGCAAAATGCACATCTGATAAAATGTGGAAAAATCCAACACAAAACTTAAGCTTCCCTCACAGGGAAAGAAATGAGCCCTAACCATGACTGAACAGGTTAATGGCAAAATTGTACCAAGCAAATTCATTCTGCAATATGAAAGCAGAATCAAAGACATTAGGCGTAGGCAATAGCATATTTAAGGTACAATAAAAAGAGTGCCTTAAGCCATATTTGTCAGGAACTATTCCTGCATAAAGAGTGTCTTATAATTAACAAAAGTTTACAATTGAGTTAAACCTTAACACTTTGCATTGCAGATTTTCTGTAAACAAAGTGATTACCTTGGCTTAACTCTGTATTCCAAGCAACCTTTATGAAAGGTCTACTTCACTGAAAATTACCATCCATCTCTTAAATTCAACAGTTTTTTCTGACCTGACTTCCTTAAACATTTTACTTTTTTTATAAAGATTAAAAAATACACTGTGGAGTAAAATTATCTCAGCTTTGAAAATATGAAATTGCATCTCAAGCAGTGCTTCAGTATGTAGTAATTTACTACGGTAGTTCTAAAGCACAGATGGGAGAGTATAGAAAGAGGATTAAACTGCTTTCCATATCCTAAACTTTATCAGGGATAACACAGAAAACTGTGTCATTCATTACTGCCTGGGGAGTTCTTAAGTGTTAACAATTTATCTAGCTGATACATTAGAAAAACTAGGAAGTATTTTTTTTCATTAGCAATAACAGACTGCAACTAAAATGAAAGTCAAAGTTGTATTGCAAGAGTTTTATTCACATGCCAAACAGGAAACTAATTGCTTCACCTGGAAATATTGATCATAGTACATCTAAGCCAAAATATAAGTGCATGGACCCAAAAAATGAACTGCTGAAAAATTTATTTTCCCAAGTCTTTATTTCTAAAAAGGCTATTTTTGCTGCATTACAAATAAAGAATAGTGAGACTCTATTTATGATACTTCATGACATACAAGGTTTGTGTTCATACACCGTGCTTCACATCACAAAACCAAAATGTATCAGGATTAAGTTCAGAACCTATTAAAATCAAAAGAAATACCCTCATTAACATTTAGCAGACTTTGGATCAGGCCTATCCAAAGATTCAGCTGATAATACCAATACATGCAAGAGATTACAACCAAAGTCCTGTTATCCCTTGTAATTATATCCCCCTCATGTTTGTTTTCACTTGCATGCTTTGGTATTTTTTCTAGACACTTCTGTTTAAGCTGTTCACTTAGATTTAGCAGAGCTTTATGACTGCATTATTTTTTCAATTATTTTTGAGTTTCTACAAATCCAAAGTTATAATTCTCAAGTGGCAAGTTTACTATGATTTTCTGTGAAACGGGTGACATCACAGAGTTCTTGTTCAGTTTGTAAATAAACCCATTAATATAACATGGATTTTAATAAGAAAAAGAGCAGCAGGTCTATACTTGCAGGTTTTGTAGATGTTATTTTAAACCAGTTTACAGAATCCAATATTTATATATCCACATATACTTCTCTGCCTCAAGAGTATACATTTCATCCTGAAAGTGGTAAGCTGATTTAAAAATTTTCCATAAGATTCTCTGTCAAATTCAGTAGGACTTCTGCATGAAAGCCTGGACCTCTCATGGACAGCTGCACTGAATCTCTCTGTTACGTGGTATTTTTGTCTCAGTTCCCACTGCAAATGTTTGCTACAGATCAGTTTCTCATGTCCTGGCTTTTGTTCCATTCGTCTTTGCTCCCACTGACTTTTTGTAGGCTGGACTCTAACTTATCTTCCGCCACCAGGATTAATATAAAATCAAAAGGTAACATGCAAGTGCAGAATACCTTTTGAAAATGGGAAGACATCTCTGGAGTACTTAAGACCACATGAGCAGACACACTGTTTAGTACACTGAGATGTATGGACAAGAATGGATGAGTGTCCCGTCTCCAACAGTGACTGAAATTGTTATTAGTCATAGTCAGAAAAATAATTCCAGCCCTCATATTGTGTTTTTCCTTTTTGACTATCTAATCCCTTAATGATATGCCTGATTTGCTGTATATGAGATAAATAATGTCTTTAAGTAAGTGTAAACTGACACCCTGCAAAGCTATGGCTGTGGCTAACACCGCTTGTAGTAGCAGTAAGAGTTTCCAGTTCTGGGCTAGGACATATGCATATGCGTTTATCCTCTCCTGTTCAGTTTTCACATAGTATCATCATCTTCTCTTACATAAGATTCCCTGTGTCCACTCAATCCAACTGGGCTTTTACAACAAGGCGCAGCTGACAAAACGGTCTGACTTCCCTGTGGTTAATGCTGCACACAGCAGTGAGCTATCAGTAATCAGTTCATTGCATTTGGCTTTCCCACTACCTTTATGAAATGGCTCCTTCCTCACCTTGCAGTTTCTTTCCGGTAAGTTCCCAGAGACTGAAGGAAGGAGGTAAGCAGTGAGCAGAGGGAGCTGACAGAATAAGAAGACGCATGCCGTCCTTTGTCCCTCCAGAGGTCACACATTAGAGACAATGAAGAAAATTAGAGACTGGCAATTGTGCTACATATACCGTGAAGTTTACAAACTAACTGGAGAATAAAACTCTAGCTGTATCTTTGCTGTGTGCTCAGGACACAAATCTACAACCCTGGAGTGCGGTTCAGATTTCTGTCTTCTGCAGACTTCTTGCCTGAGCACCTATAGCCAGTCCTCCAAAGTATTTTATTTTACTTGCTGCAACAATGTTTGCTTCTGCTCCAGTGAACTAAATTAATATTTAATGTTTGTTGGAGCTGGGACTTGGGAATCCAATTGTATCCCCTGTCAAGTTGACTGCTCTAGCAACCAGGCCAGAGAGTCACGTGCAAATATATGCACGCACACCCACACCCTTCCTTAGCTCAACCGGTATATAATTAGTCTGTATAAAGCAGAACAGCTAATTCAAGGTTCTAGAGAAGAAGAAAGTCTCTCGCTTGGTGATTGGAGAAATCACATAGAAGACGAGAACCGAAACCAAGAAGAAAAGTTGAAACCTAAGCCCCACGGTGAGAAAGGATGCTGCAATCGCGGGGCTGTAATTGGTGGGCTGCCGGGTAAGGGGCAGCGGGAGGCGCAGGTCCTATCCACTCCTTTACCCTTATTCTCTACAAAGCTTCTTTGGGTAGGCTTGCTCTGAGGAAAGCAAGCTGATTAATCACGGAGGTAACATAGGAATATGAATGCATAAATTATAGATCCTGATTTAACTTAAATGTAGGGTAGGTGTCTAGCTGCTCAATATTGTCAAGAATTCTGCAGTATCTGGATTTCTTCACAGACAGACTTTACATTTCTAAGTATCTTTAAGCACCTTAAAAGTGAGGAAGCAATTTAAACTACAGATTTGAAAATGTGTGCTTTGGTTTCAGACATCACCATCAGTGATTGCTAGATGACATGTATATGATTATACTTTTTAGTGATACAAACAAGAGGCTCAACTCTATGATAACATGGAAATAGTACTACATTGCCTGTCATAGGGATGTTCAAAGGATAGCTGTGCTAAAAACTGTGAAGTTTTAGATGTGGTAATAATGGTACCATGTGAGTGCCTGCAGTGAAGGTGGAAATGTATGTCTAGCAGAGCCATCTTTGAAGTCCTACTTATACAGTATATTGGGTAAAATTGCTTCTAGCTGTTTGTAGCATGAGAACAATATGTGAGAGATTCACTAAGCTATTCCTGATGGACATGTGGAGCTTATTCGTGGACACTACTTTCTGCATACAGCAGTGTTTTCTTTTGTGCGTTATGAGGGTAACAGGTTCTTGAACCACATCTGGATTCAATAGAGTTAGAGTAAATCTTGGCTGTTCTATGGTTATCCAGGATAAAAAAGTCATCTATTCCATTGAATGCTCCTTTGAAGAATTTGAGTGAAATAAGAGCAGGGGGAGTCACAGGGGGATGGGTCACTTTGATGTACAGGTCTTTGATCTGTAACTGTATCTGTTGTCTGTACCCTTTTTGCAGATCTCTGGATGCCAGTCTTCTTCAAGAACTGTCTTGATTGTTCCTTTTTCTCGTAAGTTAAAAGAATTTAAGCTATCCAGGTAGAAGTTCCTATGCAAATACAGAAATACTGCTGTGCAGTTTCCCCTCCGTCTCCCCTCTCAATCTGTCCATAATTCATTAAGATGATACTAATTATCCCGTTGAAAGACTCAGTTCTACCTAAAGCAGAACACCACCAAAATTTTCTCAACAGGTTTTTTTCTCTACTGTTTTCTTTATGTGTGTTCAGTTTTCAAGTTATCCGACGTAGACTTTTGCTGAGTTGCCTGAGGTAGCCATGTTCTGCTAAATCAGGGTGGGGGTGGGGAGAAAGGTTACCTACTCAACCTTTAATAAAGTTTCAGGAACTGCCAACTCCAAGCGTCTTGTTTAACTAGGATGGATTTAAATGAGTGATAATATCCAGTTACTAGCTCTGAGACAATTTGGCTGTCTGAAGTACCATGAGGACTCAGCTACAGCAAGCAAGTCTGTTCTCCGCAGAAATGAATATGTGCTGGTATGCTGCCAAGGTTATTCTAGGGCTGCAGATGGCATCTACAGTTCCCACTGTATAAGCCTGGGTATAATGCGCCTGGTGCAGACAGCGTGTAGCTGATGCAATTTTTTACTGGCATGAGATAATCAAATTTAAATTTTGATTTCCCTAAATATTTCAGAACACACTGATACCCTATGTGGTGTTCCTGCAACACGTCCTGGCAGCAGTGTACAGACTTCTTCCCCTTAACATCAGCCTCTTCTGCATATTCAATTACCTTAATAAAAGCCAGTAATTTCTGCAATAGTGGTTAAAGGCAGGGCACATTTTCAGGTACATAAAGGTGTGAGCTGCCACAGGGCATGACGACTGCCACTTTTTTAAAAGGGGTCCTAAGAGGCAAATACAGTTCGTCTCTCACATGGCATGGTATGTTTGTAGAAGTAAAGGAAAGTGCTATAACACATGGAGAGGCAGTAAGACGGTATAGCAGGGTCACGGATAGTCAAAAACGAGGACACTCCAGGCTGGAGGCTCTACAAATCACATGCACAGGGATGTAAACAGCTCAAATTGCCACTGCGTTAGTTGATGTATCCTTGCCTCTGAAAAATAGCACTGTCGCAAAAATTAGCTACACGGCTGTAACTGTTTGGTGACACTGGATGAGGTGGCAAAACTCAGATGAAAAATATGAAGATTTGCTAATATATAACAACTAAGGGTCTATCCAGAGTTAGTTCCAAAAAATAGAAAGGGTCTGTCCAAACAACATAGAGCTGCTAAGCTATGTAAAACAGTAAGATGGGAAAAAGTGCTCTGTGCAGCAGCATGTATTTTTTGCTGTGACATTAACATTATGTGGTTGATTCCAGCTCACAGCTATATTTGCAGTCCTAAAGTGTTTAGACCATTGTCTTTTAAGCAAATTTTATGCTTCCTGGACGCATTGGTACTCACGCTTCAGAACTGGTCTAGAACATTAGGTTTTATCACTGTATTTTACTAAGTACGGATTGAAGCCTAAGTTGCAGAGTGTTTGACACAACAGCAACTGTATAGCCTTTAATGTATAACTAATATGGATTGCTGGTCTTCTCTGGTGTTGTGTAAAAGAATTGCTTTTTTATCAGGAAGATGGTTTTAAAAAGCCACTGAGTCCAACTTAGTGTGATCAAAATGTGGAGAATTTATTTGGAATGATTTGTAAAAGAACAGGCTGCTGGCAGCAGGTACATATCTAAATCAGCTAAAGATCCATGAACTGTATGAAAACTAACTGGTGAATGTCTGAGTCCCTAATTTTGATTTCCAAAAAGGTGAGACTCACACAAACCTGATAAGAAAATTAAAACAAGCCAAGAGCTCACCAATGAAATTGTTAGGGTTTAGTTTTTCTCTTCTAGATGCTACTGTGACTTCACTGTCTTCCAGTGAATTATTCCTGATTTGTATGAGAGTGAGAGCAGAGACAGGACCCAAGAGTCTCCGTATAGTCTCTTGAAGGTCAGAAGAATATTTTTAATCTGGTGTTGTGTCTACAAATATAGGCAGACGCAAGTTTGAATTGGCTGGCTGTGAACCAGCTCCAGCCCAGAAAACTGCAGATAAGATGGTGATATGGACAAAATAGTACATTCTGCTCAGAGGCTACTCATCTAGGTGCCGTGGGCTGTGTGAGCCAGCTGGCTTTTTCTGTTTCACTTGAAGATTTGGGTGTCAGCAACCATCTGTGGCTGGAGGTTTATTTGGAGCTCCAACACCCGGAGGTAAGGTGGTGCGTGGAAAACAGGAGTGGGTGCCTGTGGCCACAGGGAGTGGGTGCAAGTTAGGTTAGAGAGACTGTCCTCAGGCTGTATCCAACTTAGCGTGTAAATTGGTAGAGGAACTCTCAATTAAGTTGCCAGAAGTGCTCAGATCGATAGATGGATTCTTTTTGGCTTCATTTATCTTTGGATCAGGTTCTCAAGGAAGAAATAGATGACTAAAGTCCTTAACCTGAATTCTTATAGGCAAAAGTGGAGAGGCAATCTTTCTTGCAGAGTGGATTGGAAAACCTCTGCTGGCCTTTTGAAGTTCTGTTCTTAAATGCTCACGCAAGGCCTGGGTGGCTACAAACTTAGAGGGCAGTGTTGATTGTTTGGAGCTGTTTCAAGCAGTGTGTGCTTAATAAGACTGTCATCTTGATATAAAAAAAAAAAAAGCCATCAAAATAAAAGGGAAGTAGGGTGAGGGGAAGCCAAATGTTTGCAAAACAGGCTGGTTCTTTGAATTTCCCAATCCATTACATAACAAAAATGCATGAACTGTGTGATTAAGAATACTAAGTAGTAAGTACAGAAATCAATTCTTTTTAGTGAGGATTCAAATCCCCTTGAGGCTGTAAAATGTTTTTTAAAGTCTAAGGAGGTGGGGGGGGGTGACATCTCTTCTATAAATGCATAGAATTACTAAGCACAGGGGATTTATTTAACCAGGAAACTTACATTATTGAGATTAGACATCTCGTTTTCAAGGTGCTCCTGGAAGATAGTGACTCTTATACCCATAATTCACTGTAGACATCAGTTTTGTCTGATAATACATAAATTGGCCTGACGATAGAAGTTAGCAGTTTTCACTCTAAATTGCGGTATAGTGCTAGATAGCAATAAAGAATGTGCGGGCCAGATTCATCGAGTTTCAGTAAAATTATAGAGCAGAGGATTTGGCCCTCCCATTTAGGAAATACACATTTCCCCTCTAGAAGAGAGATGCAGTTTTTCCTTTGATTAAAATATAACTGCTCTGAAAAAAATGTAAATCTTCTGGGACAAGGGAAAGAACAATGTCATTATTTATCCTAGAAGGAATGGTAGCTTTAAGGCATGGCTGAATGTTACAATGATTTCTATGGGAAACGCCATGTGCTTTTATGATGTTGTGATTAAATGCGATCAGTTAGCAGGAGAAGGTGCATGAAATTCTGATTGCATTGAATTTGATGGGAATTTTGCCAGTGACTTTAATAGGCACAGGCCTTCCCTAGGATTATGGAAATTGTGAAAGCATTTTACTTGCCCGTTTGATTTTGACTTATAGATGATTTGCTCTTTGTGTCTTTATTTGCTTGATTTTCTGGGCTGAAGTAAATATTATGGCTATTCATGCTGAGTGAACTTAAAATAATCTTTAACTGAGCTAAACTGTTTTACACCTGCAAAGGTGTAAAAGCTGCTGTGTTGAATTGATCATTGCATCTGTAAAATTGTCTTTTCAAAGGAGGAAGGGAATACTGCAATTTGACAGGCGGGGGGTGTGTGTGTGAAGCTTTTTCTTTACCAATTTTTAATTAGCTACTGAATTTAAAAGGAGGAAATGAAGAAGCTGTCTCTAAATTGAAGGAGATTCTAAAAGAAAAAAAAATCAATAACGTTTAAAGAATCAGGTTTTTAGTTAGTACTTCATGGGTCCTTTCCAAACTATTAAGTAGATGTAATTTAGAGCCAGTGATTGGAACGTTTGATTCAGGAATATCAAATGTTAGTAGCTCTGTCTTAGAGACCCTATTGTGTTTGTGGTCTGAAACGGAGCTTTCTATCATTTGAAGTATCTTCAGGGGGTGTTCATGATAGCAAATGTTAAACGTGTAGCTATTTCCTAGGTTCAAATAGTGACTTCTCATAGAGGACTTGGTGATGGGCTATGGGTCAACAAGGGAAGTATTCTGCACAGAATTGCTTTGTCATGGGCTTATGAAAGGCAGGTCCTGTTTGACTAACCTGATCTCCTTCTATGACAAGGTGACCAGCTTAGTGGATGAGGGAAAGGCTGTGGATGTTGTCTACCCAGACTTTAGTAAAGCCTTTGACACCGTCTCCCACAACATTCTCCTGGAGAAAGTGGCTGCTCATGGCTGGAATGGGCGTATGCTTCACTGGATGAAAAACTGGCTGGATGGCTGGGCCCAAAGAGTCGTGGTGAATGAAGTTAAAGCCAGCTGGCAGGCAGTCAGTAGTGTTCCTCAAGGTTCAGTATTGGGGCCGGTTCTGCCTAATATCTTTATCAACGATCTGAACAAGGGGATCAAGTGCACCCTCAGTAAGTTTGCAGATGACACCAAGTTGGGCTGAGTGTTGATCTGCTCGATGGTAGGAAGGCTCTACAGAGGGATCTGGACAGGCTGGATCTATGGGCCAAGGCCAATGGTATGAGGTTCAACAAGGCAAAGTGCTGGGTCCTGCACTTGGGTCACAACAAATTCATGCAGCGCTACAGGCTTAGGGAAGAGTGGCTGGAAAGCTGCCCAGCAGAAAAGTAACTGGGGCTTTTGGGCAATAGCCAGCTGAATATGACCCAGCAGTGTTCCCAGGTGGCCAAGATGGCCAATAGCATCCTGGTCTGTATCAGAAATAGAGTGGCCAGCAGGAACTAGGGAAGTGATCATCCCCCTGTACTTGGCACTGGTGAGGTTGCACCTTGAATACCATGTTCAGTTTTAGGCCCCTCACTACAGGAGGGACATTGAGGTGCTGGAGCATGTCCAAAGAAGGGTAACGAAGCTGGTGGGGTGTCTAGAGCTCAAGTCTTATGAGGTGTGGCTGAGGGAACTACAAGTCCATGGGTCCTGATGGGATGCACCCGCGAGTGCTG